>JAUKNK010000166.1:1370000-1647500 GCA_030765055.1 Mantis religiosa
GAAAGGAAAGATGAAAAATAAATTACAAATTAAAGTGCACTCATTTCTTCCTTTTAAATTGAAGTCTAAATGTATTCACACCAGCTGTATTTCAAATTTTCACACATGCTGTTATACACTGCTATTACTCACCAATAATAAAGTCACCTGTCAGTGTGATTGTTCTCATTGAAACTGAAGACAGGATGTTTGCTGTTTGGGATGTATTGCAAAGGAATTTGCTTACAGTGCTTGGTAAATCATTGCTTATCTGTCACATAAGAGATATAAGATTGCTTCCTCTTTCCCTTTTGGTGTGCTACAGCAAGTAGATTCCACAGTCTTAAAGCAGAGTAAAACTACATGAAAAATTAGGGATAAACAGAAAAAAACTATATGTGATAGAAAGTAGATGAAAAGAGTTTTGAAATCAGCACAATGAACTTCACATCTTACACCAATCAGATTTTCTGGCAGAAATTCTTTATTAACCAGTGTTATAGATTATATAAGAAAGGAACTGATATGCCCATTATACACTTTTGAACCTTTAGTTCCTAGAAGATGTATTACCTTTGGGAAAATGTTTTAGTGTTAAAAGATTTTGAATAATATCTAACATAAAACTATATTCCCTGATAAAAGACAGAGGCATAATAAACTAGTATTAAAATAACACAGTTAGCATGATAATCCCATTGGCTCAGTATGCCCACAGTAAATACCAGAAAACTATTGTAACACACAAGACATGTTTCATGCATCATTTTTGCCTTTCTTCGCAACATTTAATGAAAGATGTTTCAGAATGCAGTTTCCTTGGTACTATTTGTGAATTTAAATATAAATTCTTACTGAGCAGAATCTGATCAGCATTTATAGACAACCAAAGTGCTTACAATTTGGAAGTGATGATACCCTTTAGGCTATATCTAAAATGACAGAAGAAACTACAGAGCAACAAATTTCTTGCAAAACACTAGTGATTTCCTAAATAGATCTTAAAGATAAATCTTTGACATTAGTTTACCACTTCTATTTTTCCCAATTTCTATATTAACTGTGCAGACTAATTTTCACTTTTCTTGCTCTTCCCGTCTTTACATGTGAAATCAAGAAAGTCCATTCTTTTGAAATCTTCACAAACTAAGAAACAAAAATAAAGAGAAGAAAAAAGTTGCCATGGGTTTCTATTACAGTTTCCACTAATTTTGATTATTGTTGTTGTTGTTAACTAATGGCACTGAGGATTAGTTGATTTGCATCATTTTCTCCCTAGCTTCCCAATATAAAGCCTGTAGATTCCCACTTTTGAGACCATTACATTTGTCCAAATGGTGTTTGTTCATGATGACATCCTCTTTACATTTGGGTGTAGGTATGCAGTTCATTTTATAAAGGTGTTCTGCAAGACAATCATGGCCAGGTTCCATTCTAAATAGGGCCACTGCAGTTTTTCTCGGTAGTTCTTGTATGTTAGTTTTGTCTCCAATTTTCTTATAATCTTTGTCTTTTAGTTTATCTTCTTCATCAAGTCTCTGCTGTATTTTAAAATGTAGCTTAATGTTGTTTAATTGTTTATTAATTTCAGTTTGTCTTATGGGTTTTATATTTTTGTGCTAGTTGGTCAGCATGTTCATTACCTAAAATTCCATTACCTATTGATTATTGACTGACAATGATTTTTACTTGCAATGAGACTGGTCATTTGGGCAACTGCATTCAGCTATGCATTGCATTAACATTAAGCGAGGGTTTTGCAACCAATGCAATATTCTGAACGTAATGTTCTATATATACATTTGAGTTGTGGCTCATAATACATCTGTAGCAATGATCACTTCTATAGAATTTAAATTATACATAATACAGAATTTAAATACTCAGATATGTGCCGATCATATGTACTACTCACAGCTTTAAGGCCAAGTTCAACAGCCTGAGAATAAAGCTCAAAAGCTTCATCCTTGTTCACTGCCTCATCAGCATCTAAAGCCTGTTGAAATAGGAAGTGCACCTGCTGCAGTTGATTTTGGCTGGTAGACTGTACCAATGGCTTGTGCTCTGGTTTCTTTCGCACTGAAAACATAATTATGAATTATATATTGGTCAATAATTATATTATATAATAATTGATTAATTATTATTAATATTAATAATACATTAATATATAGTATTATTATAACACTATACTATATTAATAATTACACGATACACCAAGCTAGTGAAAGTGAAATTAAACTTGACACCACAAATAGAGGTTTTAAGATTCACTAAACCAAAAAATAATAACAAACTTTTCAAAATTCCCTCCCACTCAACTACTCGCCTTCAGCTGTCAAACCTATGCCAACAATACTTGGAGCAGCAGCAACCCCAGAATTACCCACACCACTGGAGCAAGCTTTAGTCGCATAAGAGCCGTAGATGCAAACGATGATTTGCGACACATGTCCTCAAAATAGGTATGAAAGTGAAGCAGATGTGTAATAAATACGACTCATCTAAAAATTAATGATACTTAGATTGTTCACCCTATTAGTTTATTCTTGACATTTTAACTGTGTACATTAATAATAATCTTTATTGTCTGTAAACTTGTGGGTTACAAGCGTTAGACATTGTCACATTCTAAACCATTAGGAACAGAAAACTGATGTCAAAGCAAACTGATGTGAGAGAATAAAGAAATGTTCCCAAATGTAAACATTTTAGGTTGCTGAGGATGAATGAGAGAGCAGTTTTATATATCTGAATTATATTCAGTAGGATAAGCCAGAAAAGGAAGTGAGGCATAGCTATGAAGCAGTGATGTACATTATGAAACAAAGCAATAAGTATGACAATATAAGTTAAAATATACTAGGGAGGTATTTATGCAATTAAAGCAGCATACTACATTATGCAGTAGCAGGAGGAGCATAGTATAAATGAAGGGTACTGTGTAAAATCAGTATATGATACAACAATGAAACAGTTCAAGACTTTCATAGAACCTTTGCAGGCAAGCGTAATGGGTGAAAAGTCTTATATAATTTAGAGACTTGTTAATATTTAATTATGAATTTTCCAGAAGATATACAACAGTTCTTAAGCTTTTTTTCTTTGTCTGCTTTATTGCAGAAATACTTTAATAATGAAAATTCAATTTTGGAGCACTTGTACCACAGAACTGCTTAGAAAAGTTCAGTCACATTTAATCTCTAAGTTACCCTCAATGGTTTCAATAATAATACTCTGTTGCCTTTACTGATATGCAAGTTAAATTTACTTTAGGACTTGTGACAAGCTACTGTTTGAGTCAACCTGAAAAATGCAAGGCATAGCCGGGATTTGAACCATGGATCTCCTGGTTTCCGTCCGGTCGCTCTTAACCTTTGAGCTACCATGACCAATATGCTGTCATGATGTATTCTCCAATTGACTCAAATGTTATCCTGGTAAACCTCTAGAGATCCTTGTATTCAAGATACCCACCGTTTACAGCAACTTACTATTGTAAGTACTTGATTCCCAGGGTTCATCATTAAATCATTATATTAAGTTAATTGATGGAAATTAATCGTTTCTCCATAAGAGCCATATATAGGCTAAGGTTTTGAATAGATAGATTCAACCTGAAAAATTCAATGCCATGGCCAGGATTTGAACCACAGATCTCCCGGTTTCAGTCTGGTTGCTCTTAACCTGTGAGCTACCATGCCCAAGATGCTATCATGACAATAAATTCTCCAACTGATTCATACACTTTCCCGGTAAACCACTAGGGGTCCTCGTAAAGATCCATTCCATGAGTTTGATTGACTCCTATGGCTAATAAATTATCTGAATCTGGAGTAAATTATACTTCTGTCACTTCCAGTTTTCAATGACAGCTCATATGTTCACTACTATAAATTTGTGATATTGCAAAATGCACTTCCAAGTATTTATTAAATCTGACTCAGTGAGCGAGCGAACATATTTAAATAACACATAGTAAGGAAAACATATGATAGCAGTTGTATAAAACAGTTGCTTTGCAGATAGATATTGCATAGTTGGAAACTGACATTCATAAACTAAGATCACATTTTCCCCACAATTTTTCCATGTTTAAAACTAGATAATTCAGAGCAAAGAAAATTCATAATTCAGCACCTACCTATATCCTCCAAAGCATTAGCTCGTTCTTTATATTCCAAAGCTTTCTGCAACCAAGCCTCCTTATTTCCCTCATCTACAGAAGCTGATGAAGACAATTCAAGAAACCTAGCTGCCTCACGATACCAATACAAAGCTACTTCATGCTGTCCTTCTCGGTCAAAATGAACAGCACGTGTTGATGATGTAAGGGCATCTTCCACAAGGCCTTGTACATTCCAGCTCATCTTTCTATAAAGAGATCAATCATTTTATTCCAAATATTATTCCAAATATTATGTAATCAGGCTTGAAAGAGTAATTATCTTACAAAATTTAGGGGTAATTAGAGAGTTTTCTTGTTTAACATGCAGAATGAATAAACTCCCGCAGTAAATTACTTCATGCTAAGGAAGTTCCAGTAATAAATAATAATCCCCTCAGGCTTAAATATAAGAATATTAATCCCCTGTCACCCCTAATGTGCTGAAGTGTTAGAGATTTAAATGCATTCTGCCGGCCAGAACACATATTTGGTTTTGCAATCACACTATGAGGATGGAACAGCAGTTGGCTGAAGCCTGATATTAATACAATCAGTTAGTAAGCATTTTTGCATGTGAAAATAACAAAAGCTGACATAGCTGACATATGATACACATATATCTAAACTTTCTGGTAGGTCAGACAATGCTGAGAGGACTTTTCCATCATAAAAATTTAACAGATGTGAATATTTTACAAATTCCAGATCAAAGCACTGATACTGATTCCACACCACTTTCATCCAAAGTTAATTACAATGTCTCCATACAAAGATGTCAGCTTGAAAATGAGCGAAGATAAGTGAAGACAAAAGTAAAATAATATTCAATTTTTTGTAAATATAGCAAGGTGATGTAAATATAAAAAATTAGAAAAACATGTGAATTTATATCCCTAAAAACACATTTACAGTGTGTTATTATTAAATAGTCTATTCCAAACCATTCAAAACAAAAAGAAATTGCAATTAAGTTACAGAAAAAATAATAAAGATGCAGCATTATTGTAAAGAAGATAACAAAATGGACAACCAATGGGAAAATTTATTTAGAAGATATATAAGCCTACAAAGGAATCCTGTCAATTTCCCCTGCTTAGTTCTCATTTCTTTAATGACCCACATTTGCCCTATTGTAATTACTTCTTGACCTCTTTTCTTGGCTATTTCTTGCGCTTCCTCCATGTTATTTACTCAAAATATTTTCAACTTATGTGCATCACTTATTTTCTTCTTTATTCCACTACCAACACTTCTAAGTTTTCTCCCTCTGCTTCATTAGTACTGATCTTCACCTATCCGTATTACCAATTCTCTCCATATTTCTGCTCTCTTATCATTCCCTCCAGCTAAAGATGAAGCACTTTTCACCAATTGGGGTCATCAGCTTTTTCTACTCCACATGTACTACAGCTGTCACTTCCTGGTTTGTTGCCCAGACAATTTCATTTCCTACTGAGATTTGTGTTCCTGTCCCTTGCCTTGGTGTTGCTCTGTTTTCTTACTGCCACCTAGACTACTTTTTTCCTCTGCCACTCATCCATTAATCCACAACTTTAAATTTGTATGAATCCACTGTGTCCTTACTTCCTCACCTAACTTCTTTCATCCATTAAATTAATTCTTTGTTCATATGAACGTTCATAAACATTCTTCTTGACTTTATTACTCTTTTTGTTGTTGTTTCATTTATAAGCTGCCTTAAACAGTAATGGCCATATTGGCAGCCATTCTACTTTGGAACATATCACCTATTGTTAACTCATAAACATTGAGTTGAAGGTACTTTTTTTTAATCATTAGATCATGCACACATTTGCACTCTCATTCATACTTCCAGACTCTGGGAAGATGCGGAATCATCTTGGTTGGAGAAAAATCCCCACCCCTAGCCAGGAATTGAACCCAGGACCCCTCGCAGAGCAGGTAGGTCTTTATCAACTGAGCTATGGGCCAGACCCATTTTATCCATTGTTTTAGTATTTCTTAAGTCAAACCTTATTAATGAATTTTGTCAAGATGCTTCCTCGCCTTCCAATTTCCGTATTTTGAATGCATCCCATAGTTTGAAGTCTCATTGATTTCCAATCTCTTTGTTAATAATTCTTGAATCTTCTGAAATACTTCAATCCATTTTTTCTCTTTTCCTGAAAATTACTAAAGCTATAACTTGTCATGTTGTCTTCCATACTTCCCCTTCTTCTTTACACTTTTGTAATCGTATTACCTTGAGCTCTTTAGTTTTTATCTCTAACTCTATGTTCTCCCTTTTCCCATATTCTTGTTAAAATCTTGTAACCAAGCACTGTCTGTTATAACTTCTCTTGTTTGCTTCATGATTGCCATGTAACTTTTCCCCTTTTCTGCGGAAACAACTCAGACAACTCTGCTGTATGTCTATGCTCCGCTGTTGCTAATTTAGTACTACCATTGAACCAATATCCAACATTGCCATAGATGGCAAAAGGTGTCCCATAAACAGCATCCAATTTTATGTTTACCTCCTCACAAGTTTTCCCATCTAAAAGTAAAACACTAATAACTGAACAATACTGCACTTTTTCCTGTTTAGTAAAAATATGTTGAATGACTAACTGAATTACCTGCTAAATCCAAATTAACCTTTGAATTAGTATCAACTTGTTTTGGCAACGTGTAACAAATAACAGTACATAATTGTAACACTAGCTTGCCTTAGCAACACCATCTATTTTAAAATATGGGTTGCCTGCCTCGATGGCGTAGATGGTAGCATGTTTGCCTCATGTTCAAGAGGTCCCAAGTTCGAGTCTCGGTCAGGGTGAGCTACCCAGATAAGGGTTTTTCCAGGATTTTCCCTTTTCCTTAAAGACGAATGTCAGGTAGCTCTAAGCTCCATGGACCCTGACACATTTGAGCATCATTTCACCCATTGCATTCACGTTAGATATGACCTAACATTAGAGGACATAAAATAACAAAAAAAATGGGTACCTACTGAACTATCCTTGTAGACTTTACTCCAAGCAATATACATTTATGGCCTGATGTAACGCTTAAAAAAAGAAAAGACAGACCTTAAAATGTGATAACTTTATAAGGGTACAAATTGCAAGTTAGCTATATTTTTTATATAAATCCCATTTATTTCAAATGGCAGATGTGTGCACAATTAAGCTATTTCAAAATCTGAATAACCTTTACTCTAATTCTAAAAATATATGTAGAATGAATTTTCTGGATGGCAGAAGCTTCTAACAACTTCATGAAAAAGTGTTTTATCTCCATTATGCTTATGTTGTAATCAAGCTTGTTAGAAGCACACATTAAATAATTGCACAAAGAGAGAAAATTGCTGACCTCAGAAATCAATAAACTGATATTTTATATCAACATCTGAAAACATTTTTCTCGATGGTCAGAGACCATTGTCTTCTGAAAAAAGGTTATCTAGATGGCCAGGAAGTGCAGATTCTTATATTCATCAGCTTCACCTCCATTTCACTGCATATGTTAAGGATTTGTGAACTCTGTGAAAGTCATGAAATTTTATGGTATTAACTATAATACAAAGAGCAGGTAGAAAGATTACTCATTCTAAGTATTACATTAAGACTTTCTTTGCCCATTCTTTAATAAAACTATCTAAAAAGCTTATTGTTCTATCTACTACATGTTAATAAAGACAAACTTATATTTAAGTTCGAATTTATGAGTCACTATGTTTACACTCAGTCTTCACTTACTGGTTGTTGTATAATTGAAACGTTTTCAAGATCATTCGATCTCATCATCAGCTTTTTGGTGACTCACTTATACAAACTTATACAACTTATACAAATTTTTTTCTTATGAGAACAGAGGGACAAAGTAGATTTATGTGATAATCTTTTTCTTCTTGTTCTTCTTTTTTAACTGCCATCTTATACCACTATGTGGTGTCAGGCTATTCTTGTTCCTCTTAACCCTTATACGAGTTGAAGAATGGAATCCCTGGATCAGTGAAAGAGAGAATCCAGGATGGGTGATCAACACAATGCCTAGTATGAGAGTGAGGGAAGTGGATGACAGAATGACGGCCACATGGAATAATAGGAAAGATGGAGCAATTGGTGGAATGCTAGTGGGGGAAACTGGAGGACCCGGAGAAAGCAAGCCCCAGCCCCATGTTGTCCACCACAAATCTCACTTTTCAGTCGCCTGGGATCGAACCCCAGATGCCTTAGTGAGAGCCTTGCAGTCTCACCATTTGACCACAGCATGGCAAAGTGATAATCAAGTCTTTAAAGAGCAGTAGTTTTGCAATGGCTATGAAACTGCATTCTCTTTGTATGACCAGGAGAACAAAAAGGTAGGTACTGGAAAGTTCATGCTAATAACAGAAATATCTTAAGATAGTGAT
Organism: Mantis religiosa; assembly: GCA_030765055.1. Classification (NCBI taxonomy): domain Eukaryota; kingdom Metazoa; phylum Arthropoda; class Insecta; order Mantodea; family Mantidae; genus Mantis; species Mantis religiosa. The sequence goes on from JAUKNK010000166.1 coordinate 1,378,526, forward strand.
TACACAGAATATGAGGCTAGTTACAGTGGAATAATAAATATAATACAAATAAATTATTTAGTGATTATTTTCCACTTATCTTAAGAAGTTGATGACAAAACTTCTATTTTCTATTTGAAATTAATTTCGTAAGCATTTGCCCACATCTTCAGTCAAACACATTTCGTTGTTTGACTGAAGATGTGGGCAAATGCTTACGAAATTAATTTCAAATAGTAGAAGTTTTGTCATCAACTTCTTAAGATAAGTGGAAAATAATCATTAAATATTTTAATTGTATTATCTTAAGATAGGTTAACTCCATGAACAGTATGACAAATTGTGCTTTGGCAGGTACATCATAACAATAAACAAGTTAGTCTTCCATCTTAATGAACTTGGTAAATTCTTTGTCTATACCAGGAAAATGTGATGTCTGGAATCAGCATAACTTGTCTTTCAACTTTGATCCAAGTAATTTGCTCTTGTCTTTGGTAATAGCTAAGTCTCTTACTAAATAGTTCAACTGTTATTCACTAAAATGTTGTGACTTGTCTTCAGCAGTGTGTACTGACAAATCTTCATCTTTACTAGAATTTTCTGACTCAAAGATTAAACTCTCAGTATCCTCTCGTTGATCTGGTGGAATAGGAATAGGGATATCTACTCCATGTCACATAGGTCTTACAGCTGAAGCAAGGCCATCTGGATATTTCATTTTTGTTTTATTTTTCGCACTGTATTCAGATACTTTACATATTCAGAAGGAGCATCATCATAGTGATTTTCTTGTTCATGCCATATCAGAGGAATCACAAACTTCATTGATTTGTTTTATATTGTACTAATGCCTTATTCCTTCACTACCGTTTTACAAAGAGTATGCAGAGCCCAAGTTGACTATTATCTCCTAGCTTAACTTTAAAAAATGCCAAATACACTTTCTTTAAGAACTATGTAATGTTAGTTTTCTGTCTCTGCATCAAGAAAGAACCACACATGTAACAGAAGCTATTTGAATTGTTCATATGGTTTTCCTAAGAAAGATGGAAACCATTGTGAATAGTATATCACTACACAACATGTACTAAAAATAAAAAATAACAGTAGTGAATTTTTTGCAGAAACTGTATTACCAATCTCTGCAAGTTATAGGAAACAACAAAAGATCTGAGATGTTAAGACACATAAGTTCCTAAAGGGTAGGTGTCCATGACTGTCATGCAACAGTTCAAGTTTTACTGTCTTTGTCAGTTATCAGCTCACTGCTTAGGAAGATAAGGGTTTTAGGGTAGGGAAGCACAGAAGGGGTGGTTTGCTTGTAACAATATATACAGCTTGAAGATGCAAACTTTGTTACATTAATGTTCATCTTTTGCTGAAAAAATATGCACATGTAATTGCAATTATATATAATGGCCACTATACAAAATATTGAATTTCTAAAAATGGTATGCTTTATGTGAAAACTTACCATTTTCAATATCAGTGTGTTTGCTTCTAAATAATTTATTTTCACCAAAACCAGGGACGTATCACAGGACAATGTAATAGACATGTTGAAAATGGTTCATATATGAAATTATTTGGAATAAATTGTATGTTTAAGGAATTATCAAATTTCTCTAATAAATTATATTATAATCACAATCATTAAGAGATTTTTCAGAAAAAGAATTTGAAAATTGAACTCTATATAGGGAAGTTTAGGATATGGGGTTTTCTTTAAATGACACCAGACTACCAAACTGGTATCTTATGAAAATGTTTGTTTTTGTACTATGCTGTTCTCTCTTACAAGCATGCAGACATTTTTTAAACATATAATTAATAATTTCTTCACACTAGCCGTTCTTCAATTTATACCCCGTCTTCAACTGCAATGATCATATCAACAGCTGTTCTCCTTTAGAACATATCAAAGGTGTTACCTTGTATACGTTGGGTTTTAATCGTTATATCACACACACATTCGCACTCTCATTGATACTTCCAGACTCTACGGAAGATGGTTGAAGAAAAATCCCTATTCTCAGCCAGGAATTGAACCCAAGACCCTTGCACGGCAGGCAGTTGCTCTACCGTCTGAGCTGCAAGATCAGCCAACAAAGAAATTTGTATGTTGGAAGTATGGGAGATGCTACAAAGGGGCACAAGTGTAAGTTTTGAAGAGTTTTTAAGTTGTGATTAGTGTTTTAACCTCAAGAGCATCTGTGGATGTGGTTAAATATTGCAATCAGATAACCAGAAGAAGAGAAATCCGAAGAACAGGGATCAGCAGTACAAACATATATAGCAGTAGTGAAAGGATTGGATGTCATTAAATACCTATACATAGAGTCAACATGAAAAATTCAACTTGCCATCATGACATTAAAATCTCCATTTAATTTGTATATTTCCCCAGTAAACCACTAGGGGTTCTTGCATCCAAGATACACTATTTGTTGGTATATGTTGGCCATGGTACCTCAATAGATAAGAGCGACTGGACAGAAACCAGGAGATCTGTGCTTCAAATACTGCCATAGCATTGAATGTTTCATGTTGACTATCAAAAACCTTAGCCTATATATGGCTAGTGTGAAGAAATGATTAATTTCCATCAATTACCTAAAACCTATAATCATTCCTATTCATGAGGAGCTACTCAGCAGCATTAATCACAATGAACATAGGATTCTAAGCGCCAGACACATGGGCAGAAGAAAGCAGTCTACTCTGCTGGATTTCTTCAAAAAATGAAAATTTGTGACTTTACTCTTTTTTTTTCTTTACTAGATAATATTGAAGAATCAGCCTGCATTCATATCTAATGATATCATTATATCTAATGATTCTGGCAATTGGATGCTCAACCCTTTTAAGGAAAACCCCTAAGGAAAAAATTGTGATTCCTCCTGAGATTTGTTAAAAAGGATTTTACTGTATACCTCTATATGATACAATTAACTTGCAAGACTGCTTTGTTCTGTGCATTAATGAAAATATAAGGATAGATTACAGTGGTAAAAGGTCCTTATTTTTTCAGATAGGCCATACTTAAGGTTCTGAGAAGTCATTAGATGACATAAAAATGACAGACTACTGAAAACTTCAAAACAATGATGTACATTATAAAAATGATTGATATCATTTACCATCATCACCGTCACCACCACCACTTATTTATTTTTTTTTATTTTTTTTTTTTTTTTGTAATTTACGTCCTCCACCACCCCCACAACCATTATCTTTCTCAAGAGTTACTTGAGATAAATTGTGAATTTTAGAAATATACATTTTTTTGCGTACTATGTTTTTTCTGTTGCATGGTGTATATGTTGCACAGAGTTGTACAAAATTCCTTCCATAAAGAAGAGGATTCAACGGGCTGTTTTAAAAAATGTAAGACCTACATTTTATTTGGCATGCAAATATATGGTATTTTAATCAAAATCATTAAGCCATATTTTCAAAAATAAAAAAAATGTCAAATGTTTCTCCAATGTCAAATGTAGTTTTGGGTGGGGGGATTTTCTTAATTTTTACCCCGCATCTTGAAAGATACTGCACTTAAATACAAAGTGTGGTATTCAGTGAAATTTTCATTTTTGGGCTATGGTGCTTACAAAATGGTTGTTGTATCAGAAAAAGGAATCTCTTAATAGATAGAGTCAACATGAAATATTCAATGTCATGGCCAGGACCAGAACCACGGATCTTCCGGTTTCCGTCCAGTCGCTCCCATTCATTGAGCCACCATGGCGAACTCGCCATCATGATATTAAACTCTCCATTCGACCACAAACTTCCCCGGCAAACCACTAGGGGCTCTTGTATTCGAGATAGATCGTATGTGGCGACTGATTATCATAGGTACTTGAATCTCAGGCTTCATGATTTAACTATTATTTTAAATAGTTGGAAATTAGTCATTTCTTCACACTAGCCCCTAGTGGTTTGCCAGGGAAGTATGGGGGTCGAATGGAGAGTTTAATGTTATGATGGCTAGTTGGCTAGAGTGGCTCAATGCGTGGGAGCGACTGGACGGAAAATAGCAGATCCGTGGTTCAAATCCTGGCCGTGGCATTGAATTGTTCATGTTGACTATCAAAAAGCCTTAGGCTATATATGGCTAGTGTGAAGGAATGATAAATTTCCATCAACTAACTAAAGGAATCTCTTATTTTATAGAAATTCCTTAACAACCTTGATTCTGATTTGAAATTGTGAACACCTGAAGGACCTATAACTCTGCCATGAACCATAGAGGAAGTAGGATATCCTACCATTATTTCCATGCAAATCACAAGATTCCTCCAGGATTCAGCTTGAAGGTGGAGCACCTCTCACACCATATGAGGAGCCCCTCATCACCACGTGTGTTGGAAGATGCTGAATTTAAAAACTTTTAGATATTTAACTAATTTTTCAGTTATGTTGTTCACACACAGATCATTTTCTAAAAATGCTCATTATGTATTTAGGGAGTCTTAAAACATGCACTTCTTGTGAAGTCACTGTATCCAATTTTTGGGTGAAGTACAATACTTTCCCTACTTATTATAGAATTATATACATATCTACATAATTATTTACTGTAAAGTTTTTCAAAAAATAACAGTGGCTAATATTTTCTATCTTTTGCAATTTCTCTCATCTTCTTTTTCCAATAACATAGCTTTATCCCAGTTATCAGCAGCAATATTTTGTCTTCTCAGCTGCGAAACTCTAACATATATCATTTTTTGGGCTTGTCAATGAATGAATAAAACTGCCTTCATTATGACCTGATTGCAACTTCTAACTTCTATACCTGCAATGAGTGTACTTAACCTGATATGCTCTTTCTGAACGTATGAATGGCAAACATTTGCTGTTGTGCATCCTTTTCAACAATCCTTGTTTATTTTTTCAGTTAGTATGTATTCATTTCACATCCTAATTATCATTTCTGTCCCCATCCATAAAAATCAATAAATAATAAATTTACGGATATTATATGAATATAAGAACAATCAAATTATTGTAAATTTATAACATTTATGTAAACTGTTGTGGATGTCTATCTTTTAAAAATAACAAATAAGCATATATCCCTTACATGTGTAAATTATCCTCACTTTGTCCCCATCCTTTAAAATAAGAAGTCAAATAGTGACAAATTTATGACATTGGAACGTGTTATAAATTTCTGCCTTTTAAAATATAAATAAATTAACATGTATCTCTTTTAAAATATAAATAAATTAGTATGTGCTCCTTTCTCGCACAAAGTTTCCTTTCTTTTAAGACAAATACATAACAGATCTATGCATAATTATGTAGTGAGTGAGTGAGTGAGTGTGTGGGGTTTAAGGGCCCGTCGACAACAAAGGTCATTTGGGCCCTAAGTCAGCACTAAAATCTAAAAGATACACAAATTAAGCTAAAAGGTAAAATAAAATCATTCAACTACTAAAAGTACATAAAAAAATCCACTACTAAGACTAACAATTTAAAATCTCTAAGATCAACAAATTAAAAACAACACAGAACTATTAAAAGTACATAAAAACCCCTTCCAAGTCTAATAATATAAAATCGTTAAAATTAACAAATATAAAATCCAAGTTAGACCTGTTTATTAAAACCAATTTCGGTAACAAACCGCAATGCCTTCAAAACGGCCACTGGGTCGTCCCCTAAAATACTGGGCAAGTTAGCTCCCAAGCCTATAGACTGGCGAACGCGGGCGTACTGCGGGCAATCAAGCAGTACGTGCCGCACCGTGAGGCGTACTGCACACGGAGCACACACAGGGGCCGGTTCCCCTCTTAATAGGTGGCCATGAGTCGTTCGTGTGTGCCCAATTCTCAGCCGGGTGAGTATCACCTCGGCTCGCCGGTTATCCCTGCAGGAAGTTAGCCAGGGTTGTACGCTCTCCTTTATTGCCCGGAGTTGTGTGCCTTCCAAAGCTGTCCAGGAGTGCTGCCAAGCAGATAGCAGTTGGCGACGGAAAAAACGTTGCACGTCCTGGAATGGCACCCTAGTTGTTGAACTCCGGGGCAAACGGCAAGCGGACTTAGCAGCCGCGTCCGCCTCCTCGTTCCCAGAAATCCCAACATGGCCTGGGGTCCAAGACAAAACAAAATTGTATCCTCGACCGAGCATTTGCGAGATCTGGGTCTGTATTTTTAAAACCAGTGTGTGAGTGGCAGTGTGCTGTTGCAGGGCCCGCAGCGCACTTAGGCAGTCAGTGCAGACGATAAAAGGGCCAGGAGCTAACTTGCAAATAAAAAGGAGCAAATAAAAGATGGCATATAGCTCTGCTGAGAAGACCGAAGTGGAGTCCAGAAGTCGAAATTTATGAGTCTCACCGTTAATGAAGAATGCGCAACCCGTAGCGTTACCTAACTGGGAACCGTCTGTAAAGACCGGAACGTAGTTAGGGTAACGGTCCAGTAATTCGGCAAAAAGTTGTTGGAACACCGAATGTGGAGTAGCGAGTCTAGGGTTGTTTGAAAGAGTTAGGTCGAACCGCGCACGATTGAGCTGCCATGCAGGAGAAGGGCAGATGGACGACCTCTCCACGCGAGACATTCGGATGCCATGGGAATGTAGGTGATCCCGAAATCTTATTCCCACGGGGCGTGTCCGAGAACCAGGGCGCATATAACGGTGGACTAAATCTGGACACAGAACTGGTTTAAAACAAGGATGATTGGGATGACTTGCCAGCTTCGAGACGTATGAGCAGAGTAACATCGAGCGACGAATATGCAGTGGAGGTTCGCCTGAGTCTGCATACAGGCAGTCGACTCGACTTGTGCGGAATGCTCCTGCGGCAAGGCGGATGCCAGTGTGATGCACGGTGTCTAAAAGGCGAAGTTTAGAGGCGGTCGCTGCGCCATAAATAAAACTGCCATAGTCCAGCTTGGACCGAACCAGAGAGCGGTACAGCCTCAACATTACCGTGCGATCGCCCCCCCAAGATGCTCCAGATAATACCTTCAGCACCCGAAGAGAACGATCGCAAGAGGCTCGAAGGTGACGAATGTGGTGCTCCCAATTTAGTTGTCGGTCCAAGTAGAGGCCCAAGAACTTCAGGTGCGAGACAAATGGCAGGGGTGTGCCGTTCAAATAAAGATCAGGAGGCGGGTGAATACCTCGTAGGCGGTGAAAGTGGATACACTGCGTCTTCGCAGCTGAAAAACGGAAGCCGGTTTGAAGCGCCCAAGCTGCTAGCTGGGTAATGGTCAGCTGCAGTTGGCGCTCAATGTGATCTATGTTGGCAGACCTATAATAGATTGCGAAGTCGTCAACATAGAGGGATGATGGAATTCCACTTCGAACGGCACTAGTGATTCCGTTAATCGCTACGCCAAAAAGGGTGACGCTCAAAATTGACCCTTGAGGTACGCCGTTCTCCTGTATCTGCTCCCGTGATAGAGCGTTTCCTATGCGAACCCGAAAACGGCGAATTTTTAAAAAGTTGCATAGGAATTCGGGTAGATGACCACGCATACCGTAACTATGAAGGTTACGGAGTATGCCGTACCGCCAAGTGGTGTCATAGGCCTTCTCCAGGTCGAGGAACACGCCCACGGCGTGCTGTTTCAGTAGAAAGGCATCGGAAATATACCCCTCAAGGCGTGTTAGATTATCGACACTTGAGCGATGGCGACGAAAACCGCATTGCAAGTTGGACAGATGGTTATGTTTTTCTAGCCACCAATTTAACCGAGCGTTTATCATCCGCTCGAAGGTCTTACAGATGACACTCGTCAGGCAAATGGGGCGGTAGCTAGATGGTAGCGTGCGGTCCTTTCCGGGTCGAGGGATGGGGATGACAATACCCTCTCGCCAGGAGGAAGGGAAAACCCGCTCATGCCAAATGCGGTTATAGATGTTTAAAAGGAAGGATAGCGCCTCAGATGGAAGATGTAGCAGCATCTGTCGGTGTACGTCATCGGGACCTGGAGAAGAATCCTTTGCTAATGCCAGAGAATGGGCGAGGTCGGCTGCGGTAAAAGGTTGATTGTACGGCTCGGTGCAGTCACTATTAAAATTCAGTGGTACACGCTCCGCCTTTTCCTTAATAGGCAGGAAGAGAGCGTCATAGCGGGCAGTTTGGCTAGTAGCAGCAAATGTGGTAGCTAGGGCTTCAGCTATGTCCTGCTCGGTGGTGTACATGGAACCGTTGATGGCAAGGCCGGGAATTACCGTCCGGCGATACTTGCCATACATCCGCCGAACAGCTGACCATACTTGTTGGGTAGAGCTGCGCCGGGAAAGCGAAGACACATAGGCTTCCCAGGATTTACGTTTTGCGTTGCGCAGTATGAAGCGTGCCCTAGCGCGAGAACGCTTGAAGGCGACGAAGTTCCCTTCCGTCGGGTGCCGCACGTTTGCGTGCTTTGACAGCCAAACTGCATTCCTCGGACCACCACGGTACAGGGATACGACGTGGTGTAGGTGAACCTCGAGGAATGCTGGATTCTGCTGCGAGCAGGATCGAGCAAGTAAAATATTCCACCATTTCGTCGATGGTGTCGAAACCATCGTCGATGAGGTGTATCAGGGATTGGAATTTTCCCCAGTTAGCTTTGGAAATAATCCAGCGAGGATGTCGAGACGGTACACATTGGCGGCCAGAAAAATGTATGTTAATGGGGTAGTGATCACTGCCAAAGAGGTCGGAAAATACTGACCACTCAAGTAGTGGTACTAATGACGGACTGCAGAAAGAAAGGTCTAGTACGGAATGTGTACCATAAGCGGATGATAGGAATGTCGGGTCACCAGTATTTAGCAGAAGCAGGTCAGACTTATCCAAGACGTCTACGAGGAGGCATCCACGGGCGTCATCAGTGTCTGATCCCCAGAGCGTGTGTTTGGCATTCAAATCTCCCACAAGGAGTAGTGGTGAGGGGAGCTGTGCCAACAGAGCTCGAAGATCACGCTCTGGAACTATACGAGCGGCGGCAGGTAGATGTTGCAGATGGTAAAACTGATGCTCTCCAGCTGTATCCGAACGGCCACAGCTTGCAATGGTGTGTTGAGAGGAACGTTGGCGGCTGAGATGTTAGGCGCCACTAAGGTAGCAACGCCACCGCTTGCACGCATACCTGCAAGAGAGTCGCTTCTAAAGGCAGAGAAAGAGTGAAGGTGTAACGAGTGATTGGGATGTAAGTGCGTTTCCTGGAGGCAAATAATTGACGGTGACCGTTGAGAAACTAAATATTGTAGGTCTTGAGCACGAGCTCGAAAACCATTGACATTCCACTGGATTATTTCCATGAAGTTTTTAACGGGCCGTTTTAACTTTTTTCTTGACCTTGGCGGACTTGGGCCCTACGACTCGAAAATCGTTAGCCTCCTGTGACTCCGCTGATGTTCGGGAGTCAGAACTCCTACGGCTCGTAGAACGAGACCGGGATCTAATGGAAGGCGAGCGACTTCGCGATCTATGTTGTGGCCGGGATCGGGTTTTTACAATTACCACTGGATTTTTGTTACTCGGTGATGGCTTGGTGGCTGGAGTCTGTACGGCTGAAACGGAGGCTGTGCTGGTGGATATACAAACAGTCTGAGGCGTAGGTTTAACGGCTATAAAGTCAGTCTGCGTGGATGCGTGTGCGACAGGGACGTGTTGAACAGCAACAGTGGTATTAGGAGTACGGCGAGCTGCTAATGCATATCCAGTAGTAGTGGCAGCAGGCTTCAGTTGTTCGAAGCGCCGTCGTGCCTCTGGAAAAGTCAGGCGTTCCTTTACACGTAGCTCCTGAATGCTCTTCTCGTCCATGAATCTAGGACACTGTCGCGAGCTGGAGAGATGACTACCGCCACAGTTCACGCAGCAAGGTGTTCGACTGCAGTTTGGGTCTTCATGTGTCGGTAGGCCACATTTCTCACAAAGTGCAGGATTGGTACACGTTACCTTAGTATGTCCGAACCGCTGACATTGAAAACAGCGCATTGGGTTCGGGACATACTGGCGGACGCTAGCACGTTCATATCCGCAATAGATGAATTCTGGTAACTTTGTCCCAGCAAAAGTGAGAAAAACCGTACGCAATGGGTATTCCTTGCCATCCTGTTTCCGTGTTAGCCGGTACGCCTGACAAACCAGTTGATCAGAGAGACAACTTACAATTTCTTCATTTGCAAGACCGTCTAAGCTGGAGGTGGTGACTACTCCTCTGCAGGTGTTAAGCGTCTTGTGTGGGGCTACCCGGATAGGGTAGGAGCCCAACAAAGTTGCTTTCTGTAGCTTCTTAGACTGGTCCGCACTTGTGCTCTCTAATAATAAGCTGCCGTCTCGGAGACGCGTAGCATTTTTCACAGGGCCACTGATCTTGTCGAGTTCGCGCTTTATGTAGAACGGACTTATATCTTTAAAGGTTTTGCCATCACATGCCAAGGTCATCACTATAAAAGGGTCGGTGAATGAGGTTTTGCGCGGATGCATTTTGAATAGGACCCCCATCCGGAACCGTCGGCGTCAGCCTGCCATCCGGGGGTTAAAAAAGAAAGACACCGAATCTTCACGGTCTGTGCCGTCATGGGGACCTCACTCATGACCGATCTCATTTGTACCTCAGAAAAGCTACCCTTCAATCTCCACTGCTTGTCCGTATGGGTAAACCGTTCACCACGCACACCCCGGCTTTATGCCCCTACCACAGGAATAACCGCCTGTGGCTCCCCACTTTAGGCCACGCTGCGTATAATAGGCACACGCGGATTCAGGGGACTTGTGGTTGATTACACCGGGGTTCCGTCAGCGGTAACACGTCCGGTCCGTGATACTAACCCAACGGCGAAACGCGGCCGTCGGCAGATTACCACAGACCGGGCCCTCAAGGAGCTACGTGGGTGTACTTGACGGTGTGGACGGGCTCCGCACCTAAGGCTACACATAGGGGCAGTGCGAAGGGTCCGCTCAACCTTCACTTTTGAGACCTCCGGAGAGCACACATGTCGGAAGCCGCTCTGAAAACCGTGGGACAGAACCACGGAGATAGGAGAGATCCCTGCTGGTGAGACAGGAGTTATAAACCTAAGACCTTACGTGCTAATAATAATAATAATAATAAAACTAGAAGAGGAAGAGTGTGATGCTTACTGACAAGCAGTAGCAGTGCGTGGCACAGTTGATGGAGGTGAAGGGGGTGAAATGATGGTGAGTGGCTAGGGACCCCGGGATCGCCAAACCCGTACCTACCGTAGTAGGTCCCTGGGGAAAAATACCAGAGCCTCTTCTGCCAGTTTTCGGGGTTACTGATGGGCCTTCTCGGCAGCCGTAGCGGTCGTGGGGTACACCAAGTCCCCACCGTACATCACCCCATCAGTCAGTCCCCTACTTCCTGTTGCCCAACCCTCGGGACGAGGACCGCAGAGGTTGGATTTTGAGGGGCCATTATTATGTAGACGTGAAAGCAGTCAAATAATGATAAACAACACATTAATATGAATTATTGGAATTTTTACCTATTTAAATAAAAATAAACATTTATTCACATTTGACTTAAGTTGAGAGCATAAATAAGGGTCGTCCGCCTTCATGGGGGACCTCACATCACAAGTCAGCTGGAATAGGAGATCCTACTTCTTCTAACAATTTGGAGGGCATGCATTAATAGTTTGTGTCAGTAGTATTCACTATTTCTTCTAATCTTTGCAATAAGATTAGTGTGGAATTGTACACTTGAAATGATATATCTGTTTATCCATACTGTTTGAATATCTGTAATCGCCATAAAAGATTAATAGTTTGCCCTGCGTTGTGCTTCTAGTTTGATTTGTTAGCGATAATGTTATCTGTGGGAGAATGGTGAAGCTTATTTGTACATGTTCAAAACTTCATAGATTTATTTGCTATAGGAACGAAACCTATGCAGCAATTAGATGGTTTAAATATCAAACATATTGCAGTGGACAAAACTGACAGTTCACAGTATAATTATACCGAATGAATTATATTTAGCTCATAGCACATCAATAATCCTTATTTCACCTACCGAAGTTAAACGCCGTAAGATATAACACATCGATGAACTAAAGTTTGAAGTTCGTGCCTGAGGATTGCACTTTATGTAATTCCCTTTTTATCTCAACCTCTACAAAGAAACTTGAAACAGATTTAGAAACGTAGGGTGCTTGAGGCACATAATTACGTAAAATGTCTAATATTACCTAACCATAAAACCAAATCTGGTGTTCAAACATTCCTCCGGGTAAAACTAAGTTATGACCTAAGGTATGACTTAAGAAGCACATTTACTGTGTTACTTATATCCAGTTCCCTTGCTTTCCATTTATCCTTAGCACTCCATGAATTTATTACCAACAGTACAAAATTCAAAAGGTTTGTTCCGAAATGAAGGTTCTGAATTTGTTATCAATATTTGTTATGCACTAGTCACAGACAATGGTCAAGGCAAAGGCTATCAGAACACAAAGAACAATTTAACATAAAACAGTGGCGCGTCATGGGCATGTAGCATTCTTCATTTCTTTCTTTCTTACTTACTTTCTTTCTTTCTTTCTTTCTTTCATTCTTTCTTTCTTTCTTTCTTTCTTTCCTCCTTTCTTTCTTTCTTTCTTTCTTTCTTTCTTCTTTCTTTCTTTCTTTCTTTCTTTCTCTCTTTCTTTCTTTCTTTCCTTTTTTCTTCCTTCTTTCTTTCTTTCTTTCTTTCTTTCTTTCTTTCTTTCTTTCTTTCTTTCTTTCTTTCTTTCTTTCTTTCTTTCTTTCTTTCTTTCTTTCTTTCTTTCTTTTCTTTCTTCTTCTTTCTTTCTTTCTTTCTTTCTTTCTTTCTTTCTTTCTTTCTTTCTTTCTTTCTTTCTTTCTTTCTTTCTTTCTTTCTTTCTTTCTTTCTTTCTTTCTTTCTTCCTTCCTTTCTTTCTTTCTTTCTTTCTTTCTTTCTTTCTTTCTTCTTTCTTTCTTTCTTTCTTTCTTTCTTTCTTTCTTTCTTTCTTTCTTTCTTCTTTCTTTCTTCTTTCTTTCTTCTTTCTTTCTTCCTTTCTTTCTTTTTTCTTTCTTTCTTACTTCCTTTCTTTCCTTCCTTCTTTATTTCTTTCTTTCTTTCTTTCTTCCCTTCTTCCTTCCTTCCTTCCTACCTAACTACCTCCCTCCCTTCCTTCCTCCCTTCCTTCCTTTCATTCTTTCTTTCTTTCTTTCTCTCTTTCTTTTCCTCTTTCTCTCTCTCTTTCTTTCTATCTTTATCTCTCTCTTTATTTCTCTCTTTCTTTCTCTCTTTCTTTCTCTCATTTTTCTCTCTTTCTCTCTTTCTTTCTCTCTTTCTTTCTCTCCTTCTTTCTCTCTTTATTTCTCTCTTTCTTTCTTTCTTTCTTTCTTTCTTTCATTCTTTCTTTCTTTCTTTCGCTCATTCTTTCTATCTTTCTTTCTCTCTTTCTTTCTTTCTTTCTTTCTTTCTTTCTTCCTTTCTTTCTTTCTCTCCTTCTTCCTTTCTTCCTTCCTTCCTCCTTCCTTTCTTTCTTTCTTTCTTTCTTTCTTAACTTCTTTCTTTCTCTCTTTCTTTCTTTCTTTCTTTCTTTCTTTCTTTCTTTCTTTCTTTCTTTCTTTCTTTCTTTCTTTCTTTCTTCTTTCTTTCTTTCTTTCTTTCTTTCTTTCTTTCTTTCTTTCTTTCTTTCTTTCTTTCTTTCTTTCTTTCTTTCTTTCTTTCTTTCTTTCTTTCTTTCTTTCTTTCGTTCGTTCTTTCTTTCTTTCTTCTTCTTTCTTTCTTTCTTTCTTCTTTCTCTCTTTCTTTCTTTCTTTCTTTCCTTCTTTCTTTCTTCTTCTTTCTTTCTTTCTCTACCTCTTTCTCTATTTCTCTTTCTCATTCTCTCTTTCCCTCTTTCTTTCTCTCTTTCTCTCTTTCTTTCTCTCTTTCTCTCTCTCTCTTTCTCTCTTTCTCTCTCTCTTTCTCTCTTTCTCTCTCTCTTTCTCTCTTTCTCTCTCTCTTTCTCTCTTTCTCTCTCTCTTTCTTTCTTTCTCTCTTTCTCTCTCTCTTTCTCTTTTCTCTCTTTCTTTCTCTCTTTCTCTCCTTCTTTCTCTCTTTCTCTCTTTCTTTCTCTCTTTCTCTCTTTCTTTCTTCTCTCTTTCTCTCCTTCTTTCTCTCGTTCTTTCTTTCTTTCTCTCTTTCTCTCTTCCTGTCTTTCTCTCTCTCTTTCTCTCTTTCTCTCTCTCTTTCTCTCTCTCTTTCTCTCTCTCTTTCTCTCTCTCTTTCTCTCTCTTTTTCAATCTTTCATTCTCTCTTTCTTTCTTTCTTTATTTCTTTCTTTCTTTCTTTCCTTCTACCATTCTTTCTTCCTTTCTTCCTTCCTTCCTTCCTTCCTCCATCCCTCCCTCCCTCCCTCCCTTCCTTCCTTCCTTCATTCCTTCCTTCCTTCCTTTCTTCCTTTCATTCTTTATTTCTCTCTTTCTTTCTCTCTTTCTTTCTCTCTTTTGTCTCTCTTTCTCTCCCTCTTTCTTTCTCTCTTTCTTTCTCTCTTTCTTTCTCTCCTAATTTCTCTCTTTATTTCTCTCTTTCATTCTTTCTTTCTTTCTTTCTTTCTTTCTCTCTGTCTTTCTCTCTTTCTTTCTCTCTTTCTTTATTCCTTTCTCTCTTCCTTTCTTTCTTTCTTTGCTCCTTCCTTTCTTTTTTTCTTTCTTTCTTTATTTCTTTCTTACCTTCTTTCTTTCTTTCTCTGTTTCTTTCTTTCTCTCTTTCTCTACCTCTTTCTCTATTTCCCTCTCTCTTTCTCTCTTTCCCTCTTTCTTTCTCTCTTTCTTTCTCTCTTTCTCTCAATCTATCTCTCTTTCTCTCTTTCTTTCTCTCTTTCTCTCTTTCTTTCTTTCTTTCTTTCTTTCTTTCTTTCTTTCTTTCTCTCTTTCTTTCCTTCTCTCTTTCTTTCTCTCTTTTTTCTCTATTTCTTTCTCTCTTTCTCTCTTTCTTTCTTTCTCTCTTGCTTTCTTTCTTTCTTTCTCTCTTTCTCTCTTTCTCTCCTTCTTTCTCTCTTTCTGTCTTTCTTTCTTTCTCTCTTTCTTTTTTCTCTCTTTCGCTCTCTCTTTCTCTCTCTCTTTCTCTCTTTCTCTCTTTCTCTCTTTCTTTCTCTCTTTCTCTCTCCATTTCTCTTTCTCTCCCTCTTTCTCTCTTTCTCTCTCTTTCTCTCTTTCTCTCTCTCTTTCTCTCTCTCTCTTTCTCTCTTTCTCCCTTTCTTTCTCTTTCTCTATTTCTCTCTTTCTCTCCTTCTTTCTCTCTTTCTCTCTTTCTCACTCTCTTTCTCTCTTTCTTTGTCTCTTTCTCTCTCTTTCTCTCTCTCTCTTTTCGTCTCTTTCTCTCTTTCTCTCTTTCTCTCTCTTTCTCTCTTTCTTTCTCTCTTTCTCTCTTTCTTTCTCTCTCTCTCAATCTATCTCGCTTTCTCTCTTTCTTTCTCTCTTTCTCTCTTTCTTTCTCTCTTTCTTTCTCTCTTTCTCTCTTTCTTTCACTCTCTCTTTCTTTCTTTCTTTCTTTCTTTCTCTCTTTCTTTCTTTCTTTCTTTCTTTCTTTCTTTCTCTCTTTCTTTCCTTCTCTCTTACATTCTCCCTTTCCTTCTCTATTTCTTTCTCTCTTTCTCTCCTTCTTTCTTTCTCTCTTTCTTTCTGTCTTTCTTTCTCTCTTTCTCTCCTTCTTTCATTCTTTCTCTCTTTCTTTCTTTCTCTCCTTCTTTTTTTCTTTCTTTCTTTCCCTCTTTCTCTCTCTTTCTTTCTTTCTTTCTTTCCTTCTTTTTTTCCTTCCTTCTTTCCTTCCTTCTTTCTTTCCTTCTTTCCTTCTTTCCTTCTTTCCTTCTTTCTTTACTTCTTTCCTTCTTTCTTTCCTTCTTTCCTTCTTTCCTTCTTTCCTTCTTTCCTTCTTTCTTTCCTTCTTTCCTTCTTTCCTTCTTTCCTTCTTTCCTTCTTTCTTTCCTTCTTTCTTTCTATACTTCTTTCTTTCTATTTTTCTTTCTTTCCTTCCTTCCTTCCTCTCTTCCTTCCTTCCTTCCTCCCATCCGTCCTTCCATCCTCCCTCTCTCCTTCCCTCCTTCCCTCCCTCTCTCTCTTTCTCTCTCTTTCTCTCTCTCTTTCGCTCTCTTTCTCTCTCTCTTTCGCCCTTTCTTTCTCTCTTTCTTTCTTTCTCTCTTTCTTTCTTTCTCTCTTTCTTTCTCTCTTTCTTGCTCTCTTACTTTCTTCCTCTTTTTCTTTCTTTCTTACTTTCTTCCTTCATTCCTTCCTTCCTTTCTTCCTTCCTTCGTCTATTGCTTCCTTCCTTCCTCTATTGCTTCCTTTCTTTCTTCCTTTCTTCCTTTCTTCCTTTCTCTCTCTCTCTCACTCTCTCTCTCCCTCTCTCCTGCTCCCTCTCTCCATCTCTCTTTTCTCTCTCCCTCACTCTCTTTCTCTGCGTCTCTCTTTCTCTCCCTCTCTCTCCTCCCTCTTTCTTTCTCTCTCTCCCTCTTTCTCTCTTTTTCTCTCTCTTTATCTCTCTGTTTTTCTCTCCTTCTCTCTCTCCCTTTCTCTCTCTCTTTCTCTTTCTCTCTCTCTTTCGCTCTCTCTTTCTCTCTCTCTTTCTCTCTTTCTCTCTTTATTTTTCTCTTTCTCTCTTTCTTTCTCTCTTTCTCTCTTTCTTTCTCTCTTTCTCTCTCTCCATCTCTCTCTTTCTCTCTCTTTCTTTCTCCCTGTCTTTCTTTCTCTCTCTTTCTTCCTTTCTCTCTTTCTTTCTCTCTTTCTCTCTTTCTTTCTTTCTTTCTTTCTTTCTCTCTCGCTCTTTCTTTCTTTCTTTCTTTCCTCTTCTTTTATCAATTTACGTCCTCCAACGTTAAGTCATTTCAGACGATGAATGGAATGGATGAAATGATGCTCAAATGAATCCAGGGTCCATATGGCTTAAAGTTCACCCGAAATTTGTCTTTCAGGATAAGGAAAAACACTGCAAAAAGATTCCAATAGCAGGAATGTGACGAATCATTATACATTCTTAAACATCAAGTAGGTAACTAACAATAAAAGATAAAATGGATCTCATTAAGAGGCAGTGACACTTATACAAGAGCTGAGCACATTTATTCTTCTAGGCGGAAATTCATTTCAATCTCTGTTTTTTGAAGTTAAGGATTTCACCGATTTCTTCTTTGAGAATGCAACAAACATCAAAGAAATTAAGCCTGTTTTGGCTCATAATGTTCCTAAGGAAAGACTCAATACTTTTCAAAGTACGAAAATTTCTCTCTGCTTCGACTGTTGCAACTCAAGTTGTTGGTACCATTTGCAGCATTTGGTTTACTTCAGAAAATGCTTTCTCAAATGAGTGTTGTACGAAACAACTGAGAGTTGTGTGGCTGGAGGGGTATCTTTGAGTGTTTCATTATGGTAAATCACTGACAGTTCATTTTTCAACTTTCCGTAGGACATTTTGGGATTGTAATCTGATGCAATTTTTTTCACAGAGTCAGCGGGGAAATTTTCTCTGATGTCACAAATTTCTTTGGGTCAATAATTCCAAAAGTATTGAATATCCGAAATTGTTGGAATCGTCCTTTCATTTGGCTGACATTGTGTCACACACTTCCTTGACAATTTCGCTTCAGAACAGTAATTTTTTCACTTCCTTGAGGGAGGAACAAAGTTAACACCAACCTGGTATCATCTACTTTTCTCACAAATTTAAGACAAACCTGATTCGAAATACTATAAAGCACCACACCTTACTAAACTGAAAGAGAAAATCCTCTGTATTTTACCCCATTTTGTTGCGTAAATGTAAAATTATTGGGTTGATGTCAAAATAATCGTTTAATTTCAAGTTGTCCTTCTACCTATTAGGAATGAAAGGGACTACTCGACAAATAATCCAATCTATTCATTTTAAAGCAATATTACTTTGTCCACCAAACAATTAAGATTCCAATAACAATCACCCGAACGCTAAACCTAATGCAACGGGCTGCAACAAGCTGAACCCAAGCGTTGCTAAACACGATTTATAAGAGGGGTGTAGGGAAGCGAGAGAAGTATAGGCACGTGACAGGCTAAGTGTACAGTGGGATGAGGAGTAAGCACGCAACGTATAATCTGGCCCTTCGTAACAAGGAGACCGGCGAGGTTGTCATGTACAGCAATGTGGATTGTAAGCTTTCGTCACCATTAATCTTTTCAATGCAAACATACCGTTACCTGGGCGAACACCTCCTCATTTTTATTTTTTGGAAATTACGTCCTCCAACTTAAAGTCATATTCGACGATGAATGAAATGGTTGAAATGATGCTCAAGTGAGTCCAGGGTCTCTTAGAGTTAACCGACGTTCGTCTTTCAGGATAAGAGACAATCCAGGAAGAAACCTTATCCAGGTAACTCACTCTGACTGAGATTCGACCTCGGGAACTCTTGAACGTGAGGCACACACGCTAACACCTACGCTACCGAGGCGGGCCAACCCCTCCTTGCTGATTTATTTTCAGAAAAAAAATATTTAAAATAAGCCCATAATATCCTGAAAAACTGCTGTAAACAACATATATACTCACCATAAATTATGTAGACATTTTCAAATAGTGCAGATTGTAATAATTTTCACTTTGGAAAATTAATTGTGGGAAGAGTATGCAACACGTACTACACAGGGTGGTACACATGGGGCTACTAATATCATGAATATGAATATCAACTTGTTTTCTTGGATTATATAACTTCTACGCGTCATTTTAGTACTTGGAAAATAAAAATCTCGAATATGTGTTTCACTCTACTTCAAGCACATGGATGTTCAAAAAATAATGCTCAAAGTACATTTTGAAAAAAAATGTTTCAGACTGCACTTTTACACCTTTTCTATATAATACTTCCCACAGCAACTCAGAAATTTAAAAGTGTATGATACTTCTCGAAGTAGGTTTGCACATACAAACTAACGCCACATTTGGCGCACGCCTATCTGCTTTCTCTTTGTTATTTCTCTCCTAAGGATGTGCTGGAGCATATGTGTGGTGTGTGGTATACTGGATGGAAAATATATTTCTGTCAATGGTAAAGGTTTTTTCACATGATTGTGGTCTTCTTGATGTAGTGGTGGGCCCTAATGTATGATATTTCTGGATAATTTCTGTGATGACTGAAATTTTAAAATCTGCTAGAGAAATATTCTTGCTGGTTTTTGCATTGTACAATGCCTTGAGAATTTAAAATTGCAATGTCCAAAAGGTAAAAGAAGAATTTTTGTGTAATTTTAGTGACCTTCTGAGGCAATGAAGGGAACTTGGAATCATATCTGTTCGATTCACTGTACCCATATTGATGTTGTAATCCAGCACAAAATCTGGTTTTGTTACTGGAGTGCTTGTAGATCCGTTCACTTTTCTAGTTTGCTTCATTGCAGCTGTATGCATTTTGAATAGCATACACACTTCTTGCCTATCCGTTCAAATTAATGCCAGCAAATTATTTGTGTGTATGGATTCCATTCCTCATCTTTCCAATTTAGATGGAAATAGCATTGAATAGAAAGCATTAATGTTGTTCTTGTAGAGCCAATAAAAATGCACAGTACTGCAATACCAATTATCCAGCCAACACTTTAGCCCTTATGCAGATATTTGTTCATAAATGTCTGAATTACACCTCCAGAAACACCAAATTCTCGGTCTGGAATTATGTCTGTGGTTCCTTCTGTATACATATATCACGAAGTCAACAATGTATCCCGTTACACAGTTACACATCACAAACAATTTTATTCCAAATCAAAGTCGTTTTGATGGAATGTACTGCAAAGCCTGGAGGTTCCCCTTGAAAGGTACAAGGATCTTGTCAGTGCTAATTTCACGAAAAGTGGTGAACAGTTCAATACGTTTCGGAGGTGATCATGACTGGTATCGGTTAATAAAGTCTTTCTCCTTGCACTTGTTAGTCATTGTCACTTAAATGCAACACAGGCAAGATAAGATATCTGTCCCAGGATATGTAGTTACTAAATTGAGATGTTGCAAGAAGGGAATACTTGGACCAGGATTCTGCAATAGTACGCTTTTTCACCCTCCCCATAAGCAACATGACTCAAAAAAGCTTTAAGTTCCTCTTACGTTAGGTCTTTCCGTTACTGCAGACGTGAACTGGGAGATGGTTCCACTTTCTGCCTGAGAAGGTTATATTTATTAGTTTCACCAATGTATTGTACAATATTCCGTACAATACTATTTTCCACATTCAGTGGGGAAAAGAGATGGGCATATGCTAGTACCTGGAGGCATCACTAATATCCGCTGAAAGCCTGAGCTGTCCCTGTTGAAATCGTGAATTTGAGAAGTTGCCATAGCTTCACTGGAACAAAGAAGCCCTGTCACGTCTTCGTTTAGGCGGCTGTTTTGATTCTGCTTCTTGTTCGTTTTCATCGTCATTGCTGTCTTCATCATCAGCCGTGACATGAAAATCGCTGTTACTATCATCGATCTCCGAAATATTGGCAAAATCGACTCGATAGTGACTCGAAAACATTTAACATTTTTGAAGCGGAGAGACCGCAAGCCGCACCGCTTGAAGAAGCCACTGTCGCTGTTAGAGTACCCTTTTTCATTTATCAGTTGATCAGCACAGTCACTGCTATACAAATTGTGGAGATTCAGATACAAAATAAAATTAAAGAAGACAATGAAAGAGGATACCCGTATTGGAGTCCACAAGAAAACTGAGCTGATTTGTGGAAATATTAATACCTAACATAACTTCAGCACTTCAAAATTAACAGTTTATAGAGATAAAGTGTCCCGCGACAAGCGCGCCCTCTCTCTTGGTGCAGCATGTAAGCGGCGTCCCAGTTTAAAGAATAAAGCACGTGATATATGAGGAAGATGAGCAAAGAATCTTCTCGTAATTGTAAAGATGTACTCATTTATGACGATGCCCAATTCTCTGTGTAGCTGTGCATTCCGGATGTACACGAGTCGTTCACAGATAATCGCAGGATCTTGTTTTGAAACACCTGAAGTTGGTGAATATGAGTAGGTGAAGCACATCCCCATACAGGACTGGCATATAGAATAAATGGTCGTAGAATACTCCTGTATAGTAACAGCGTACATTCAACTCGTATAGAGGACTTGCGGTTGAGGATGGGCTACAACTTGTGAAGGTGAGCATAGGCTTGGTTTAGTTTGTTGGTGATATGTGTACTCCATGTTAGCCAATATCAATATGGAAGTCAAGATACCTGACTGCACAGTCAGAAGGTAACCAAGAGATCTCAGTGTTGTAGAACCGAATATTTGCCGAAGCATCTGGCTGGCGCAAGGTGAAAATCTTGAAAAGACACTTGAGTGGATTAAGTACGGCACGCCATCGAGATAATAAGTGCAGGAAGTTGTCCAAAGAAGATTTATCGTTGGAACGGCAGTTTCGATGGAAACGTTTCACCAAACATTGCGGTACCTGTTGCAGAAAGTTCAGGCATATCAGCAGTGCATGAAAGTAAAGAGGAGGTGCAAGGATGCTACCCTGATGCACGCCGGCTCGGATAGTACGGGTGTGCGATGGGTTTACCAAGACGCACAGAAAACTTGCGTTCCGTAAGATAGCCAGTAAGCAAGTGAAGTAAGTAGAGCGGGTGACCTAGGTCATGTAGTTTATAAAGAAGGCCATTGTGACACACTCTATCAAATGCCTGCGTGAAATATAGAAATGCTGCCACAGTATGCTCTTTGGCATCAAAGCTGCAGGAGATATGTTCGGCAAGTCTCAGGAGCTGATGAGTACTAGAACGATGCTGTCTGAATCCAAACTGTTGGAGGGATATAACTGAGGTATCAGAAACAAACCGAAGATGTCGTTTCCGAACGAGCTTCTTCAAGAGTTTCGACAGAGTCGGTAAAAAAGTAATTGGGCGATAGCTCTGCTGAGCATTACGAAGCTTATTAGGCTTCTGTTTGCAATGATCTCAGCATACTTCCAGGCTTTGGGGAAATAGCCAATGCGAAATTTTGCAGTGGATAAAGAGGCAAGAAAGGCGATGGTCTTCTTTGAGAATTGCTTCAACACAACTGGTGGAATAAGATCGTTTCCAGAGGCTTTCTTAGTGGCCAGAAATTAAATAATTGAGCGTATCTCGCTAGATGAAACCCACCTAATGGGCAATGGAGTCGTAGGCCGGGACATACTCGGGCTCTCCAGTACATGTGAAGTGAAGGCAGGATCATATGACGGGTTAGGTGTAAACGTAGATTCAAACTAGGCAGCTAAAGTTTCGCACTTTTAAAGTACCCTGTTTACGACATATTTATCACATGATTCGTGGCACTCGGAAGTCAATGTCGCTTTCTCGCTGTATTACCTTCAATTTTTTTTCTTTCAGAGAGTATTACCGTACAGAGAGAAAGATTGCAAAAAGTACATATGCTTCCCAATAGACGAGACGACGCGCCCGCGAATTTCAAACGCTTGTATGTGTCAAAGCTTAAAAGCTCCAGGCATTCAAAGTTACTTTCAAGATAAATAGTCCGTAGCAAGGAAAAGTTCATAATCGTGGTATAATAAATTTTTTTGCAACAATTATTACAATCGAATACTATATAAAACCATTTGTTCTTCACACCCATATGTTTGC
Source organism: Mantis religiosa (assembly GCA_030765055.1). Classification (NCBI taxonomy): domain Eukaryota; kingdom Metazoa; phylum Arthropoda; class Insecta; order Mantodea; family Mantidae; genus Mantis; species Mantis religiosa. Next base: position 1,401,054 of record JAUKNK010000166.1, read on the forward strand.
TTGATATTATCGGTGGGGGATAGCCCCTCTGGCTCTTAATGACAGTCCGCCCCTGGCACGGAACAAACTTTAAGAATTTTCGTCCCGTGTTAGCCGTTGACAACTCGAGGCGATCGTAGCATCGTGAAAAGGAATGGTACGGAACTATTGTGTTTCAAATGGGATCATGTTTGTCCTTGAATGCTCCTGGGTGAGCAGCCAATCGGAGTCCTGCGGTGTTGTCATATTGATCCCCGTATGGGGTATGTGACGAGAGCTAATTGAATTCGTCTTGGATAAGTACTATTTACACTAAGACAAAAATTGATATTTTGCAAAATTTGATTCAAGAGGATGATAGAGAGCCGTTCTCGAATTTTTGTGAAACTGAAAAACGTCAATGAGTAGTTACATTATTATTAATACTAATACATTATGTAGATATTAATGTGACTGAGAATATTTGGGGGGTTACAAACAACCTTCATTATATCTGAAAGGAATGTAAAGTTGATTTGCCGACCTAACCCTTCCCCAAACCCCCCAAAAATAAATAAAAAAGCTATCCCAGAACTTGATAGCAGTATACGCTTCTGACGCTGTGTATTATGATTAATACATTTCTAATAGCATTTGTATTATTTTTGGATAGTGGCATTTTATTCAAACTAATATGAACAGTTTCTTTTTCTTCTTGGAATATGGGTAAAGTATATATTTTACCTGTTTACATATAATACAAATCTGCTAAAATTCTCAATTAATACCATCATTAGTGGGAAAGAATTTTATGGAAAATTATGCTATTATGTTTTACCTAATAATATTTTTCCAATATTCTATTTAATCTATAATGTCCAGTTTATTGTTGAATTACATTTAAAGAGGTCGAAGTTTTTACGATATGTGGCTGGAAAGGATTGTTAGCCTTAATTAGCGTGTGTTTGCTGCGCGTACATTCCCTCTGTGAGGTTCTGAGTCGTTTTGCTTTCTTTATTTGTTTCAAAAGGTTGGCAACATCGACCGGGAAATTTGGTGTAAATAATTTTTTTTGTGTGTCCTTTTTGTCTATTATTGTCTTCGTTTTCTGAACATTTTCCTCCATTAAGCAGGCAGCGGATCTAGTGCTGGTAGCCATCTTACGTTCATAGCAGGAATTGGCGCGTGCAGAAATGTCGAATAATCAGGTAAATTTGTTCGGGTTTAGCTGTTACTCAGAATAATAATAGTTATTTAGGAGACAGTTATTTTCTAGATAGAAATTGTATCTATGAAAGGTATTCTATTTAAACTTAATTTCCAGGAACAGAAGCCCAGCGCCAGTCCCGGGGACGCAAACTCTGAGTATATAACGGTGAAAGTCGTTGGATATGTAAGTGCTATGACCGCATGGTAGAATAATGTAGACAAATAATATCTTTTTGATTTTTAGCTAATAAGCTATATGTAGTATAACTGTGAGCAATGTTTAAGGAAGTTTATTATTTTTAGGACTCCAATGAGATCTCCTTCAGACTTAAAGTGACAACGCAAATGAGAAAACTCAAGAAATCCTATAGTGAGATGGTGGTAAGTATTAATGTGCATATCACAGTTGCAGTTCACTTTTGTTCTAATGACTTTTTTATGAGTTAGTTATATATAGTATTTTGTGTTTGGAGGGATAAATGTTGGTGGTTAATACTCCCTACTTTCAAGGCTCCGAAATCGACAAAGCCCTTATTGCGTTCTTTCTTTAATTAAAAACGACCGAGTATACACCAAAATATTCGGAACATCACGTATCTATTAGTAACAGGAAATGTGATTAAAAGCACTTAATTGCAAATTCGGTAGCTGCGTTGCATTAAATTTTAAACAAATTTGCTTGAACAAAATGCTCGGTAAAAATGCAGAATAAGTGCGCAGTTATGTTGCTACGGAATGACGTCACGAAAACAAGTTGTTGCCAACTGCGGCGCTCTGATATACCCGGGAACAGCGGAGCTTTGCCAACACATTTTCTTTTTCTTAACTAGCGAGACTATATACGTAAATACAGAGGAACGTTGCCAAACACATTTTCTTATAGACTATAGTAATGGGAATAGTGCACTGTAAGCTCTGTTTCTTATAATTATATTATATAATTATAATTATTAACAATAATAATGCCCGCCTTGGTAACGTGGTGGTAGCGTGTCTCCCTCACGTTCAAGAGGTCCCGAGTTCGAATATCGCTCAGTGTGAGTTACCTGGATTAGGGTTTTTCCAGGGTTTTCCCTTATCCCGAAAGACGAATATCGGGTAACTCTAAGCTCTATGGACCCTGGGCTCACTTGAGCATCATTTCACCCATTCCATTCAACGTCCGATATGACTTAACGTTGGAGGACGTACATTACCAAATAAATACAAATAAATAAAACACTGACAATGATCCACTGATCTTTACGTCAGTTTAATTGGGTCTTACAGTATCGCTGCTTTACTTAATGTTGACTATTCCAAAACTTCGTGCTTAATTCATTTAACTTTTTAAATAATTATAAATGTGAGAATATCAGAATATACAAATATAACTCTGGCAAGGACCCACTAATCTTTACTCAGTTTATATGGGTGTTTATCGCTGGTTTGCTTACGTAATGTTGACTATTCCAAAACATTGTGTTAGTTTCCTTAAGTTTCTAAATAACTATGATAATAGTAAGAATATAATAATATATACACTCCTGGAAATTGAAATAAGAACACCGTGAATTCATTGTCCTAGGAAGGGTAAACTTTATTGACACATTCCTGGGGTCAGATATATCACATGATCACACTGACAGAACCATAGGCACATAGACACAGACAACAGAGCATGCACAATGTCGGCACTAGTACCATGTATATCCACCTTTCGCAGCAATGCGGGCTGCTGTTCTCCCATGGAGACGATCGTAGAGATGATGGATGTAGTCCTGTGGAACGGCTCGCCATGCCATTTCCAGCTGGCTCCTCAGTTGGACCAGCGTTCGTGCTGGACGTGCACACCGCCTGAGACGACGTTTCATCCAGTCCCAAACATGCTCAATGGGGGACAGATCCGGAGATCTTGCTGGCCAGGGTAGTTGACTTACACCTTCTAGAGCACGTTGGGGGGCACGGGATACATGCGGACGTGCATTGTCCTGTTAGAACAGCAAGTTTACTTGCCGGTCTAGGAATGGTAGGACGATGGGTTCGATGACGGTTTGAATGTACCCTGCACTATTCAGTGTCCCCTCGACGATCACCAGAGGTGTACCGCTAGTGTAGGATATCGCTCCCCACACCATAGTGCCGGGTGTTGGCCCTGTGTGCCTCGGTCGTATGCAGTCCTGATTGTGGCGCTCACCTGCACGGCGCCAAACACGCATACGACCATCATTGTCACCAAGGCAGAAGCGACTCTCATCGCTGAAGACGACACGTCTCCATTCGTCCCTCCATTCACGCCTGTCGCGACACCAGTGGGGGCGGGCTGCACGATGTTGGGGCGTGAGCGGAAGACGGCCTAACGGTGCGCGGGACCGTAGCCCAGCTTCATGGAGACGGTTGCGAATGGTCCTCGCCGATACCCCAGGAGCAACAGTGACCCTAATTTGCTGGGAAGTGGCGGTGCGGTCCCCTACGGCACTGCGTAGGATCCGACGGTCTTGGCGAGCATCCGTGCGTCGCTGCGATGCTGTCCCAGGTCGACGGGCTCGTGCACCTTCCGCTGACCACTTGCGACAACATCGATGTACTGTGGAGACCTCAGACCCCACGTGTTGAGCAATTCGGCGGTACGTCCACCCGGCCTCCCGCAAGCCCACTATACGCCCTCACTCAAAGTCCGTCAACTGCACATACGGTTCACCTCCACGCTGTCGCGGCATGCTACCAGTGTTAAGGACTACGATGGAGCTCCGTATGCCACGTCAAACTGGCTGACACTAACGGCGGTGGTGCCCAAACGCTGCGCAGCTAGCGCCATTCGACGGCCAACACCGCGGTTCCTGGTGTGTCCGCTGTACCGTGCTTGTGATCATTGCTTCTACAGCCCTCTCGCAGTGTCCGGAGCAAGTATGGTGGGTCTGACACACCGGCGTCAATGTGTTCTTATTTCCATTTCCAGGAGTGTATAATAATTCTGGCAATGATCCACTGATCTTTATGTTGCGTATTACCGTATCGCTGGTTTGCTTGCATAATGTTGGTATTTTCCGCGGTATGATGCTCTGGAAGTTGGCAATGCCCGAATTATGTCAGAGCCACGATATCCCTTCGCACCTTTTCTGCACTTTTACCAAATGCCCTAAGTGCAGCATATTTTGCACATTTTCACTCGATTACGAGCTGGAATTCTTTTCTGGGATAATTCAGCACACAGCAGGCAAGTTTGGTAATACTGCAAATGAGTGGCCATCTGCTAGGAGAATGGTGGATGTAACAATGACTGAAGCATTGAAAACTTGCATTTGCTGAAGCTATACTGCATTACCAATCTAGTAGTAAGGAAACTGGTCAGTCGAGTGCATGGGTAAATGATACATTAAGGAACAAAGCTTCAATAATTTATAAAACTGAAAGCATATACTGTATGAACAAAAGGTAAGGAAAACTTCCTGTAACTTTTACATGGATCAATAAAGTTAGCTGTAGACTTCTATTCTCATGAGCTAGTGACCCTCAAGATGGGAATGTGGTATTATACTATTATTTATATATATATATAACATAGACTTTCATGCAAATGGTTCTACACTTTTATCTTAGCGACTATTGTCACTGTCTCTGTTCTTTTTTTTATTCTTTTTTTCTGTCATTTTTGTTTTGTATTTATCTCTCGTGAGGTCGCTGTTTCCTACAGGATTAGGGACAGCACCATAGTGGACTCCTAATGTGATGATGGAAGAGAACTTCAGAATTTAAAATGGTGCATGGTATAAATTCTGAGAGTCCTTAATACATTAGTTGTTATGGAAACAAATGTTTCCTAAAATAAAAACTGTTCTTTATTAATCCATTAAGTTAGTCCAAATTCCACGCTATCTTCATCCTGTATGATGATAATGATAAATGAAACAAATATAACAAGTAAAAGAATGGGTTGGCAATATGTCACTATCTTGGCAAATTTCGAGCTCCGCAAGTTTACTACAATTGTCATTGCTTACCATAGCAGACAACAGCCATTGATTTGCAGTATTACTTGGAGGTTTTCATGTCACAAAAAGCCCTATGTAATTGTGGTGTTAGAACTCATTATTCCCATAGGTGCTTATGGTAAGCTACAAAATAATGGTGTCTTGGATGACAAAGGAACAAGATGTTTCAAGCTGCAGTTTTGAAATATGTCAAGACAGCAGAACGCATTGCCAACACGTGCTTTTTGTTATTCTTGTTCCAGTATTGTTGGTGCATACACATGTTACTGATCACATTGGATAAAATTATCTTTCATGGAAGAGAATGCTTTTGTTAAACAAGGTTGTCCAATAAGGCCTGCAGTGGCACATTCAGATTATCTAAAGAGGAAGGTATCCTTTGAAATATGTATCCATAAAGTAAAACTCAGATGGTTATAGGAATGTGTTACACCCGTGAATGTGGCATGTTTGTTTTAACACTTTAGAGAACTTGTCTGACAATATTGGTATCTTTATATCCAAGATACATTAATTTTTAATTAGTTTGGGTGAATCTGCTGTGCAGTACTTCAGTTATGTTGGTATTTTCAGCTATGCATGTCTTGAATATTGTCTGTGCTCCAACCACTGTCACGTCTACAATTCCTTATGCTGTTCTGCGGTTCAACTGGCACTTATTTAAAACCCCAACAATTCTTACTGTTGGTGGTGAATACATATACTTTGCTTTGCATCACCTCAATGAGAAATGCAGATGACTAAATAGGCCAGCAGATAGTTGAAAATTGTTACAGAAACAATCACATTCTGGTATAATGATTTGCAATAATCTTCCATACTATTTGAAACTATTAGGTACTCCTACTTGGCATAATAATCAAGAAACCTGTAAAGTCATTTTTATATGCTCCTTATATAATATGAATTATTCAAAATCCGATTCAGGGGGTAAATTTGCAATACCTGGAACAGATTGATGTGAAGGTCATTTGATTTACATTATTAACCTATTGAGATACATGTTCTGATGTTGAGTTTGAATGTGGTAATGGTTTACAAATTTTTAATGATATACTAGTCTAAGATAAAACAAGAGGGTGTTAAGTCTACTAGTGGGGGTGGGTGTGTTACTGTAGTGATACATTTACTTGTTTGATGTGTCCATTGTCCCTGAGCTTTATTGGGAACCCAACGAACAAACAATACAGCACACATGCATTCCACCTGAAGCATCAAAGGAAATTCTCAGAGCTATTCACCTATTGCCAGAATTTACACATCAAATATAGCAGCACATGTGCTGCTGTGATACCTAAACCTCAAAAGTATAGCCAGGATATCGAGGGCCCCAGGCTGCAAATCATAGCCTTGGGATGTTTTTACAGAAGTAGAGGAGTGTAACAGTTCATTCACTTAATACAGGAATCTTCTTGCGTTCATTGTAAACTTTCACAGCAGCCACAAAAGCTCCCAGAATAATAATTTTTACAAGGGCAGACTGAAAAGTATCACTTTTTTTTCTTTGTAATGTTATTGCAGCTGGAATGTTGAAATTTGGCACAGATGTAGTTTGAAGTTTTCTCTACATACGGTTTATTTTTGTTCACATGCACCTCTATCTGGAGAAGCGTGAACTGTGGAACAAAGATGGTGCACATACTGTCATCCACACTTGAAGAGCAGTGAGGAATAGTTAGTTTTTTATGGGCCAAAGGGCATAAACCGAACAAAATTTACAGGGAAATGTGTGGCATGTATGGGGAGGATTGTTTGGACCATAGCAATGTCTCTAGATGGTGCATATTCTTCCCAACGGACCATGTGAACTTGACTGATTCGCCACGTTCCAAGGCAGCCCGTAATGGCTGCTACTCACCAGAATGTTAGCCATTGAAGCAGCAATTTTGAATGACCGGCAGGTGTAACTGCGAACCTTATCACAAGAGTTCAATATTTCATATGATGCTGTGGACAGTATCATTCATGACACGCTGAAATTTTGTAAAGGTAATGCTTGCTGGGTGCCTAAGAACCTGACAGAAAACCAAAGGTCAGCGAATGATAACAAGCTTGGTTCACTTGATCAATTATACCTGCGCAGTACACTACTGAAGGGGCAAGGATTTGTCACTGGTGATGAGTTGTGGCCGTACTTCTACTCACTCGAAACAAAGAAGACCTCGGAGTGGAAACATGCTGGTTCCCCTGTAAAGAAAATTCTAAGTTACTCTACCTGCTGGGAAAGTGCTTGTCACTGTTTTGGAATATGTATGTATTATTGGTGAACTTTGCTGAACATGAGACCTTTGTGAATGCTGCAGCCTACATATTGACTTTGGTGAAGTTGCATTGTGCCCTTCGTGACAACCACAAATTAATGCTGGCGATGTCAAACTTCATGACAACACTTGGCCCCATGTTGCTGCTTCTGTTTGTGAAAAAATCAACACATATTTTTGGGAGGTGCTCCAGCATCCACCATATCATACACCATCAGACTTTAATCTGTTTAACCCCATGAAGAAATTCCTGACCGGCCAACACTTTGTGACAGATGCAGAAGTGAAATCAGCAGTCTGCAGATGGCTATACGCTTACCAAATGGACTTCTATAAACAGGGTGTATTGAAACTGAAACCACAATGGGAGAAATGTGTTGATGTGTAGATAAATGGTGCATACACACATGAACAAGCTGACATCTGGCAGCTTCTAACATTGCAGCCAACATGAGAAAGCTGTGTAACACTTATAGCCAAAAACTGTAGCCTTCTTTTAGCCTTTACAAAAATGCAGCAGAAATCAGTCCAACACTGATGCAGAGAGGCAAGTGGATGCAATTAGCAGCAGGTCAGTTTTAGAAAATACTGACCATGTTTCCTCTTAGGTTTTATTGCTTTACGAAAGTGAGCTTGTTGTCAAACAAAAGTACTGTACTGTTGGAAAGAAGGCTTTTGTTTCTGTGCGTTCTTCAAATATTTAAGATACTTCAGTCCATTGAAAATCTGGAAATGGCTCAACAAATAAGTAAAATTGACTTGTCCTTTCATTTCAGTAAGGAGGGGGCCTGCCTTCAATTATTATTCGACAAGGGTCTGCTGAGACCACATTGTGTAATTTAGGGACAAATAAGACTGTTGGCAGCCAGCAGCATTGCTTTTAGTGGAGAAACAAGTATAGTTTGGTTGCACTGAATTCTTCAGTATAGCTACGTATTAAGTAAATAAACAAAAATTGACTTCGGTAATGTTAAAAGAATGCCATCTAACATGAAATTGCTCTAAAAAGTAAAGAAATCATGTTAAACATAGTTGTATAGAAAGTGCGAAGGACTTGGAAAAATCGCTAGTGTGACACATTAGAAAGAAAAGTTGTGCATTACTTTTTGATCTGCCCCTGTAAGTTTCTAATTTGGCATAGAAATTTGGTGATTATGTTGAAACAAACATGTTTGGTGCAGACACTGCTGTGTATGTTTAGCTACAATGGAAGTACTTGCTGTTGAACAAGTATATATGGATTATTCCTTATTACAGTGACAAGGGTCTGACCTAGTTGCCCATTCAATGTTGCCAATCAAAGAAACATGTTCTGAAAATACAAACACTGCAACCAAAGTGACGATATGCAAATGCATGGTTAAAAAAAGCTAGTAAATGGAATACTATTGATAACTGGTGGCAAATATTTCATATTTTGGTTTTCTTCCATTGTAGTTATTTTAGTAATGTTTGGTAGTGCTCTATAAAGGCAGTTGCGTGCGAGAAGAAGAGCAATTGGGCTCCAAGTCCTCATTTGGTAAGTTTTGTTTAACTCTGGAAACATAGATGGCAACTTTGAAATTTGAAATGCACTATACACTGACATCTAGTGGCTAATATGCTAAGCTTTATCATGTCTTCCATATTTTGTTTTGATCAATTTCAAGGTTAATTAGCTAACCAGTTTAGAACAATCGTATGTTAGAATTTTAGTTCGTCCTTGGCAACATGTGCATGTTATGAGAAACGTCAAAATGTATAAATACAGTATATACATAAAGTCAAATTGATTACATACAATATACAAATAAGCAGCTTTTCTATGGTTTCATGTGGTATTTACATAGACTAATTTAGTACAAGAAATGTCATAATATGAATATTACAGGTTTGTGAATGTACTATGCTCCCAGTGCTCATTTACACGGTTATAGTTCTAAAAATTCATTAACCATATAAAAACAGCGTGCATGCAAAAATTTCTTAACCTTATTCTTAAAGTGTTTTAATGATACAGCTTGTTTAAATGAATTTGTAAGTTTATTATTTAACATTATCCCTTTGTAGTTTAAGCTTCCTTCATAAAGGCTCGTTTGTTGCACTCAAATTGCTGGTTTATCCTTGTTATGAGTGTGGTGGTAATGTACATCAGCATTTACTTGAAAATGATTTATATTTGTATGAACATTTGTGGATGTTATAGCTCTCGAAAGGGGACACATTATTCGTCTACCTCTGTATAACTGTGATCTGAACACAACTAAGCTGGCGTGGGCAAAAATAAGGAATGTTTTCATAGGATACGTTACTTGTGATATCTTCGCTTATCTTGCACACTATCTTGCTAAACTGTGTTTTTCAAGGTTAACCACTCTGCAGAAACAAAAGAGCTTTAGTTCTCGCTTCTTCCCCTCTGCCTGCACTACACCGTAAATCTAGCGCTCAACTTATTTTGCACATATTGTAGTCATAGTTCCTCATGTAAAGGGCTATTGGGTTTACATCATAAGTTAATTGTGCTGTTGCATTCTTTGCAAGGAAGAGGATCTTTTTCATATAACATCTTTCACTCCTATTAAGGCTAGGTTGTTTTTGAGATAGTACCACTTAGTTCTATTGCATCAGTAACACCTGAAACATTAATGCTGTGGTAGTGCCAGCATTACTCCACTTTTGTTTCTTAATGATTAATACCATGAACAAACGGGTACGAGATATCAGACACTGAATAAAAGAAATGGTTGAAATGATCAGTTATATCAGGTGGTCCAGTAAAGTTGGTTTCTTGATTTTTGGTGTTTTGGAAAATTTATTGGTTTTATTTTGGTTTGGCAATGCTATTTACTAATCTCTGTTTCATATAACCTTGCCCCGCTGAAATGTATCACTCCGCGTTCAACAACCCTCCCCCTCGCCCTAATTGGCTAATGCTTTCGCGTCATAGGCCTTAGGCGGTGCCTTCCCGTCACATTTCAACCTGCAGTAAATGTCGTAATAATTGCCGGGAAAATAAAATCATACAAATAAGGATATGAAGGCATGCAAAAATACAAGTTTATAATGAACTGAGCAAATTGAAACAGAATGACTGAGCAATGAAACTGAAAGAGTTTATAATGAATGGCCTTTGGCCTTTTCCACTGGGATTTTTTAAACCAGCACATATACCTTTCAAAAATGCTTGTCTTTCAGTCTTAAAAGTCGTGTCACACCATACCTTACCTTTCGTGTATATTTAGAGATATGTATCTCGGTGCAGTGTGGTTGTCCTTAAATAGCATCTTCGCCACACAGCAATATCGCCTCTGTCTTTTAGCACATTTTTCTTTTCTACTTTTTCATTCACAAATCCCAGCTGTATAAGCAATCTGCTGAAATTTGGTAAATCTGCATCCTCATTTACAGCAGACGAAATGTTACTTATGTTAGGGAGTTCGTTTCTAAAGAAAAACTACACACATGACGACGCACAACACTTTTCACGTATTTTCTCCGAGCACGCACTTTTCTTTATTCCTGCTTTTGCCTGGAATGGTAAGTTTTCCTGTTTCCTCAATTTCATGTCGCGATGTTCCTACGGAACACTCACACCTGTAACTTCAGAGCACAGCTGTTTGACTTCTCTCACTGACAAAGACGGATTCTTCTGTGTGAGTGCATTAAACACATGCAACACAATTCTTTTTTCGCCTGTTTGTAAATAATTATCCTTGCGATACTTCAGCGAAAAACTGGCGGTAGACTCTGCCATTATACATATAATAAGTACATGCGCAATAAACGATTAATAAAATAATTTAGCTCCCGCACTCTCGAATGGCGATGCATGACTAATCCAGTTCAAAACAAGGTCAGTGATAAAAGTCATATAAACAAATGTCACCACTATCGCTAAATCACGTGCCATGTCCTTGAGAGCAAAGGAACCTCCTCTTTACTTCGTTTAAGAATTAACATGCATTTAAGATAAATCAACTCTGTTGCAAAATATATTTCATTAAAACAGTTACGAAAATATAAATTTGACAACTCTCTTCCAACATATAATGATATATCACCATTTTAAATAACGAACTAATTTTTACCACACGACAGTCATTACCACAACAGCAACCAATGAGAGGTGATTAGGTCACGTGACCGTTAAGAGATACTGGGCAAGCTTACGTGAAACAAGGTATAGATGCCATAGCTAGTGTTGCGTACATTACGGGCATGTATCAGTCTTCAGTTGTTTATAAATGATCACAAAATGGAGATAAAGGTTTGAACTTAAGACTCCTTCTAAAACACTGGAAAAAAGATCATAAAGCCACTGCCACAGCTTGAACATGTTGAGTGGAAGGAGGTGGTAAGTGAGCATGTGGCCTACTGCAGTTTTACGTGGGATTTCTGGAATTAATTAGATTAATTAAATTTAATTAATTAATTAAATTAAATTTAATTAATTAAATTAAATTTAATTAAAATGTTCCAATTTTTTTATCTTTGGCTTTGATAGATATTGATGGGTTTTGTTTGTTTTTATATTTGTTTTTAGTAAGTCTACATCAGAAAAACTTCTTTTCAGTTTTCATGGAACAAGTTAGTTGATAATGAAAATTGTACTTACTCGTCACATGGTCATTTAGACAATGGAAATTGCACTCAATGTTACATGGCAGATCAGTTGCTGTTTACTAGAGAAAAATGTGTTTGATTTCAATATGTTTTGGAATGGGGGAGGATGTGTGGATAATCTGCTAAACATGTTCACATGAATGAGTACTCTATTCATTTTTACACTATGATAAATTAGGCAGAAGGCAATGTTGAATTTAACTTGCAGTAAACCAAGAAAATTTATATTTGATGATAAATGCAGAAATTCAGGACATTAATTTACACAAGGATTGATTGATCAGTAAATGCAGCATCAGTAGATGCAAACATCAATGGCTTTAGCAGAAGTGACCTCAGAAGACAGTGAAACAAGAACGAAAACTGGTGGAGGGGAATGCTGATAGACAAGGAAAGAAAGAATGGGAGCTTCTTCTTTCTCTAACTCCTTTGTGCTGTTAAGCGTGGAGTACAAGCCTCTTCTACCCATTTCCTCCCTTTTTCTCGGTCCATTATCAATCTCTTCATTTCTCACATGGATTTCCCTCTATCCTTCCCCAACTTAATAATGTATTCCTGATACAACATGCGTAGCCTTCCCCTAATTCTTTTACCTTCTGGTCTTCCTTCTAAATACTGTTTTGGTTTTCTTTCTTCTGACATGCAGAGTACATGTCCATACCATTTAAGTTGTCCTTTTTCCAATATTTCTTTAACGGAGTGTGTACCCAACTCTTCTCTTATTGTTACATTTCTAATCATATCTCTTCTTGTCTTCCCCACAGCTTGTCTTAAATATCTCATTTCCATAGCTGTTATTTTGCTTTCTTGTTTCTGTAGGAGAGTCCAGCTCTCTGCTCCATATAATAGAATTGGTAATATTATTGTTTTAAATACTATAATTTTTGCATCTTTTGTTATTTCCTTTTTTTGCACAATAGTATTATTAATCTGATAGTAGACCGAATTGGCCTTTCTTATTCTGTTCAAAATTTCCTGCTCTATTTTTCCATCCTTATTTATAATTGTACCCAGGTATTCATAACTGTCTACCTGTTCTAAGATTTCATCATTACATTTAATTTTAACTTCTTCTTTCCTTCCTATATACATGGTTTTACTTTTGGGTATGTTTAATTCTAAACCTTCTCTAGTTAATTCTTCTGTCCATTCATTTAGTGCTAATTGTAAATTATTATTACTATTTGCTATCAATATGTCATCACCATATATCAACGATTGTGCCCAAACTGGTCTTAAATTTCTATATCCTATCATAGTTCTTGCTGTTCTTTTGCAAATTTTCCATATCTCATCCATCACAATAATAAATAAGTGGGCTGAGACTATCTACTTGTTTAGCTCCTCTATTCATCAGAAATGGTTCTGATTCTTGTCCATCTAAACTTATTATCCCTTTTGTATTGCTTCAATAAAATTCATAGGTAATTTTTTGTTCTTTAGAGCTCTCCAAATTTCTTCCCTAGGTATTGAATCAAATGCTGCTTTCAAATCTAAGACTCCTAAATAAATACCCTTTCCTCGATCCATAGCTTTCTCTATTATCATTCTCAATGAAAGAATTTGGTCTTGGATTTGTAAGAATGTGAACAGTAGAAACTAAACAGCTTGTGAAGTTTCAGTGGGTAGAAAGTGAACATTCTGGTACTATCCCGAGAATTTGGCAATAATTTTGGTGGCAAAGAAGAGCTGATATATGTAAATTTTGAACAGATACATAAAATGGGAGAAGCATAGCTTTTGGGTGGAGAACAGAAATGAACACAATGAGGTGTATAAGGTATAGAGGGATGAACAAGGTAAATGGCAAACAGAAGAGGGAAGTGATGTTAGATTGTTATGCAAGGAACCAAAGATCACAAACAAATCTTCAGCAATACATTGCATGACAAGACAAAGTAGGTGAAGCAAAGTAAATAAAAGGGGGAAGTATGTGAGCTGAAAGTGAATGATGTACGTTTACTGAGAAGGAAAGTGGAAATCAAGGCGTTCAAATGAAAATGAGATTTAAATAGAAATTATAGAGTTCCTTAGAAATAACCGTATGAGGTAATACAGTTTAGTCAGGGAAGGATAGATTTGTCAACTAGAGAAAAACTGATGAAAGACAAAGTGAGAAGAAAGATAATGGACTTGAGTTATAGTGGTATAAAGAATTTAGGGTAGAGAAGAGGAAGTTTTAATGAAAATTGAGTAAGAGTGAAGCACAGGAGATGGCTCAGTAAAGAGGGAAAGTGAATAAAAAGGAGGTATAAAATAAAACTAAGATTAAAGCGGAAAATGGAGAAAAATAGTTCTTGGAAAAGGTAAACGTGCCTAAATGGAAATTTCAGTAGGAAAATGCTAACCATATACAACATAACCACAGTGCTTGTCTGAAAGGGATCTTAAGATAAAGTACTCCAAATCTAAAATTGTAGTATGTAATTTGGACCAAATGTAGTCAAAATTCATTCATACTGTATTTTTTTTAAAGAGTGGGTGTCCAACAAATGAAATGAAGTGATGCTCAAATGAGCTTTGAGAACAAATAAAATTTTTAAAATGTATGTCACTAATGCTCTGAGTCAATAATGAAGTCATTCTTTTGTCTTTCCAGTATTTAGAACTTATATTTTGATAATTTTGCAATGCAGACAAAAGTTAGATTTAATTTTGCACCACTTCATGCTGTAAATGAAACCATTTGATTTTATATTCACGAGCAGTCAGTTATTTTAAATCTACACTTGTAACACTAGGAAGGATTATTTTGTCCACATAAAAATGTCACTTATCAGTTTTGCTGTTTTCCTTTTGTGTAAGTTCTTATACCTTCACTTTAAACTAGAAATTATTACACAATATCTTATATATATATATATATATATATATATATATATATATATATGTGTGTGTGTGTATCTTTTTCAGGGAGTTTCAGTAAGATCACTAAGGTTTCTGTTTGACGGTCGTAGGATCAACGATGAGCAGACACCTAAACAACTTGAAATGGAGAATGACGATATGATAGCAGTATACCAGGTGCAGACAGGTGGTTTCTGAAGTGTGATATAAAGTGTACACAGAAGAAACATTTTATAATCTTATGTCACCTGTTTAAAAGGACAGTAGAATTGGACTATCCCCCACCTCAATTTTTTTTTCCTTCAAATAATGCATGAACATGAAAGCAGAGCATCAGTAAGACTCTTTAAGCATTGTGAGTTTTTTATGTACTCTATTGAAATGATTGGTATTAATGTAGTAAGGAAGGGTTTTACCTGATAATTTAAGAATAGGCAATGTTTTGAAATAAAATGCTGGAAGAAAATTCAGATTTTAAAACTTGATGTTTTTTTTTTTAGGTGGGGTAAAGGTACTTTATTTAATACCAAATGCACATGTATTGTTTTATTTGGAACAACCAGTTTAATTATAAGTAAGCAGTGTTTGGCAGGAAATTTCTCCTTATTGGTTTCGTGTTACTTTTTTTTAATTCAGTTTATAATTGGTCATTGTAATAAAGATCTTTAACTTTCCTAATGTTACAGTTCTTAGCTTTCCTTTGTCCTATTTTATTAAGAGTTTAAAAAGATTCAGTGTTCTCATTTATCACCAATACTGGAAATAACTCCTACATAACCCGCAGATAAAAGCACTAGTCAAGCCTAAAAGCTACACTTCATATAAAACTCAAATTTCTGGTAGTCTTGATTTAATCAAATATGCTAAGAAAATCAATTTGCAACATTAAGCTGGAGAACAAATTTGTTGGTTCCTAAAATTTTACATTTTGATTGTTGCACAATGTAATCTAAAGCTGTTAATGCTGTGCAGGCAATGACAGTGGCCAGTTTAGGTGGGGATTTTGTACAATAGCAGATGCCACTAGTTTAGCTTGATATCATCACCATTATGAAAGCAGTGCATACTGCAGATTTGACTAATATTTCATCTAGTTTACCACTAAAGGCAGATTCTTGTGATAGAGCTCTTAAGTTCAAAGTGCATTCTCACTACATTGGTGTCACCATGAAATCACATGGTGTTTGATATCAACTGATGTTTTACAAGTTGAGAACAGTATTTTAACATCCAACAACACTAATGCCCGATTTCACCAACAGGTGTTAAAATCGATGTTAACAAATGTAACGTAACAATTGTCACCGTGACAACACTACTGTTATATTTCTTGCATTTCACCAACCTGTGTTCTGAAAAGATTAAACACGTGTTAATGCCAAGAAACCTGTAAATATTACACCTATAGAAGACTATGGATGAGTCGTATTATTTTCTGAACGTACTGCAATGCGCTTTTGTTTTCATTTTCATCTGCACACAGCAGAAAAAATGGCCGGTGAAGAAAATCGTAAATAAAAGCGTGAGACAGATTTCTCATCGATGAAGAAAGAATTGTTAATTGAATTGACTATGTGTAAGGATATCCTGGAAAATAAGAGGACAGGTGCAGTGAATGTAAAAGAGAAACATGTCATATAAGAAAATATTGGAAACGAATTTAATTCAAATGCATGTGTTACTAACACAAGCACCAAACAACTTCGTCAGTATTATGTAAATTTAAAGCGAGGTGCAAAGAAGTACAGGTGACTGGAACATTTCAAGACAGGAGGTGGACAATGTATTATCCACAATTAAGTGAATTATAAAATCACAAAGCTGTTAATACTTGAAGCAAAGACGAGATCGGCATATTCCTTTCTATGCATATTCTAACCCAGTATTACGTAAATTTAAAATGAGAAGTGAAGGACAAGTGACTTGAACATTTCAAGACAGGTGGTGGACAGTGTATTATCCACAATTCAGTGAATTATAAAATCGCTAAGTTATTAATACTTGAAGCAAAGGCAAGATTGGCATATTCCTTTCAATGCATGTTCTCAGAATTATGTAAATTTAAAACGAGTGAAGTAGCACAAGTGTCTTACGTTTCAAGACGGGAGGTGGTCAATGTATTATTCACATAATTCAGTGAATTATAAAATTGCAAAGTTATTAATACTTGAAGCAAAGGCGAGATCAATGTATTCCGTTTGCATGTTCTAATCTCTCTTTTACTTCTGCAGTAGCCTTCATAGAAACTTGTTTCGACAGTCTATACCTCTGTTGAAAATTCTTCTGATGGCTCCTCAAAATCATTTCTCCTCATAGGCCGTACTCTATTATGAATGCCATTTAAACAGTCTTAAATATAGCAAATCGACATCAACAAACATAGGCCATACTTTATTGCAAATGCCATTTAGACGGTCTTAAATATAGCAAGTTGACATCAACAGCCGAGTTCATTTCCAATGTGTAAGGACTGATAAAATGAAGCAAAAATTATTACAATTTTGAGTCGAACTGGTACTCAATGCTCCACTTAATGCTAGTATTTATGAGTCAACTGGAGAACTTAATGTCAGGACGGCACATTGGCCATGGTAGCTCAAGGAGAGAGCTCCACTTCATTAGAATAGTCTCTGTTCCTTAGTGACACCCATTACTTATCTATACCCACTAAGTGAAGAGGGATGTAGATCACAATGCAGCATTGATTTTTGATAAGAGCAGCACATATCAGCATGTGGCAGATGGACAACACTGTCACCAGGGTCAAAGCAAATTTTACTAAATGCACAGTCTTTGCACATTCCCTATTTAGAAGTAACAAAGGAAAATATATAACTAACACATAACATCCTGTATGCAGTCCATGGCAAAATTTTGGTAAAACCTGTGTCATTTTTATTGCATTTAGAGCTTATATATACATGCCAAACGATTTTTTTTTTAATATCAACATTTTCAAAGTCACAAATGGCTCTTTAATTGGTTGTACTATTTAGCTAAAACACTATAATTGAACTTTGAACTATTTTAGGATTTTTCAATATTAAAAATGCACCAGGACCACAGTTTATAGCTTACAATGTTCTAGGCAGCTGTAAGTATTATGGATTTAAAGAATTTTATGCACTAGTAAATAATTATTATATTTATTACTCTCACTGAGCAATTCAGTAACATTTATACTTTTTTTTCTTTCTAAACTAATTAAATTAAGAAATGCCTGAACAGAAATTTTTTGTTTCATGACTAAGCGAAATGAGACGTTTGGAAGCATTACAGTAAATATTAGGGTAAAATTACCATCTGAAACGATGATTGATTATTCATATGAATAAAAACTCTTATCATAATGATTTGTCATAGCCTAAAATTATAAAATAGAAGTATTTATAAACAGTGGAGCTTTATCAATAAAATCATTTTAAACCACTGGTTACCATTTTTGGATCTAAAAATTATGAGAAACGGAAATAAATTAGGAGTTGGCATATATAGAAAATCAACACATGTGGATAGCTACATTAAAAACAACAACTCCAACCCAAAGGAACACCATTATGCAGTATTTCACAGTCTAATCCATAGGTTAGTGAACACTCCACTGACTATGGAAGAATATAACAAGGAAGTGGATCACATAAAATATTTTGCAAATGTAAATGGCTTTGATCCAAAATTTATTAAAAAAATGATAAACAAACATAAAAGACGGAAAACCATCAAGGACGTTAGTACGTTAAAAGCTGATGACTTAAAGAAAATATATTACAAATTTAAATATCATCCTAAGACTTTTAATAAATTTTAAGGCATTTTCCATCATTCTAATATACAACTGGTTCCACATAACAAATACAGCATGAGAAATACACTAAATCACCCGCTCAAAAACACAAGTACGGCCAACAAATTATCAGGAATTGATAGTGTAAAATGTTAGGATTGCCATGAAATATATATTGGAAAGAACACATGAGATGCATAAAATACAGACAGATAAATCAGCCATAGCCCAATATTTTTGGTCAAAAAAACATAATATTTCAAAAGAACTCAAACTTTTGGTACCAGCAATAGAGTACTGGGAACTAACAGTTTGGGAAAATATACACATTTTTAAGAATAGAAAGAGAGCATCGAATTTCAAAATACCAATAGTGGATGACGTCATTCATTTTGTTGAACAGCACCAGGAGAGGGAGGCGGTCACCTAAAGAACTACTCAAACATCAGCTTATGATGGGGACGCGTGGTCCTTGAAACATGTTCTAATTTTAAATGTAAGTGGAGCTAAAGTGTTTTTATAGTTTGACAAGTGGTTTAAAAAGACTTTATTGTCATAGCATGTTAAAATTTGTCTGCCTTTTATTTGTTACATTATAAATACATTACTAAAAATAAATAAATAAATACCTCCCTATTCACAACAAAAACTGTTGCTGAAATTGCTAAAAACATGTTTCAGTGACATTTAATGCGAATAGCAATAAGTAGGCTGTGGATTTCACAAGCAGTTTGCTTCAGGTTGTCTAAACACAAAGCATGAGATTTCTTGCACAAAATGTAAAGGAAAGATGAGAAATAACTCTATCTAATTTAGTAGTTAAGCAAAGTTTTTGTATTATTTAAATTCTGTTACTGGCAGCATCGTGTAACAGCAGCTATTCACAGTTATGACTATTAACCTTGAGTGTAATCTCAAACAGATGAGTAGCTTTATCCTGGGAGAGATGTTACTCCACAGCTGTCCTCATTAAGCATTTGGAATGGAAACCAGAGGAGGATCCTCTGAACATAAAGGAATGCAAAGGCTTAAGGCCAATGCAAGGGAGAGGCATAGAATGCATGATCTTATTGCTGCATTAGATTGATTAGGTAGGTAATAGCTTCTGATATTATTGTGTATCATTGCCAAAATTCTTTATAGAAGTGTGCCTCAATATACTTTCAATATCCATTTAAGTTATACTTGTTCTTTAAAATATTTTAGAAACATTTTTATTGATGCATTGCTTCAAATAAGTTAGTATAGTATTTACTTCATCCTTTGAAACATATAGATGTTATTGAACATGTCTAAATTACAGAAAAACATATAGTAAACCAATAAATACAGCCATATTTATAACATTGATAGACAAAATTTGCAAAGTGATATACACCAATTTTATACATAAATTATTTACACAGCACTATAGTTTTAGTGTAGTATTCATAACATATATTATTTGAAAAGAAAAATTACACAATAGTAGGGGAGGACAGAGCACATGAAGTTTATGAAGTAAACTGAAAAATGCAGCTTAATGTTACTTCAGCATCTTATATGCAAGAACACAGCATTGTTTGAATTCCTCAACCAAGTAGAACTGGTTAGAAAGAAGGAATTTGTTTAAATCAGTTTTGAATTTTTTAACTGACCCTATGTTTCTCAGGTGTGAGGGTAAGATATTGAACAATTTTAGACAATTATAAAAGAGTTTTCTAACAGTTTTGTTTTATGACTAGGGATAAGCAGCTTAATTTTTGTTCCGCATGTTATGAGTGTGAATTTCAGAATTTGTGATAAGATGATTTAGGTTAGATTTCATGTATAGTATGAGTTCTTTTATGTAAACACATGGTAAAGTTAATATGTTCATTTTCTTAAAATGTTCCCTGCAGCTCTCTCTCTTTGGTATACCTACTATAGTTCTCAGAGCTTATTTCTGTAGCCTGAATATCAGGCTGTTCTTTATACTGTTTCCCATAATATTACCCCGTATTGTAAATGCGAGTACAAATAGGCAAAATAAGAGCTTTTTAGCTAATATAACGTAACGCCTGTCTTCAGCTGGTATAGTAAAAAGCAGACTCTACTTAATTTTGAGGTCAAATGCTCTACATGACTATCCTAGCAGAGGTTGAAATCAATCCATAATCCTTAGAATTTTGTTTCAGGTTTACAATTTATAATCTTTGATCCAAGCTTAACACAAGCTTGTTTAGTATATTTGCCATTTTTATGCTGGAAATTAATTGCCACAGTTTTTCCCCACTTATGATGAGATTGTTAGCTCTAAACCAAGAGATTATGATATCTGTTACCATTTTCAATTTCCCTTCAGGCTCAACACAATCTTTATCACTTACAAAAAGGCTTGTGTCGTCTGCCAAAAGGGTAACTTTTCCCACATTTATATCTTTCAAATAAATTGGCAGATCATTTACATACAGCAAAAGCAGGAGAGGGCCTAAAATGGACCATTGAGGGACTCCAAGTGTCACATTTCTTCTTTCTGAGGTAGTGATTAAAATTCTTAAAACTCTTAGTGGTCCATATTATAAATTGTTAGATAATTTATTCATCTTGTAAATCATACATTGTACATGGGTACTATGAAATAAGACATGTCAAATTGTGAATTTACAGTGCAATTAACTATACTTGTAAACTAACAAGTCACATCCAATAAGAACAAGTCAGTGTTTGTACAAAATGATGATATATAAAGATACCTCAATAATTTTATAATATACACAATTAATTCACAAATGTAACAATATTATTAACTTTCCATAAATTCACTAACAGAATGAAAACAGTGGTCTACCAAGTATGCCAAATCGGACCTTTTAAATGCTGAAAAATTGCAAGTGGCTTTATTGGCTATAGGCAGCTTATTAAAACAAGTGATTCCTAGGTGTATTACGCTGTTTTCATGAGTTACTTCTATTCACATGAATATCCATTCTCTGTCTAGTTTTATGGTTATGAACTATGTCATTAAAGGTACAGTGGCTGTTTCCTTTAATTAAATTTGCCTTTGTAAATTTTAAAATTTCAAAAAGTGAAAATACATGAGAGAGGTAAGATTTTAAATTTTTGAAATAATGGTCTGCACGTAGATGTTGATTTAACTCCTCCAAGTATTACATAGAAAATGAAGCTAGCTACAGTGAAGCAATAAATATTACACAAATATAAATATTTGCTACAAAGGCTTCACTTATCTTAAGAAATTGGTGTTAATTCTTCTTTCTAATGGAGATCGATTTCGCGAACATTTGCTCGCATTGTCAGTCAACACACTTCTTGGTCAAGGATACTATGTTTTTTCCGTATTACCAAAATCTGAATATGAGACAAACCTAAAAACAGAATCAACTGCTGATATTTCAAAATTCATTATGTAGTATTTATTTTTTAAAATAAATATATTTATTGTATATTATATATTTATATGTTTTAATAATTTAACTTATGGATTTACTTCATGGTTAAGTGACCAAAAATGATCTGCTATGGCCGATTTATCAGTTTGTTTATGCCTAATGTTACGAAAATGTTCTTTCGTTCTGGTTTCCAAATTACGTTTCTTCTCTCCAATATAAACCTAATCACAATCTGAACAATTAAATTGATGAATACCAGATTTTTTATTATTATGAATTTGATATTTTTTAGGAACATATAATAAACTGTTAATGCTCTATTTATTTTGAGGAACTGAAGTTATACAAACTTATTTAAAACAATTTTGAAAATGTTTATTAACCCAAGGATGGTAGGTAAATTTTTTAAAATTATAATTGTCTTTTATTTTCTAAGGGTAGAAATATCATTAACAGTTATTTGATATTTAAATATTTCAATCTTCTTTTGTATAAAGTCTTTATTAAAACCATTAATTACAGCAGTATTGATAATTTGTTTATACTCTTTATTAACACCAATTTCTTATGATAAGTGAAGCCAATGTAACAAATATTTATATTTGTGTAATCTTCCAAGTATTCTTAGAATCTGTTTTTGCATTATGAATAATGATTTACAACGTGGTAAGTTACCCTATAATGTTATGCCATATTTTATAATGGAGTGAGCACCCACAAAATACATGCTTCTGAGTTTTTATGTAAACTATGTCTACCAGTTTTCTGAAATATAAAAAATTGTACTCAGTTTTATTAATTACATGTTCAACATGTGTCTCCCATTTTCGGTTACTCTGTATCCAAAGACCAAGAAATTTAGTAGTATTTACATACTTAAATAACTGTATTATTACATATTAATTGTGACTGTACGGAAGACTTCCTCTGAGAAAACTAAAAATGAATTGCATGTATCTTATCCAAGTTTAAGATTAAAGTATTATTGGTGAACCGTTTAGAAATATTACTGAACATTCTGCTCAATAAGAGTTGTAGCTCTTCAAGTGCATTGCTTTCAATTAATATATTTCTTTCAGTTAATTGATGGGAATTAATCATTTCTTCACACTAGCCATATATAGGCTAAGGTTCTTTATAGTTAGAGTTAATATGAAAAATTCAATGCCACGGCCGGGATTTGAACCACAGATCTCCTGGTTTCCGTCCATTTGCACTAATCCATTGAGCTACCATGGCTTAGGTGCCATCCTGACAAACTCCACTTGACTCATATATTTCCCCGGTAAATCACTAGGGGCTCTCGCATCCGAGATACACTGTTTGTGGCGACTTACTATCCTAAGTACTTGAGTCCCAGGCTTAATCATTTAACTCTTATTATTTTAGTTAATTGATGGGCATTAATCACTTCTTCACACTAGCCATATATAGGCTAAGGTTTTTAAGTTGGAATCTACATGAAAAATTCAATGCCATGGTCGGGATTTCAACCACGGAAATACCGGGGAAATACACGTGTCAAATGGAGAATTTAATGTCAGGACTGCATGTTGGCCATGGTAGCTCAATGGGTTAGAGCGGCTGGATGGAAAACAGGAGATCTGTGGTTCAAATCCCGGCCACGGCATTGAATTGTTCATGTTGATACTATCAAAATCCTTAGCCTATATATGGCTAGTGTGAAGAAATGATTAATTTCCCTCAATTAACAAAAATAATAAGAGTTAAATAACGAAGCCTCAAGTACTTATAATAGTAATTCGCCACAAACGGTGTAGCTCGTATGCAAGAGCCCCTGGTGGTTTACTGGGGAAATATATGATTCAAATGGAGAGTTTAATGTCAGAAGCTCAAAAAGTTAGAGTGACTGGACGGAAACCAGAAAATACGTGGTTCAAATCCCGGCCATGGCAATAAATTTTTCATGTTGACTATATCTATCTAATATATTTGTGTCATCAGCATATTGAACTATTGTTTTAGCTGTAATATTTGACTGTAAATCATTGTAGAGATATACATAAATAGATATATATACATAATAAAGGGATATACATGCACTTTTTGTTTGGAAACAAAGTAATTATGCTGGGATTAATGTTCGCTTTCATTGTATTACTCTGAGAATCAGCAGAATATTACAATTGATGAAAATGGTTTCTTAGATTCACAGTATGGCTAACTAGACATGAATTTGAAACACTAAATATACGTTGAACATGTTGTGTTGACATTTGTTGGTATCACTCCAACAGTTTACTTTGTACATCTGTATTCCTATAGCTAACGTTATGAAAGTCCTAATCTGAGTAGATGTATAAATTTCTGTGCTGCTTATATTCTTTTTGTTGCTCAATATTGTGATGTTTACTATCTTATTTTGTCATTTGAATTTTGCTGTCCCTTTATCTGTTTTCTGCTAGGAATAGCCTATGCTCTTATTCTTCTCCTTTCATAAGAAAATCAGCTGTTCATGTGATGTTACATGTTGCTCATTAGTAAGTCTCAACATGACTTTATGTTAGGCTAGGCATTATGAGGGCTGCTTAACAAAGAATTATCAAAAATTTTTACGGCCATAATTTTTTGCAATAAAACTCAATCTTATTATATTCTGTTAGCTTAATGTGAAACAAACATACCATAGTAGTTTCATTGTAGGTACTTCTGGTGTCCGCCTGTGAGAACCAGGTAAGTTCAGATATGTTCAGTATCGGCTACCACTGTAATGGAGGTAACACACGAGGAACAATATGGAGAGTCTGTTCTTCCTATAGCACAGCTCAAAGGTGGTTGAAAATGTTTAAAGAGGGGAGACAGTCAATTTCAAAGGAACGTGGACCAGGTGCTCCAGTTACTGCTCTTATGGAAGAAAACATCAACACTGCTGCTGCCATTGTGAGAGAGGACAGACGAGTTACCTTAAGATCACTTTGTGAAATACTGAACAATTCTCTGGGTGTCATCCATACGTTGGTGACAGAAACATTTCACGTGAGATGTGTTTGTGCGCGATGGGCTCCAAGACCGTTGATTCCCGAACAAAAGGACATTTGCATGCAGAGGTGTGCAGTTAAAGCTGATGTTAAAGGAAGATCCGTAGTTTCTTTAAAATATAAATACCGCTGATGAAACTTGGCTTCATCGTTTCGATCCTGAGGGCAAACAGCAAAGCTCAGTGTAGAAATCTCCTTCATCATCAACTCTCAAAAAAGCAAAAGTGGTTGCTTTTGCTGGTAAAGTTATGGTCATCTCATTCTTTAATATTCATTGATTGGTTTATCAGCATGTTGTACCTGCACACATATGAGTAACTGGACAATACCAGAGGGATGTCCTGAAAACATTGCAAGCTCATATCAGGTGCAAAAGACCACATTTCACGGAAGCAGGCTAGATGCTGTACCATGATAATTTGCAGCGGCATATTGCCAATGTTTATTGCGAATATTTAGCCGCATATTGTTCACCTGTAGGTAAACTCAATAAAACACTAATAAATATGGTTCTTGAAGCAGTAAATCACTGGATCCCAAGAGGAAAAACTAAAAATTACAAACCCTTTTGGAATACAGAAGTACCAAAGTTAAAGGAAGAAAGGGACATGAAAAAATAAGTTTCCTACAAAAGGTTATGGAATTAAAACAGATCTGTATCTTCCTAATTCTAAAGAAAACGTTTTAATCAAGGAAAACCCACTGACTTTTGAACCAATTAATATTCAATTAGATTTAGAACAAATAGTTACAAAATCTGAAACTTCCAAATCTGTAGTAAAAGCACTATCATTAGAAATTGTGATCAATAGATACCCACCTGAGGAATGGTTACAATTCTACACAGATGGATCTAACTTGGACAACAACTCAGGAGCAGGAATTCAGAGTGCACTTTTCTCATTCTGTCAACCAGCAGGATACCACACAACAAATTTTGATGCAGAAGTAACAGCTATTTACATTTCACTCCAACACCTTCTATACAGAATAGATAAATTCAAAAATGCTGTCATACTTTCTGATTCTAAAGCAGCATTACATGCAATAAGTTCATATAAAATGAGGTCAATCCAAATTAAATAATGTCACGAAATGATCCAACAACTTCAAAAACTATAGAAAAGAATTATATTACAGTGGATACCTGCACATTGTGGAATTGCTGGAAATGAGTCAGCTGATTTAATTTCCAAAAAGGTGCCAATTTAATTCAGGACAAAAGTAAAAACTTACCTTTACATCCATAAAATGATTAATCAAAAGGAAATATAAAAACAAACAAAAGCAATCAATATCTAACAAAGCCAAAGATACAAAATGGAAAATTTTAATTAAAAATCCAGAAATTATTCCAGAAGTCCCATGTAAAGCTGCAGTAGCAAATTTTAGATTACTTATGGATCATGATTATTTGGCCAAACACTTACACAGAATAGGGATTTATAAACATCCAAATTGTCCTCTGTGCAACAAGGAAGAGGAAATGACTGAAGAACATCTTTTAACCTGTGAAGCCCTACCTGCCAGACCCACTACACAGAAATATTGGAGAGCAAGAGTGCTAGTGGGTTCATTACCTAAGCCTAGCATTTGAAAACAACATATTGCCAATGTTGCTGAATATCTTGCAAAAGTCAATACGTGAAGTGCAACCCACACCCTTCCTATACTCCGGATTTAGCCCCATGTTACTTTTTTCTATCCCCTAACTTGAAGAACCGCCTTTGTGGGAGGCATTATCCATCATCAGAAGCAGTGTTTAAGGCTGCATAGGCGATTTTGAAGTATCTCTCAAAAGATGGTTTCCCGCATGCCCTTGAAGACTGCCACAAATGCTGGCACAAGTGCATCTCATTCATGGGAGACTATTTTGAGAAGGACTATCAAAATTATGAGGATGAGTAAACGGACGTTGTCAAAAATAATTGTGATCATTCTTTATTGTACAGCCCTCTTATTATACCACTGTTTATAAACCAGTGAAGTGGAGAGAGGGAGTAGTCGCATGTGCTACTGAGCTTGAGCTGTGTGTGCTATAGTTACAGGTTGGCACAGAAGTAAGTATACAGCTTTTTAGCAATCATACATTGTCATTAGACAGTCTGTGCTGTGACAGATATAATAATATTTTGTTTGTGATGTATATGTGTGAACTACTGCAATGGATGACAATGTATTTTCTGAACGTATCAAAAGCAAATCTTCTTCTACTACAATGCAAACAAATTTGTAACTGCCACCGCCACTGCCCCCGCCACCACCACCAATATTTATTCACTTTTAGACAGCTCACAGCGATGTTTCAAGCTTCATCAAAAACTAATATATTTTATGATTACAAATACTTTTACTTTCATATATAGAATTATAAAGTTGAGATACATATTGTAAATTAATTTTTCTTTCACACTCTCCGTTCTGCCACTTTAAACCATTGAGCTACTATGGCCAACATGCCAACAAGACATTAAATTCTGCAACTGACTCGTGTTTTTCCCGGTAAACCACTAGGAGTTCTCACAAACACATGAGACAACTACCTTACTGGTGACTTACTATGCTGTAAGTACTTTAAGGCCCGGGCTTTATAGTTCGGACATTTATTAGGTACAATTAATGGAAATTAATTGCTATTTCATACTAGCAGTGTGTAGGAAGCACTATGAAAGGGTAGAGCCAGACTGAAAAATTTGATTCCTATAGCCCGGATTTGAACCACGGATCTTCTGGTCTCCGTCCAGCAGCTCTAAACTGTTGAGCTACTATGGCCAGCATGCCAATATGACATTATATTCTCCAACTGACTCATATTTTTCCCAGTAAACCACTAGGAGGGCTCATAAGCACATGAGGCAACTACCCTCATTATAAATGTGGGTGGTTCCACTGTTTATAAATACTTCTATTTATAATTTTATTGTGTCAAATGATCAATAATTTTCAAGGATTCTGGCGGTGCCATCAGTGGTGAAATGTCAAATGTGTAGTGTTTAACGCACGCTTTTACTACATACGGCACCGCAGGCGGGATCAGTGGTGATTCAAGTTGTTTCATAATTAAAGGAATATCCTTAAATAATTACTGATTAACTGCAAATTTTTCACAAAACTGTGGAGAATGCTCAAAATAGTACAGAGTGGCCATCAACCAAGAACCCCGCTATGTTACAATAGGTTAAGGTGGTAAAGGATCTCCTGGTGCTAGTTCTCTAAATTTTAGTGTTCTAGAAGGAGCATTTAAAAAAAAATATATAGTTTTTTTTAAAAACTTGAAATGAAATTATCTACCTCAGAGAAATGCTTCCTAATCTGTTTTTAAACCCAGTGAAAACCATGAATTAACGCTTTAGATGTATCACTCTGGGATATGGTTCCATAATTTTAGAAGCAGCTTTGATCATGTAAGGGGCTGCGTCTGTCACAAATAATAATATGTTTTCAGTTTTTATACTGTCTGGCCACAAAGGGACATTGTTCCATCATACAGCTTGTCAGTAGAAGAGTGGTTAACTTTACTTAACACCTCGGAAGTTAAAAAGTATGTTTTGTCTTTACATTCAGAAGATAATATTCATATGACCACATTGGCTAAAGATCTTCCAGCAGCATCTGTGGATTCATCTTTTGAAATCCGAATATTATGATCTCCCACAGAAAATCCAATGTTGTTCGGAGTATCATCATAACAAGGAGTCAAATAACAGTAGACTCACAAGGAATTTTCAAGGTTGTTAATTTATCCAGAAAGGTTTCAAATGCAGGATTTTGCAGCTTATTAAATGGCATGTTTGCACTTACCATCATATCACACAAATCCCTGTAAAATTCGGGTTGGGTTCATGAGATCTTGAGTCCTGATTTGAATAATATATCCTCAACCCCTCCTTCTGGCAGAAATTGTAATATTTTGTGTGTGATTTTTGGATTTACTGAGTCTTGCAATAAAAGTGTGTCTCTCTGCTTTAATCTCAATGTGGAATACTTTACAAAATATATTGTCTCCTCTGACTTCAAAGTACTCACGTCCATATTCCTTTACAAGTAAGGCACTTTTTCTACATGTTGCTTTTGACATGTGTCTTCAGCCAACAGCAGCTGGACTTTGTATCTGGGAATAGGTGGTGTTTGTACTATCGCTTGCTTGGTGTGGATGACTAGCAGGGGAGGGGAAGAAGAGGTCACCAAAACCCTGTGCGAATGTAACTATTTTCCAGCCATAAGGCAACTAAATTGCAACCATGCCCAAGGCCTATTCAATAGTTACATAATATATTAGTTACACATCACTGTTTATGTTCGTTAATCAAAAATAAAATAAAAATAAATATAAATCCAAACAGCAAAATATTCCCCTCCCCAAATTCTAAAATCTAACCTAGACAGGAACCTAAAAACCTTCTGCACAACTTTGTTGTCATCCGCTAGCATTTTGCAAAGCTGGCCGGCAGCTGCGGAGACATCCTGAGGCCTGTCCTCACAAAGAGATGAAGAACAAGAGGTAACCTAGGGAATCCTAATATCAGACTGAAAAGTTCAATATCATTCTTGGGATTTGAACCATGGATCTCCTGGTCTCCGTCTGGTTGCTTTTAATCATTGAGCAACAATGGCAACACGCCAGCATGTCATTAAATTCTCCAACTGACCTGCACTTTTCCTGGTGAGCCATTAGTTCTCATCAATGAGATACAAACCTACTATGGGTGAATTACTATGGGTAAGTACTTAAGTCCAAGGCTTCAATAGTTTAACAACTGTTAGGTAAATTGATAAAAGTAATTGTTTTTCTACACTAGTCATGTGTACAGCAAGGTTTTGATTAAAAGAAAATACTAGTCCATTGGAGAATGTAGTGCCACACTTCATAAAGATCTTTGCCCTCTGAAAGCTGAATATATAAGTACTCAGCGGAAAGCGCTGCTTCCCTTAGAATTTTAAGAGAAAAAGAAAAAAAATTATGCAAAACGTTATTTTGTTTGCTCTGGATACACTTTCCATATTTATTCAGGAACACCAGCAATGCGCCCCTCAAAATCCAACCTCTGCGGTCCTCGTCTCGAGGGGTGGGCAACAGGAAGTAGGGGACTGACTGATGGGGTGATGTACGGTGGGGACTTGGTGTATACCAGGGCCGCTACGGCTGCCGAGAAGGCCCATCAGTAACCCTGAAAACTGGCAGAAGAGGCTCTGGTATTTTCCCCCAGGGACCTACTACGGTAGGTACGGGATTGGCGATCCCGGGGTCCCTAGCCATTCACCCTCAAATGATCCCCTTCATCTCCATCAACTGTGCCACGTGTAGCTACTGCTTGTCAGTAAGCATCACCTTCTTCCCCTTCTAGTTTTTTATTATAATTATTAGCACTTAAGGTCTTAGGTTTATAACTCCTGTCTCACCAGCAGGGATCTTTCCTATCTCCGTGGTTCTGTCCCACGGTTTTCAGCGCGGCTTCCGACATGTGTGCTCTCCGGAGGTCTCAAAAGTGAAGGTTGAGCGGACCCTTCGCACTGCCCCTATGTGTAGCCTTAGGTGCGGAGCCCGTCCACACCGTCAAGTACACCCACGTAGCTCCTTGAGGGCACGGTCTGTGTTAATCTCCCGACGGCCGTGTTGCCGTTGGGTTAGTATCACGGACCGGACGTGTTACCGCTGACGGAACACAGGTGTAATCAACCACAAGTCCCCTGAATCCGCCTGTGCCCTTTATGCGCAGCGCGGCCTAAAGTGGGGAGCCACAGGCGGTTATTCCTGTGGTAGGGGCATAAAGCCGGGGTGTGCGTGGTGAGCGGTTTACCCATACGGACAAGCAGTGGATTTTGAAGGGTAGCTTTTCTGAGGTACAAATGAGATCGGTCATGGGTGGGGTCCCCATGACGGCACAGACCGTGAAGATTCGGTGTCTTTCTTTCTTTAACCCCCGGATGGCAGGCTGACGCCGACGGTTCCGGATGGGGGTCTATATCATCATGTCTCCGCGCAAAACCTCCTTCATTGACCCTTACTTATTGATGACCTTGGCATGTGATTGAAAAACCTTTAAGGATATTAGTCCATTCTATATAAAACGTGAGCTTGATAAGAACAGTGGCCCTGTCAAAAACGCTACCCGTCTCCGAGACGGCAGCTTACTATTAGAGACCACAACAGCGGACCAATCTAAAAAACTGCAAAAAGCGTCCTTGTTGGGCTCCTACCCTATCCGGGTAGCGCCACACAAAACGCTCAATACCTGCAGAGGAGTAGTCACCACCTCCAGTTTAGATGGTCTAGCAAATGAAGAAATAGTAAGTTGCCTCTCCGACCAACTCGTTTGTCAGGCGTACCGGCTAACACGAAAGCAAGAGGGCAAGGAGTACCCACTACGTACGGTTTTCCTAATTTTTGCTGGGACTAAGTTACCCGAGTACATCTATTGCGGCTATGAGCGTACGAGTGTCCGCCAGTATGTCCCGAACCCCATGCGCTGTTTCCAATGTCAGCGGTTCGGACATACTCAGGTCGCGTGTACCAATCCTGCTCTTTGTGAGCAATGTGGCCTAGCTAAACACGACGACCCAAACTGCAGTCGAACACCTTGCTGCGTGAAATGTGGCGGTAGTCATCCCTCCAGCTCGCGACAGTGTCCTAGATTCATGGACGAAAAAAGCATTCAGGAGCTACGTGTCAAAGAACGCCTGACTTTTCCAGAGGCACGACGGCGCTTTGAACAACTAAAGCCCGCTACCACTACTACTGGATATGCATCAGCAGCTCGCCGTACTCCTAATACCACTGTTGCTGTTCAACACGTCCCTGTCGCCCACGCATCCACGCAGACTGACTTTCTAGCCGTTAAACCCACGTCTCAGACTGTTTGTCTATCCACCAGCACAGCCTCCGCTTCAGCCGTACAGACTCCAGCCACCAAGCCATCAGCGGGTAACAACCATCCCGTAGTAAATGCGAAAAACCGATCCCGACCACAACATGGATCGCGAAGGCGCTCGCCTTCTGTTAGATCCCGGTCTCGTTCTACGAGCCGTAGGAGTTCTAACTCCCGATCATCAGCGGAGTCACAGGAGGCTAACGATTTTCGAGTCGTAGGGGCCAAGTCAGCCAAGGTCAAGAAAAAGGTTAAAACGGCCCATTAAATACTGTTCATGGAAATAATCCAGTGGAATGTCAATGGTTTTCGAGCTCGTGCTCAAGACCTACAACATTTAGTTTCTCAACGGTCACCGTCAATAATTTGCCTCCAGGAAACCCACTTACATCCCAATCACTCGTTACACCTTCACTCTTTTTCGGCATTTAGAAGCGATTCTCTTGCAGGTATGCGTGCAAGCGGTGGCGTTGCTACCTTAGTGGCGCCTAACATTTCCGCCGCCCACGTTCCTCTCACCACACCATTGCAAGCTGTGGCCGTCCGGATACCGCTGGAGAGCATCAGTTTTACCATCTGTAACGTCTACCTGCCGCCGCTCAGTATAGTTCCAGAGCGGGATCTTCTAGCGCTATTGGCTCAGCTCCCCTCACCACTACTCCTTGTGGGAGATTTGAATGCCAAGCACACGCTCTGGGGATCAGACACTGATGACGCCCGTGGATGCCTCCTCGTAGACGTCTTCGATAAGTCTGGCCTGCTTCTGCTAAATACTGGTGACCCGACATTCCTATCATCCGCTTATGGTACACATTCCGTACTAGACCTTTCTTTCTGCAGTCCGTCATTAGTACCACTACTTGAGTGGTCAGTACTTTCCGACCTCTTTGGCAGTGATCATTACCCCATTAACATTCATTTTTCTGGCCGCCAATGTGTACCTTCTCGACATCCTCGCTGGATTATTTCCAAAGCTAACTGGGGAAAATTCCAATCCCTCATACACCTCATCAACGATGGTTTCGACACCATCGACGAAATGGTCGAATATTTTACTTGCTCGATCCTGCTCGCAGCAGAATCCAGCATTCCTCGAGGTTCACCTACACCACGTCGTATCCCTGTACCGTGGTGGTCTGAGGAATGCAGTTTGGCTGTCAAAGCACGCAAACGTGCTTTGCGCGTTTTTCAGCGGCACCCGACGGAAGGGAACTTCGTCGCCTTCAAACGTTCTCGCGCTAGGGCACGCTTTATACTGCGCAAAGCAAAGCGTAAATCCTGGGGAGCCTATGTGTCTTCGCTTTCCCGGCGCAGCTCTACCCAACAAGTATGGTCAGCTGTTCGGCGGATGTATGGCAAGTATCGCCGGACGGTAATTCCCGGCCTTGCCATCAACGGTTCCACGTGCACCACCGAGCAGGACATGACTGAAGCCCTAGCTACTATATTTGCTGCTACTAGCCAAACTGCCCGCTATGACGCTCTCTTCCTGCCGATTAAGGAAAAGGCGGAGCGGGTACCACTTAATTTTAATAGTGACTGCACCGAGCCGTACAATCAACCTTTTACCGCAGCCGAGCTCGCCCATTCTTTGGCGTTAGCAAAGGATTCTTCTCCAGGTCCCGATGACGTACACCGACAGATGCTGCTACATCTTCCATCTGAGGCGCTATGTTTCCTTTTAAACATCTATAACCGCATTTGGCATGAACGGGTTTTCCCTTCCTCCTGGCGAGAGGGTATCGTCATCTCCATCCCTCGACCCGGAAAGGACCGCACGCTACCATCTAGCCACCGGCCCATTTGCCTAACGAGTGTCATCTGTAGGACGTTGGAGCGAATGATAAACGCTCGGTTAAATTGGTGGCTAGAAAAACATAACCATCTGTCCAACTTGCAATGCGGTTTTCGTCGCCATCGCTCAAGTGTCGATAATCTAACACGCCTTGAGGGGTATATTTCCGATGCGTTCCTACTGAAACAGCACGCCGTGGGCGTGTTCCTCGACCTGGAGAAGCCTTATGACACCACCTGGCGGTACGGCATACTCCGTAACCTACATGGTTACGGTATGCGTGATCATCTACCCGAATTCCTATGCAACTTTTTAAAACTTCGCCGTTTTTGGGTTCGCATAGGAAACACGATGTCACTGGAGCGTATACAGGAGAACGGCGTACCTCAAGGGTCAATTTTGAGCGTCAACCTTTTTGCCGTAGCGATTAAAGGGATCACTAGTGCCGTTCGAAGAGGAATTCCATCTTCCCTCTATGTTGACGACTTCGCAGTTTATTATAGGTCTGCCAACATAGATCACATTGAGCGCCAACTGCAGCTGACCATTACCCAGCTAGCAGCTTGGGCGCTTCAAACCGGCTTCCGTTTTTCAGCTGCGAAGACGCAGTGTATTCAGTGTATTCACTTTCACCGCCTACGAGGTATTCACCCGCCTCCTGATCTATATTTGAACGGCACACCCCTGCCATTTGTCTCGCACCTGAAGTTCTTGGGCCTCTACCTGGACCGACAACTCAATTGGGAGCACCACATTCGTCACCTTCGAGCCTCTTGCGATCGTTCTCTTCGGGTGCTGAAGGTATTATCTGGAGCATCTTGGGGGGGGGGCGATCGCACGGTAATATTGAGGCTGTACCGCTCTCTGGTTCGGTCCAAGCTGGACTTTGGCAGTTTTATTTATGGCGCAGCGACCGCCTCTAAACTTCGCCTTTTAGACACCGTGCATCACACTGGCATCCGCCTTGCCACAGGAGCTTTCCGCACCAGTCGAGTCGACTGCCTGTATGCGGACTCAGGCGATCCTCCACTCCATATTCGTCGCTCGCTGTTACTTTGCTCGTACGTTTCGAAGTTGGCAAGTTACCCCAATCATCCTTGTTTTAAACCAGTTCTGTGTCCAGATTTAGTCCACCGTTATATGCGCCCTGGTTCTCAGACACGCCCCGTGGGAATAAGATTTCGGGATCTACTACATTCGCATGGCCTCCGAATATCTCGCGTGCAGAGGTCGTCCATCTGCCCCTATCCTGCATGGCAGCTCAATCGTGCGCAGTTCGATCTCGCTCTTTCAAACAATTCTAGACTCGCTACTCCACATTCGGTGTTCCAACAACTTTTTGCCGAATTACTGGGCCGTTACCCTAACTATGTTCCGGTCTTTACAGACGGTTCTCAGTTAGGTAACGCTACGGGTTGCGCGTTCTTCG
Source organism: Mantis religiosa (assembly GCA_030765055.1). Classification (NCBI taxonomy): domain Eukaryota; kingdom Metazoa; phylum Arthropoda; class Insecta; order Mantodea; family Mantidae; genus Mantis; species Mantis religiosa. Next base: position 1,436,146 of record JAUKNK010000166.1, read on the forward strand.
TTAACGGTGAGGCTCACAAATTTCGACTTCTGGACTCAACTTCGGTCTTCTCAGCAGAGCTGTATGCCATCTACTATATGCTCCTTTTTATTTGCAAGTTAGCCCCTGGCCCTTTTATTGTTTGCACCGACTCTCTCAGTGCTCTTCAGGCCTTGAAACAGCACACTGCCGCTCACTCTCTTGTTTTAAAAATACAGGCCCAGATCTTGCAAATGCTCGGTCGAGGATACCATTTTGTTTTTACTTGGACCCCTGGGCATATGGGCATTTCCGGGAACGAGGAGGCGGACGCGGCTGCTAATCTGCTTGCCGTTTGCCCCGGAGTTTAACAACTACGGTGCCGTACCAGGATGTGCAACGTTTTTTCCGTCGCCAGCTTCTATCTGCTTGGCAGCAATCCTGGACAGCTTTAGAAGGCACACAACTCCGGGCTATAAAGGAGAGCGTACAACCCTGGCCATCGTCCTGCTGGGATAACCGGCGGGCCGAGGTGATACTCACCCGGCTCAGAATTGGGCACACACGAGCTACTCATGGTCATTTGTTGAGAGGGGAACCGGCCCCAGTGTGTGCTCCGTGTGCCGTACGCCTCACTGTGCGGCATATTTTACTCGATTGCCAGCAGTACGCCCGCGTTCGCCAGTCTTTGGGCCTGGGAGCTAACTTGCTCAGTATTTTAGGTGACGACCCAGTGGCCGTGGATAAGGCACTGCGGTTTGTTTTTAAAATTGGTTTAAATACACAAGTATGACTTGTATTTTATATTTATTAATTTTTAGAGCTTTTAAATTAGGACAATGATGAATTTTTATGTAGTTTTAACAGTTGTGTGTATATTTTATTTTACCTTTTTAGCTTGATTAATGTCGCTTTTAGGTTTTAATGTTGACTTAGGGCCCAAATGACCTTGTTGTCGACGGGCCCTAAAACACCACAAACAAACAAACTAGCAATGCTGTGAACAATTTTACAACTGCTTAGATTCAAATGACCAGTTCTGCAAGCTCATTCAATACTGAATATCTCTGCACTTATGCATTAATAACCTTGAATATCATGCTTCCCAGGTTTACAGAGGCAATCGCCACTCTTCAATAGTTAGGAAGCACTGACAGATTTTGTCACACTAAGTCTCAGTAGCTTGTCAAGAAACATTCTTTTCTTTTTTTCTTTTATGTGGCACTTTTAGATAAAAATGTAAGTATATTTCAATAGCATTACCAATAGTATTTTACATAGATTGGTATTTAGTACTGACGAGTAGAAACTTCTTCTAAGTTATAAGTAATTAGCAAATTGAACACTTTCTCCATTTTAGACTAACAATTCATGCTGTGTGGGTCAGATATATAGGTAAAATTTAAAGATATGATTGGAGAGGGGAAGCAGGAATATGTCTCCTTATAGTGTGGGCAGTCTTGCAATGCAAAAAGCGCCAATGTGTGAGTGTACAAAAAGAGAGTACTGAAGATTAGCCCTACTCCATTGAGTCATTATTCTCTCTAATTTTAATGAAAATTATTATTTGCATCTTCCCTCGCTTTGAAAGTCATGCCTGGCCAATGGACCCACAAGTGACTGTACAATAGAAAGAGTACTAAACAGCAGCCCTATTTCTTTGAGTCATAATTCTCCTTATTTTAATGAACATTATTATTTGAAGCTTCCCTCACTTTGAATGTCATGCATCGCCAATGGACCTATGTGTGACTGTACAAAAGAAAAGTACTAAAGGATTGCCTTAATTCTCTGAGTCATTATTCCGTTCCATTGTCATGAAAATTATTATTTGGAGCTTCCCTCGATTTGAAACCACGCCTCGCTACTGGACCTACATGTTACTGTTCAATAGAAAGAGTACTGAACAGTAGCCTTAGATCTCTGAGTCAGTACTCTCTCTTATTTTAATGAAAATTTTTATTTGGAGCTTCCCTTGGTTTGAAAGTCATGCCTCGCATCTGGACCTAGTGTGACTGTACAATAGAAAAATCATTGAAGCGTAGTTCTAGTTCTTTGAGCCATTATTCTCCCTTATTTTAATGAAAATTATTATTTGTGGCTTCCCTCGCTTTGAAAGTCAGGCCTCACTACTGGACCTACCTGTGACTTTACAATAGAGAGAGTACTGAACAAAAGTCCAAGTTCTATAAGTCATTATTCTCTCTTCTTTTAATGAAAATTATTCTCCGGAGGTTCCCTGGCTTTGACAGGCATGCGACCCTATAGGACCTTTGTCTGACTGTACAATGGAAAGAGTACTAAATAATAGCACTAGTTCTTTCAGTCATTACTCTGTCTTATTTTAATGAAAATTATTATTTGGAGATTCCCTTGCTATGAATGTCATGCCTCACCACTGGACCTATGTGTGGCTGTACAATAGAAAGCGAACTAAAGAGTAGCTCATGTTCTTTGTGTTATTATTCTCTCTTATTTTAATAAAAATTATTCTTTGGAGCTTCCCTCGCTTAGAAAGTCACGCCTCAACACTGGACCTATGTGTGACTGTACAATAGAAAGAGTACTGAAAGGTAGCCCAGGTTCTTTGAGTCCTTATTCTCTCATATTTTAATGTAAATCATTATTTGGAGCTTCCCCCACTTTGAAAGTCATGCCTCGATACTGGACCGATATGAGACTGTACAATAGAAAGAGTACTGGAGTAGTTTTAATAATTTGAGACACTACTCTCTCTTGTTTTAATGAAATTTAATCTTTGGAGCTTACCTGGCTTGGACAGGCATGCGTCGCTACTGGAATTACGTCTGGCTGTGCAATGGAAAGAGTACTAAATTGTAGCTGTAGCTCTTTGAGTTTTTATTCTTTCTTATTTTAATGAAAATAATTATTTGGAGCTTGCCTCACTTTGGAAATCACGCCTCGCTACTAGACCTGCATGTGACTGTACAATAGACAGGGTATTGAAAAGTAGCCTTTGTTCTCTGACTCATTATTCTCTCTTATTTTAACGGAAATTATTAATTGCAGCTTCCTTGAGCTCTGAAATTCATGCCTCGCAGATGGACCTACATGGGACTGCACAATAGAAAGAGTACTGAAGGATAGCCCTAGCTCTCTAAGTTATTATTCTCTCTTTATTTAATGAAAATTATTTTTTGGAGCTTCCCTCGGTTTGAAATTACCCCTCTCCAATGGACCTACATACGACTGTAGAAATGAAAGGGTACTGAAGAGTAGCCTTAGTTCTTTGAAACATTACTCTCTCTTATATTAATGAAAATTATTATTTGGAACTTCCTTCACTTTGAAAGAAATGCCTCGCTTCTGGCAGTGCAGAAGAAAGAGTACCAAAGTATATCCCTAATTCCTGGAATAATTATTTTCTCTTATTTTAATTAAAATTATTATTTCAAGCTTCCCTCGCCTTGAAGGTCATTCATCACCACTGGACCATCCTGTGACTGTGCAATAGAAAGAGCATTGAACAGTAACCCAAGTTCTCTGAGTCATCATTCTCTCTTATTTTAATGAAAAGTTTTCGTTGGAGCTTCCCTGGCTTTGACAGGCATGCCTCGCTACTGGACCTACGATTGACTGTACAATGGAACGAGTACTGAAGAGTAGCTCTAGTTCTTTCAGACACAATTCTGGCATAAAGTTATTATTTTGACCTTACTTTGCTTTGAATGTCATGCCTTGCCACTGGACCTATGTGTGGCAGTACAACAGAAAGAGTACTAAAAATTAGCCCTGGTTGTTTGAGTCATTCTTTTCCCTTAATGTAATGAAAATTATCATATGGAGCTTCCCTTACTTTGAAAGTCATGCCTCACTACCGGACCTACATGTGACTGTACAATAGAAAGTGTACTGAAAAGTAGTTTTATTTATTTGAGTCATTATTCTTTCTTATTTTAATGAAAATGATTATTTGGAGCATCCCCCGCTTTGAATGTCATGCCTTGCTACTGAACCTATTAGGGACTGTACAATCCTTTTTAGCCATTGTTCTATCTTATTTTAAGGAAAATTATTATTTGGAGCTTCCTTCGCTTTGAAAGTCATTCCTCGCAGATGGACCTCCGTGTGACTGTACAACAGAAAGGGTACGATAGGGAAGCCTTACTTCTCAGAGGCATTATTCTCTCTTATTTTAATAAAAAATATCATTTGGAGCATCCCCGGCTTTGAAAGTCATGACTTGCTACTGAACCTACTAGGGACTGTACAATTCTTTTAAGCCATTATTCTCTCTTGTTTTAAGGAAAATTATTATTTGGAGCTTCCTTCGCTTTGAAAGTCATTCCTCGCAACTGGACCTACGTGTGACGGGACAATAGAAAGACTACTGAAGGGTAGCCATAGTTCTCGTAGTCATTGTTCTCACTTATTTTAATGAGAATTATTATTTGGAGCTTCCCTGGCTTTGAAAGTCATGCCTCGCTACTGGACCCACCATTGACGGTACAGTAGAAAGGGTACTGAAGAGTAGCTTTATTTATTTGAGTCCGTCTCTTATATTAATGGTATTTATAATTTGGTGCTTCCCTTGCTTTGATTGTCATGCCTCGCCACTGGATCTATGTGCGACTGTACCATAGAAAGGGTACTGAAGTGTAGCCTTAGATCTTTGGCACATTATTCTCTCATAATTTAATGAAAATTATTATTTGGAGCTTCCCCCAATTTAAAAGTCCTGCCTCACACTGGACCTACCTGTGACTGTACAATAGAGAGAGTACTGACTAGAAGCTCAAGTTCTCTGGGTCATTACTCTCTCTTATTGTAATGATATTTATTGATTGGTGCTTCTTTCGCTTGGAAAGTCATGCCTCGCAACTGGACCAACGTGTGTCTGTACAATAAAAAGAGTACTGAAGGGTACCCTTAGTTTTCTGAGGCATTATTCTTACTTACTTTAATGAAAATTATTATTTGGAACATCCCCCATTTTGAAAGTCATGCCTCACTATTGGACCTACCTGTCACTGTACAATGGAAAGAGTACTGAAGAGGAGCCCTAGTTCTTTTTGTCGCTATTCTCTCTTATTTTAATAAAAATTATTATTTGGAGCTTCCCTCACTTTGAATGTTCTGCCTCCCCACTGCATCTACCTGTGATTGCACAGTAGGAAGAGTACTGAAGAGTAGCCTAGTTCTTTGAGTCATTATTCTCACTTATTTTAATTAAAATTATTATTTGGATCTTCCCCCACTTTGAAAGTCATGCCTGGCTACTGGACCTACGTGTGACAGTACAATAGAAAGAGTACTGAAGAATAGCCTTAGTTCTATGTGTCACTATTCTCTCTTATGTTAATGAAAATAATTTTGAGCTTCCTTCGCTTTGAAAGTCATTCCTCGCAACTGGACCTACGTGTGACGGTACAATAGAAAGAGTACTGAAGAGTAGCGTTGGTTCTCTGAGGTATTGTTCTCAGTTATTTTAATGAGAATTATTATTTGGAGCTTGCCTTGCTTTGAATGCCATGCCTCGCCACTGAACCTATGTGTGACTGTACAATAGAAAGACTACTGAAGAGTAGCCTTAACCCTTTGACGCATTACTCTCTTGCATTTTAATGAAAATTATTATTTGGAACCTCCCTCACTTTGAAAGCAATGTCTCGCAAATGGATCTACGTGGAACTGTACAATAGAAAGAGTACTAAAGGGTAGTCCAAGTTCTTTAATTTATAATTCTCCCTTATTGTAATGAAAATTGTTATTTGGAGCTTCCCTCACCTTAAAAGGCTTGCCTCGTCAATGGAGGTACTTGTTACTGCACAATAGAAAGAGTACTGAAGGGTAGCCTTAGTTCTTGAGTCATTAATCTCTCATATTTTAATGAAAATTATTATTTGGAGCTTCCTTCGCTTTGAAGGCCCTGCCTCACTGCTGGACCTACATGTCACGGTACAATAAAAAGAGTACTGAAGGGTAGCCTTATTTCTCTGAGGCACTATTCTCAATTAATATAATTAAAATTATGATTTGGAGCTTTCCTCGCTTGGAAATTCATGCCTGGCATATGGACCTACACATGACTGTACAATAGAAAGAGTAATGAATAGTAGCCTAGTTCTATGAGTTGTTATTCTCTGTTATGTTAATGAAAATTTTTAATTAGAGCTTCCCTAGCTTTGACAGGCATGCATCCATACTGGAATTATGTCTGACTGTACAATGCAAAAGGTACAAAGGAGTAGCTGGAGTTCTTCGAGTCATTATTCTTTCTTATTTTGATGAAAACTATTATTTGGAGCTTCCCTCGCTTTAAGAGTCACGCCTCGCTACTGGACCTACATCTGACTGTACAATAGACAGGTTTTTGAAAACTAGGCTTAGTTCTCTGACTCATTATTCTTTCTTATTTTAATGGAAATTATTATTTGCAGCTTCGTTGAGCTTTGAAATTCATGCCTCACAGATGGATCTACGTGGGACTGTACAATAGAAAGCGTACTAAAGGATAGCCCTAGTTCTCTAAGTTATTATTCTCTCTTTGTTTAATGAAAATTATTATTTGGAGCTTCCCTAGGATGGACCTACATACGACTGTACAAAGCAAAGAGTACTGAAAAGTAGCTTTGAACCATTACTCTCCCTTATATTAATGAAAATTATTCAGAACTTCCTTCACTTTGAAGGTCATGCCTTGCTTCTAGACCTACGTGTGACTGTACAGTAGAAAGAGTACCGAAGGATAACTCTAATACTTTGGCCCATTATTCTCTGTTATTTTAATGAAAATTATTATTTGAAACTTCCCTCGCTCTGAAGGTCATTCATCGCCACTGGACCTAAGTGTAATAGTACAGCAGAAAGAGTGCTGATGGGTAGCCAGAGTTCTTTGAGTCGTTATTCTCTCTTATTTTAATGAAAATTATTATTTGTAGCTTCCACCACACTCAAAATCACGCCTCACTACTGGGCCTACCTGTGACTGTGCAATAGTAAGAGTACTGAACAGTAGCCCAATTTCTCTCAGTCATCATTCTCCCTTATTTTAATGAAAATTTTTCTTTGGAGCTTCCCTGGCTTTGACAGGCATGCCTCGCTACTGGACCTATTTGTGTCAGTACAACAGAAAGAGTACTAAAGATTAGCCCTAGTTCTTTGAGACATTCTTTTCCCTTATTGTAATGAATATTGTAATTTGTAGCTTCTCTAACTTTGAAAGTCATGCCTCCCTACAGGATCTACGTGTGACTGTACAATTGAAAGTGCACTGAAGAGTGGTTTTATTTATTTGAGTCATTATTTTTTCTTATTTTAATGAAAATTATTATTTCGAGCTTCCCTAGCTTTAAATTTTCACCTTGCTACTAGACCTACGTACCACTATACAATAGAAAGCCTACTGAAGAGTAGCCTTAGTTCTCTGAATCATTATTCTCTCTTATTTTAATGAAAATAATAATTTGCAGCCGCCTTCGTTTTGAAAGTCATGCCTTGTTAATGGACCTACGTGTGACTGTACAATAGAAAGAGCACTAAAGGGAAGTTTCAGTTCTCTGAGGCATTATTCTCTCTTATTTTAAGGAAAATTATTATTTGGAGCTTCCCTTGCTTTGAAGGTCACGCCTCGCCACTGGACCTACCTGTGACTGTACAACAGAAAGAGTACTGAAGAGTAACTTTATTTATTTGAGTCATTACCCTCTTTTATTTTAATGAAATTTATAATCTTATGCTTCCCTTGCTTTGAATGTTATACCTCACCACTGGACCTATGTGCAACTGTACAATAGAAAGGGTACTGAAGGGTAGCCTTAGTTCTTTGAAGCATTACTCTCTCTTATTTTCATGAAAATTACTATTTGGAACTACCCTCACCTTGAAAGTCATGCATCGCTTCCAGCCCTATGTGTGAATGTACAATGCAAAGAGTACTGAAGAGTAGCCTAGTTCTTTTATTCGGTATTCTCTCTTATTTTAATGAAAATTATTATTTGGAGGTTCCCCCACTTTCAAAGTCATGCCAGGCTACCGGACCTACCTGTGACAGTACAATAGAAAGAGTACTGAATAATAGCCTTAGGTCTATGAGTCTTTATTCCCTCTTCTTGTAATGAAAATTATTATCTGTTACTTCCTTCGATTTGAAAGTCAGGCCTTGCCACTGGACCTACGTGTGGCCGTACAATAGCAGGAGGACTGAAAGGTAGCCTGAATTCTCTGAGGCATTGTTCTCACTTATTATAAGGAGAATTATTATTTGGAGCTTCCCTCACATTGAAAGTCATGCCTCGCCACTGGACCTACTTGTGTCGGTACAATAGAAGGAGGACTGAAAGGTAGCCTGAGTTCTCTGAGGCATTGTTCTCACTTATTTTAATGAGAATTATTTGGAGCTTCCCTCACCTTGAAAGTCACGCTTCGCCACTGGACCTACATGTGTTGGTACAATAGAAGGAGGACTGAAAGGTAGCCTGAATTATCTGAGGCATTGTTCTGACTTATTCTGCTGAGAATTATTATTTGGAGCTTCCCTCGCTTTGAAAGTCACGCCTCGGCACTGGATCTACGTGTGTCGGTACAATAGAAGGAGGACTGAAAGGAAGCCTGAGTTCTCTGAGGAATTGTTCTCACTTATTCTAATGAGAATTATTATTTGGAGCTTCTCTCACTTTGAAAGTCACGCCTCGCCACTGGACCTACGTGTGTTGGTACAATAGAAGGAGGAATGAAAGGTGGCCTGAATTCTCTGAGGCATTGTTCTCACTTAATTGAATGAGAATTATTATTTGGAGCTTCCCTCACCTTGAAAGTCCTGCATTGCCAATGGACCTACTTATGACTGCACAATTGAAAGAGAACTGAATGGTGGCCTTAGTTCTTGAGTCATTATTCTCTCATATTTTAGTGAAAATTATTATTTGGAGCTTCCTTCGCTTTGAAAGTCATGCTTCGCAACTGGAATTATGTGTGACGGTACAATAGAAGGGATACTGATGTGTAGCCTTAGTTCACTGAGGCATTGTTGTCACTTATTTTAATGAGAATTATTATTTGGAGCTTCCCTCGTTTTGAAAGTCATGCCTCGCTACTGGACCTACCTGTGACTGTACATTAGAGAGAGTCTGCACAGAAGCCCAAGTTCTCTGGGTCATTATTCTCTCTTATTGTGAAGAAAATTATTATTTGGAGCTTCCTTCGCTTTGAAAGTCATGCCTTGCAACTGGACCTACGTGTGACGGTACAATAGAAAGGGCACTGAAGGGTCACCTTAGTTCTCTGAGTCATTTTTCTTACTTATTTTAATGCAAATTATTATTTGGAGTTTTCCTCGCTTTGAAATTCATGCCATACTTCTGGACCTACATCTGACTGTACAATTCTTTGAGTCAATATTCTCTCTTCTCCTGGCTCGCCACTGGACCTACATGTGACTGCACAGTAGGAAGAGTACTGAAGAGTAGCCTAGTTTTTTGGATCATTATTCTCTCTTATTTTAATTAAAATTATTATTTGGATATTCTCCCGCTTTGAAAGTGATGCCTGGTTATTGGACCTACAAGTGACTGTACAATAGAAAGAGTACTGGAGAATAGCTTTAGATCTTTGAGTCACTATTCTCTCCTATTGTAATGAAAATTGTTATTTGGAGCTTCCTTCGCTTTGAAAGTAATGCCTCGCAACTCGACCTACGTGTGACGGTACAGTAGAAAGAGTACTGAAGGGTAGCCTTAGTTCTCTGAGGCATTGATGTCACTTAATTTAGTGAGAATTATTACTTGGAGGTTCCCTCGTTTTGAAATTCATGCCTCGCTATTGGACCCACCTGTGACTGTACAATTCTTTGAGTCATTACTCTCCCTTATTTCAAGGAAAATTATTATTTTGAGCTTTCTTTGCATTATCCATCATCAGAAGCAGTGGTAAAGGCTGCGGTAGTGATTTTGAAGAATTTTCCAGCATGTCTTTGAAGTCCTGCAGTAACGCTGGGACAAGTGCATCGCATTCAGGGGAGACTATTTTGAGAAGCCGCATCAAAATTATGAGGATGAATAAAGGTACGTTGTCAAAAAAAATTGTTATCTTTCTTTATTGAACAGCCCTCGTATAATATTGTAATGTCAATATATTTTCCTATATAAACAATTGTTAATTTTTTAGTTCAGAATTTGAAATGAATTTACTGAGTTGTATCCTCAGCAAAAGTTCTGTAATTCTTTGAAATTGTTTTATATTTTATTAGCACAACTGTAAAATACATAACATGACACAAAAGGTTAAACAAATTTTTAAAAAATATCCACACATCCTTAATGGAAATTTAGCAATACCATTATTGTAACAGTAAGTGCTGTTGGGCACTAATAGGAAGTCTGTGAGAACAGAACACATTACATACTAATGTGCAATACAAACATAGTTAAGGCCGTTGTATTCCAATTCTTCTTTTCTACCTATGGTATTGATCCAATAGAAAACTAAAGTTCTTATTTTACTTTTGAGGTTGAAATTTCAGTAGCATTGATTTTGTGATGTACTTTTAGAAACCACTAACCCTCATGTTACAAGTGTGTGCTATCAACTAGTTACTCTGATGTTAAGCTTTCACCAGAGCCACCTGAATGTAATAAGCTGATAATGTGTAAAAAGATAACTTGAGTGCCATGATAAACAATATACATAAGAAATGAAAAATAGTAAAATTATAAGCTTTGCAAAAGATATTAATTAAGAATAGATTAATGTAAAGAATACCAACTTTATTTAAATATTTGAGATACAACTGGTCCTGTACTCTCATTACATCTTAAGGTACATTTTTTAAGTATTTCTATAAGGTCAGATTCAACAAGAGGTTCCACCTCATTTTCAAATATAGTAGGCAACGGTTTTTGCAAATACTTTAGACGTTTGTTTCCCATATAGGGCACGTGTGCTGTTGCAACTACATGAAAAGCACCTTCAGAGTACATTTTGGACATCAGTTGAACTGCATCGAAGTATCCCTCTTTCTGACACAGTTCAATCAGTTTCGAGATCTGAACCCACTCGTCACTTGATACTCTTATTTTAACAGATGGCACATTATCTGAAAAAGAACAGAATTAAATAGATTAGCATTTGCTTTTACTAAAATCTAACATATAACCATCACCCAATTTTGTGTAACTATTAGAAAATTGAGTAGCATTTTTTTTTGAAAACTCGACAGATGCAAAGTTTTATGAAATGGAGTTATATATAACTTCAGCGTAATTTTTGCCTTCTGCATTAATCGGTGAAAACAGATTTAGCAAAACTGATTCATGTCCTGTGTAGAAGATTGGGAATATCATCAGTTTTTTTCAAAACTCGATAGATGCACTTGGGTCAGTTAATGCAAAATTCGATAGATGAAATACTATGATTAATGATCTAGCGTGCAGCAACCTCAGTTCTATGGAATGCATGTTGAAAGGGAAATATACGAGTCAAATGGATAATTTAATGTCAGGACGGCACGTCAGCCATGGTGACTCAATGGGTTAGAGCGACTGGACGGCAACCAGGTGTAACGTGGTTAAAATTATGGCCATGGCATTGAATTTTTCATGTTGACTCTGTCTATCACTAGACATGAGTTAGTTTTTCATAATTAAAATGGCGATGTTTTCATTGCAAAAACAGTGTGAATACATTCGTTTTCTTCATTTTCGTGGTGTGACACCTATTGAAATTTATGGCTAGTTATGTGAGGCTTGTGGTGATGGTACCACGGATGTGTATAATGTGCATTCCTGGGTGCGACAGTTCAGTGAAGATAGACCATTTTATGACAATCATGGCCTCGCACCAGCTGGTCTGACGACACGATCCAGAGAGTGGAGAACGTTGTTTTGGAGGATTGCCGATTGAGCGTTGCAGACATCGCCTTCCAAATCGGCAATTGCATGGGATCTGTGCGCACAATCCTGCATTAAGATCTGCAAATGCCATAAGTGTTTTCCAGGTGGGTGCAACAAATGCAGGAGTTTCTTCATCACAACAACCTTGAAGTGATTGCTCATGCTTCCTACTCACCTGACCTGGCTCCTAACAACTTTTGGCTGTTTCCCATGATGAAAGACTCTCCATGGTCGCAGACTTACTAGTCATGCCACTATTGCCTCAGCGGCTTTCCAGTGGTCCGATCACACTCCCAAAGAAGCATTTGCAGCAGCTATGGAATCATGGCATCAACATTGTGAAAAATGTGTACAGCTAGAGGGAAAATACGTTGTGAGGTGACACAGTTTAATATTTTTCTTGTGATTACTTTGTGAGAACAAAAATAGGAGGTGGTGTTATAACTTGAATTCACCTTGTCGATAACTATGTACTGCAAGACTGAGCAAAACAGTTAAAACAACAGTGTTTACTCTGTTTATAATACAGATCTGCATATAGGTATTTTTTACAATTGCAATTCTTTTTATGAGTTTACATTTTGGTTTAAGGTTATTAATTATAAAAATTGCATTAGCCAATAAATGTAGAAGCATGTAATATATATTAAAGTTAACTGATGGAAATTATTCATTTCTTCACACTAGCCATATACAGGCTAGGGTACTGGATTGAGAGAGTTGACATGAAAAATTCAATACTACGGCCGGGATTTTGAGCCAATGAAATATATACACGAATATGCAGCATCAAAACATCTCCAACAACTTAAATTAACAAAAAGTTTGCCTTCGGTTTCCTATAAAGGTGTTATCTTTAAATTATAAAGTCCACAATAAAGTCTAAGTTCTACAGACCAAAGCATTTAAAAATAAAGATAAAAACTCTCTCCTGAACTATTTGTTTTACTCAGGTGCTGAATTCATGAATACCTAATTTTGATTACCCTTTGTACTAAATCACTTATTTATTTAAAATTAGAAATAGGTTAATACGTCATCCGTCCCAGTTTTTTTGGACCTTTGAACTTTTTTGTTTTACATGTGTTGTTCATATGGGAGATCCACTTCGTCTCAAGAAGAAACTTGACAACAACCTTCAAGACCAACATTGTACTCCACATTAACTCTTTTAGAACTGGAATCTTCTCAATTGTAAATATAATTTATTTGTTAAGAACCCATTTTCTACGATAGCATGGCTTGTGTTAACAAAGAGCCGGCAAATGAAGATAGGTCAGATAAAGGACTTGCCAGCACAGATTAAGTTATGCTTCTGAAAGTTTTGGATTTCATCTAGTGACAGAAAATTCCATGTCTTGTTTATTCCAGGAAACATCTAGTGATTGCTACAGAACAGTCTCGAATTATCAATGACATATTTAAGGAAGCAACGACTTGCCAAGTGACAGCTGTATAAAGTAAACAGTCCTGAACAGATGTTCTAATGATAGCTGATGTAAACAGGTGTAATGAGAACGCTGTTGCGGTCATTGACCTTGGTAGATTGTGATTGTGTATGTGATGTAATACTGCTACTGTGAGTCTATTTGTATGCAAATAAAGAAATATTTGAATTTCTGCAAATTGGACTTTTAATGCTACTAATCCACAAAGTCACAGTGTATAGAAATCTAATAAAATGAAAATGTTCAAATGCAATTCTATACCTGACAGGCTTTATCTGAGGTTTCCCTCAGTCATTAAGGCAAATGCGGGGTGTTTATGCTTCACCTCCGAGCAACCTTGTGTTATTTCTTAAACTTTTTATAGCCTATATACATAATAAGGTTTGACAGATAGAGTCCATATGAAAGATTGAATGCCATGGCTGGGATTTGAACCTCGAATCTCCTGGTTTCCATCCTGTCATATTATTTAATAACATTTGACAAAGAAAGGCTTTTGCAAGTGGCACCATTTGTATTTTGAGTCTTAGCAACCCTGAATGTGTGGTTCTTGTTGTTTTCAAATGCTAGGCTTTGGCAATGAAGCAATTAGCTCTCTTGCTGTCCAACACTTCTGCGTAGTGGTTCCGGCAGGTAGGGCTTCACAGGTTAGAAGATGTTCTTCAGTCATTTCCTGTTCTTTGTTGTCAAATGCTAGGCTTTGGCAATGAAGCCATTAGCTCTATTGCTCTCCAATATTTCTGTGTAGTTGGTCCGGCAGGTAGGGCTTCACAGGTTAAAAGATGTTCTTCACTGGTTTCCTCTTCTTTGTTGTCAAATGCTAGCCTTTGGCAATGAAGCCATTAACTCTCTTGCTCTCCAATATTTCTGTGTGGTGGTTCTGGCAGGTAGGGCTTCACAGTTTAGAAGATGTTCTTCAGTCATTTCCTCTTCTTTGTTGTCAAATGCTAGGCTTTGGCAATGAAGCCATTAGCTCTATTGCTCTCCAATATTTCTGTGTAGTTGGTCCGGCAGGTAGGGCTTCACAGGTTAAAAGATGTTCTTCAGTCATTTCCTCTTCTTTGTTGTCAAATGCTAGGCTTTGGCAATGAAGCTATTAGCTCTCTTGCTCTCCAATATTTCTGTGTAGTTGGTCCGGCAGGTAGGGCTTCACAGGTTAAAAGCTGTTCTTCAGTCATTTCCTCTTCTTTGTTGTCAAATGCTAGGCTTTGGCAATGAAGCCATTAACTCTCTTGCTCTCCAATATTTCTGTGTGGTGGTTCTGGCACGTAGGGCTTCACAGGTTAGAAGATGTTCTTCAGTCATTTCCTCTTCTTTGTTGTCAAATGCTAGGCTTTGGCAATGAAGCCATTAGCTCTATTGCTCTCCAATATTTCTGTGTAGTTGGTCCGGCAGGTAGGGCCTCACAGGTTAAAAGATGTTCTTCAGTCATTTCCTCTTCTTTGTTGTCAAATGCTAGGCTTTGGCAATGAAGCTATTAGCTCTCTTGCTCTCCAATATTTCTGTGTAGTTGGTCCGGCAGGTAGGGCTTCACAGGTTAAAAGCTGTTCTTCAGTCATTTCCTCTTCTTTGTTGTCAAATGCTAGGCTTTGGCAATGAAGCCATTTGCTCTCTTGCTCTCCAATATTTCTGTGTAGTGGGTCTGGCAGGTAGGGCCTCACAGGTTAGAAGATCTTCTTCAGTCATTTCCTGTTCTTTGTTGCATAGAAGACAATTTGGACTTGTATAAATTCTTATTCTGTGTTAGTGTTTGTCAAAATAATCATGTTCCGTAAGTAATCTATTTGATTTTGATTAATTGTTTTGTGGATGTTAAGGGTAAGTTTTTATTTTTGCTCTGAATTAACTTTTCCCCTTTTTTGGCAAGAAAATCAGCTGATTGATTTCCAGAAATTCCACAATGTGCAGGTATCCACTGTAGTATAATTCTTTTCTGTAATTTTTGAAGTTGTTTGATCATTTTGTGACATATGTAACTTGGATTGATCTTATTTTATATGAACTTATTGCACATAGTGCTGCTTTAGAATCAGAAAGTATGACAGCATTTTTTAATTTATCTATTCTGTATAGAAGGTATTGGAGTGAAATATGAATAGCCGTTACTTCTGCATCAAAATTTGTTGTGTGGTATCCTGCTGGTTGACAGAATGAGAACAGTGCACACTTAATTCCTGCTCCTGAGTTGTTGTCCAAGTTAGAACCATCTGTGTAGATATGCAACCATTCTTTGGGTGGGTATCTATTGTTCACAGTTTCTAATGCTTGTGCTTTTAGTACACTTTTGGAAGTTTCAGATTTTGTAACTATTTGTTCTAAATCTAATTGAATATTAATTGTTTTAAAAGTCAATTGGCTTTCTTTGATTAAAATGTTTTCTCTAGACTTAGGAAGATTCAAGTCTGTTTTTAATTCCATAACTAAAACCTCTCCTATCCAAATCCCAACCTCAATTTGTCCGTTGTGCAACCTGCTTTTACCAGTGAGGCTCTGGGGACCGAGCATTACCAGTATAACAACATGGTCCCATTAGAAAAAGACAGGTGTGGCCCTCCAGATATACTAGGGATTAAAGTGAATGGATGATGTAACCACCATTACAAGCAAAAATTTGGTGTCCACTTAAAAACGGTTCCATTTATGCTACTTAAAACATGGCAAGCAACCCTGAATGTTGTAGGTGCGATCTGACATTTTCAATGGAAGGTTTGACATTGCTGACCATAATCTACTTCAGACCCTTTGTCAGCAGACAGTCATTTGTTTTGTTTACATTAAGATCGAAACTGTGTCTCAACAAAAACATGGAATTAACTCATGAAAATGTTTTTGCAATGATTTATTACAATTTTCAACATGGATTATCAAGATAAGAAAGCATCTATTAACCAACTTCCATATTTGGCAACAAACCTCCATCCTTTGCCACTGTGAAACACTGGCACCACAAATTTAATCATGGCTGCCTTTTGCTGTGTGATGAAGTTCGTGAAGATCACCCAAATCAGTTGTTGTGCCAGAAACATTGATGCTGTGCAGCAACTAATATTGCAATATCGTCATGCGACATTGTGAGATGAAGCAACTCTAGGTATTAGTTCCACAAGTTTATGAGGGGGAACCCAAAATAAACCGGATTGTTGTCATTAAAACTTTATTAATGAACCTTTTTCCAAAATTATTTCAGTCCCCTTCAAAGTACTCTCCATTACATGCGATGCACATGTCAAGTGTCTTTTCCCACTGTTGGAAGCACGTTTGGCGCTCTTCAAGTTTAATATTGTCCAGTGCCCTTTGCAAAGCTGTTTTTACCGCCTCCACATTGTCATAATGCTCCCCTTTTAGCATTTTTTTTTTCATTCGTGGAAATAGGAAAGAAACCGTATGGGGCTAGGTCTGGCGAATATGGAGTGTGGGGAAAGACAGACCACCTCTGAGATGACAAATAGTGGGTCAGTCGTAAGGTCGTGTGTGCTGGAGCGTTGTCGTGATGCAGAATCCAGTCACCTGTTTGCCAAAGTTTCAGGCATTTCCTTCTCACATCCTCTCGCAGACATCTTAAAATATCCAACTAAAAGTGCTGTTTAATAGTCTTGCCAGGGGTTACGAATTGCCGATGCAAAGCTCAATGAACATAAAAAAAGACAAGGATCATCGTCTTCACATTTGATCTTTTGCCTTGCTCTTTTTGGTCTGGGAGAGTTGGTGGTCCTCCACTGGCTTGACACTTGCTTCGTTTCTGGGTGATACCCATAACAGCAACTTTCAAAATCTATAATGACTTTGTTCAAGAAGTTTGGGTCACGTGCAATCTCGGCTTTCAAGTCCTGATACACATTCATGCAGATGGTTTTGTGCTCCTGTGTGAAAAGGCAAGAGAAAAATTTAGCAGCAACATGTCTCATGTGCAAATTCTCCCTCAAATTCCGCTGGCACGAGCCCCAACAGTTTCCTGTCGCTGCTGAAATTCGATCGATCGTTTGGCGAGGATCCTTTTTGATCTTTTGGCTGACCTTTTCAATGTTCTCCTCATTTCATAATGATGAAGGGCATCCAGAATTAGCTTGGTCTGCAACATACATCTAACCACCTTTAAGGCGCTCAAACCACTTGAAAACCTGTGTGTGGCTCATAGCGTCCTCCTGGAAAGCTTCCTGAAGCGTATGGTGTGTCTCCATTGCAGTTTTTTAAAGCAGGAAACAAAATTTCACACACATCCCTTGTTCTTTTAAAGTTGCCATAACAACTTCGCAGAGCTAACCCGCCAACAGTCAGAGAAACACAATACCACACTTGCACGTTCAGCTCTACACTGTCGCCGTCTTCACAGCTGTTTCATGAAGGTCTCTGCTAGCAGCATCTAGCGTGAGAACCCTGCACTACGTCTACGAGTGGCAGCACCCTCAGAGTACAGTTTCTTTTGGGTCCCTCCTCGTATATAAAATATTGCATAATTACATATTTAGCCGTGAAAAATGTTTGCTCTCATTGGATCCTTCATAAACTGACAATGTCCCATCAGCCTATTGCCTGTTTTAGGGAAGTGCTTAGAGAAGCTCATTATTAATCATATACTGTTTCATCTAGATTCCAAGAATCTTATTAGCAATCTTCAATTTGGCGTCAGAGCTGTGAAGTCTACAGAATCAGCAGCCTGCAATGTAGTTGATTAGATCCAGCATATTCACAGAGAAAAACAAATAGGTCTACTTATCTCATTAGACATATCTGGTGCATTTGACCATACCTGGTGGCCAGATACTACACCAATTGACAGTGTAGTACTACATCAGATTGTAACAAACTATTTTCATAACCAAAATAGTCATCTTAGTATTAATAATATAACTGTTGGCAAACAAAGTACTCGTGGATATCCACAAGGTTCAATTTGTAGTCCAGTTTTTTGGGTTCTACTATATGATAATTTAATAATAGGACTACCAGAAAACTGCCAGTTATACACATATGCTGATAATGCTCAATTACTTATTAAGGCTACTACCTTTCAGAAGTTACAGACAAAGGCCAATGAAGCCCTCCACATCATTCATTCCTGGGCTGTAACTAATAAATGGAACTTTAATGCCAGCAAGACATTAGCTATCCTAGTGACTAAGAAAAGTAATTTGGAAGAATTATCTCTCTACATGAATAAGAGAGAGATAAAATTAGTGGATAATCTGAAGTACCTTGGAGTTATTTTAGCCAGATATCTGACGTTGCGAAATCATTTTGATTATGTAGCCAGGAAGGCTAGTAAACTTCTTACTGCACTGAATGCTAAACTCTTCTTTATTGAAGTTAATTTATAAAGGGGTAGTTGAACCTATGGTTCTCTACTGTGCAGCAGTCTTTCCAAGTATCTTTCAGAAGAGATGGGCACAGACTAAATTATTATAAATACAGCGTAGATACATCTTTGGAATCATCCCAGGATGCTGCAACATCTCCACTCCAGCAGCGCTTATTATTGCAAATATTGAACCTACTGTTCTTATTTATGTTTATATGGCAAATATCAACAACATTAGAAATGACCGAGGTTTGCCACAACAAATTTCACACCTGAAACTTGAACAACCAGTTAAACATGCGACTGGACAGAATACAGGAGATCTGTGGTTCAAATCCAGGCCCTGGCATTCAATCTTTCATGTTGACTTTATCTATCAAAAACCTTAGCCTATATACGGCTGGTGTAAAGAAGTGATTAATTTCCATCAAAGAAATAAAATAATAGGAGCTAAATGACGAAGCCTGGGATTTCAGTACTTATGATAGTAAATCGCCACAAACAGTGTATCTGGAATGTCCGAGTTGTCTATCGGAAAAATGTACGGGTCAAATGGAGAATTTAATGTCAGGACAGCAAGTTGGCCATGGTAGCTCAATGGGTTAGAGCGACAGGACGGAAACCAGGAGATCTGTGTTTCAAATCCAGGCCATGGAACTGAATTTTTCATCAAAGTATAAACTTGGAAGAAGCGTAGGGACAGTGAAGCACAAATTAATACATTGGACATCAAGATCAAAAAAATGAACAACAAACTCACTTTTGGTATTTACAGGAAACCGACACACACAGATAATTACATCAAGAACAACAGTTTCAACCCAAAACAACACCAACATGCCATTTTCAACAGTTTAATCTTTCAGATGATCAACTTTCCACTAAACAGAGAAGATTATCAAGAAGAATACCTACACATAAAAAAAGTAGCTATATCCAACGGTTTCAACCCAAATTTAGTAGACAAAACAGTTAACAGACTCAACAAAGCTAAGAAAATAAAAGAAACCACCACCCTAGAACCTACAGGAGAAAAAGAGAAAAAACTTTTTAAAAAATTCACCTTCCACCCATCAGCCTATAACAAATTCCAAAAAATCTTCTCAAAACACAACATAACTCTTGCACCTCAAAATAGGTTTAATATCAGAAATATGTTAAAAGGCCCTCCCAAAAATTCAATCACTACCAAAGAAAAACCAGGAATCTAGTGAGTGAGTGAGTGAGTGTGTGGTGTTTTAGGGCCCATCGACAACAAGGTCATTTGGGCCCAAGGAATCTATGAGATCAAATGTGAAACATGCCCTAAAATTTATATAGGAAAAACAAAAAGAAATATTAACATCAGAACTAAAGAACATCTAAGAAACATTAAAAATGGTGAAACAGAAAAATCAGCAGTGGCTTTTCATTTTTTGAATACTAAACATGACATCAACTTGGAAACATCTCTAATAAAATATGTTAATCACCCCATAGACCTTTCCGTATGGGAAAAAATCTTCATCAACAAAAATCGTCATAGAGTCATGAATTTTGAAACTACACCACTGGACATCTTTGACAAGTACATCATGCCATCTATTGACAAAACGGAGAAAGAGGAAACCACTACAACTTGCACTAGTCGAGTATCAGCTGATGATAGGAGCGAGAGCTCTTGAAACATGTCCTGTGAATAAACAGTGTGAGTGAAGCAATGTGTCAATATCTTCTCGATTCACTTTTGTATGAATTTTTCATGTTGACTCTATCAAAAACCTTAGCCTATATACGGCTAGTGTGAAGAAATGATTAATTTCCATCAATTAACTAAAATTGTGGACTATATTCCTAATATATTGTCGGGTAAAAAAGGAATAAAGAAATTGGATAATAAATAAATAAATTAACACAATCTCAAAAAGCTGCTCATGTTGAGTGGTGAACAAAAATGTTCAAGAAATAAAATAACAGTGCCTCAAAACACATACATAAGATTGTAACAGGTGATGAATTATGGATCTATGCATATGAGCCGTAAGATAAACAGCATTCGACTCTAAAGTTGTTTCAATTTGAAGCAAATCCAAAAGAAAGTTTTTGGCCCTCGAAGCACTTCGAAGCAAATGATCCCTTGCTTTTTCAGAAAAACTGGCCATGTGACAACAGTAGCTTTAGGGAAACATAAAACGGTCAATGCCAAATGGTACACAACTATTTGTTTGCCAGAAGTCTTCGATAAGTAAGGAAAAGCAACAGGAACTGTACGATTGTTCTTCATTAAGACAATGTGAGTGTACATACATCTCATCTAACAACAGAATATTTGAAGGCTCAACATAGCAACAACCTGAAGGACCCAATACCTGAAAACAAGATATCAGGTATATACAAAATCAACTGCTCAGACCACAATAAGATCTACATAGGAGAAACCAAAGGAAGTTTGCGTATTAGAATACAGGAATATATGAGACGTGTGAAATACAAACAAATAGAAAAGTCAGCAATAGCCCACCATTCCTGGTCTACCACTCATGAATTGTACCAAATATAAATTTATTAAAGCCAGCCAGTAATGCAGCCAAACTCGATGTTTGGGAAAAGTTGCTAGTTATAAAATAAAAACAGTATACCTTAAATTTCGAATTGCCACCTGAAAACTCCCTTTGGAAGTTCATCTCACAGACAACAGATGGCACTACACATAACCAACTCACTTCAGTAAACCACGGATCCAGCCAGTCGGATAACTGCTGATGATGGGGACAACACGTTCTCCGAAACATGTCCAAGTAAGGATAATTTAAGTGATGTTTTCGTTTGAATTACTGACTCATTACTTTCAAACTATTGAACAAGGTTTTTAAGTAAAAATGGTATTATAGAAATCTAGTATAATATTTATATTCCACATCCAGCATTTATCTGATTATATGCATTCAAAAATAATGAAATGGCTGCTATAAATATAAAGATGAGTTTACGAGAGTAATTTCTGATTGAAAACTAATTTATTGTGTTTCAAAATATTCTCCTTTATGATCAATACACCTTTGCATCATTTGGAACATTTGTCAAAGCGTTTATTCCAGTGTTCTTGAGACACCTCCAAAACAGGGGTTTTGAGGGCATCCACGGCTTCTTCTGCCGACGAAAAACGTTCTCCACACAATTTATTCTTGATGATCAGGAATAAAAGTGATTGGGTGCCCAATCAGGACTGTATGGTAGATCATACATCAATTCAATTTTTAAGCCTTCAAATACTCTGTTGTTAGATGAGATGTATGTACACTTACATTGTCTTAATGAAGAACGATCCTACAGTTCTTGTTGGTTTTCCTTACTTCACTGAAGACTTCGGGCAAACAAATAGTTGTGTACCATTCGGCATGGGCCGTTTTATGTTCCCCTAAAGCTACTGTTGTCACATGGCCAGTTTTTCTGAAAAAGCAGGAGATCATTTGCTTCGAAGTGCTTCAAGTGCCAAAAACTTTTATTTTGGATTTGCTTAAAATTGAAAAAACTTTAGAGTCGAATGCTGTTTATGTTATGGCTCATATGCATAGATCCATAATTCACCACCTTCTACAATCTAATATGTGTTTTGAGGCATTATCATTTTATTTCTTGGACATTTTTGTTCACCACTCAACACGAGCAGCTTTGTGAGATTGTGTCAATTTATTTATTTATCATCCAATTCTTTGATTCCTATTTTAACAAACAGTATATTAGGAATATAGTTTACAGTTTTAGGTAATTGATATTTGGATAACTGCTGACGATGGGGATAAACTGTTCTCTGAAACATGTCCATGTAAGGATAATTTAAGTAACGTTTGTGTATGAAATACTGACTCATTACTTTCAAATGTTAAATGCATCACTGTTTCTAACATTTTCCTTCAAATATTACTTGTTCAATCGGTTTTCTGGGAATTTCATGCTTGCTTTTTCAGTGTTTTTTCCTAAGTTCATTTTACACTGGAAGACTATGCATATGTAATATGTTTTTATGGTTTTTTATATGCTTTAAATTTTTTATGCAAATGT
This sequence comes from Mantis religiosa, assembly GCA_030765055.1. Classification (NCBI taxonomy): domain Eukaryota; kingdom Metazoa; phylum Arthropoda; class Insecta; order Mantodea; family Mantidae; genus Mantis; species Mantis religiosa. Next base: position 1,458,738 of record JAUKNK010000166.1, read on the forward strand.
TTAAATGCTACAACTGTAAAAGCTGTAAAATCCAATGGAATTGCTTGTGGCGCCTCCATATACCTGGGAATGGCACTTATGTCAAGAGACAGTTCATCATTTTCATTGTCTTTATTGTCTGAGTATTGCAATTTATGAAGATATACCTCAAAATCTCATCACCTGCTACTTCTTTCTAAAAGTCATATTCCTGCAGTTTTCCTGTATGCCTCATGCAGTTTTTCAAGTCTTGTGTTACCTTGTTAATTTCTTTGTGAATAAGTCGTTCTATGTCAGCCAGTTTAAAAGTAATATGTCTATTTGCAACATAATTTGAGCCCATAAGGATAATGAATATTTGAATTAAAGGTCCCTCAACTCAATAGTCATCAGCATTCCTTCAAAAACTGTCTTTCACTTTCCTATCCTTCCTTTGACTTAACTTATCTTTAACATTGTTTTGACTTTGCTCTGGCTTGCCCTGGCACTGTTTGGCTTTGCATTAGCTTTGCTCTGGCATTCCTCTAGATCTGCTTTGACTTTGATGTGGCTTTACTGTGACTTTCCTCTTTCTCTGCTCTAGCTCTGCTCTGGTTCCACTTTGGCTTTACTCAAGCTCCGCTCTGGGTCCAATCTGGCTTCTCTCTGGCTTCACCTTACCCTCACTCTAACTTCACTCTAAAATCACTCTCACTTGGTTCTGGCTAGGTTCCAGCACACCTTCTGTCCCACTCTGGCTTCACACAGGCTTCGCTCTGGCCTCACACAGAATTCATTCTGTACCTTAATTCTTGTTTCACTCTGTCTTCACTCAGGCTAGGCCCCGGTCAATGCTATGGTCCTGCTCTCGCTTGGCATTGGCTCCGCTCTAGTTCCACTCTGGCTAGGCTCTGGACACTACTAACTGCTACGGTCCTGCACTGGCTTGGCTCTGCTTTCACTCTGGCTTGGCTGTGATTTCACTTAACTTGGCTCTGGTTTCAATCTAGCTTCACTCTACGTTCTTTAACTTAACTCTGGCTTGGCTCCGTCTTCGTTCTGGCTTCACTCTTGCTAGGTTCCGGCCTATCTCCGGTCCTGCTCTGGCTTTCCTCTGGATACACACTTACTTAATTCTGAAACTTAACTCTGGCTTGGCCCTGGCTTGGCTCTGGCTTCGCACTGGCTAGGATTCGGCCACCACCCCGAACCGGCTCTGGCTTGGGTCTGGCTTTGCTCTTGCTAGATTCTGGCCCCCCTCCGGTCCTGTTCTCGCTTTGCTCTATCTTTACCCTGGCCTCACAAAAACTTCATACTGTAACTTAAACCTTGCTTGGCTCTGGCTTGACACACCACTCTGGTCCTGCTCTTGCTTGGCACTGGCTCCGCTCTAGTTCCGCTCTGGCTAGGCTCTGGTCACTGCTATGGTCCAGCTCTGGCTTGGCTCTGGCTAGGTTCCGGCCTGCTTCTTGTCCTGCTCTGTTTTCGCTCTGGCTTTACTCAGACCTCACACTAACGTCATACTATAACTTAGCTCTGGCTTTGCTCAGGCCTCACACTTACTTCATACTGTAACTTAACTCTGGTTTCGCTGTGCCTCCACTCTGGCTAGGTCCTAGTCACCACTCTGATCCCGCTCTGGCTTGGCACTGGTTCCGCTCTAGTTCTGCTCTGGCTAGGCTCTGGTCGCTGACATGGTCCCACTCTGGCTTGGCTCTGGTTTCACTCTGGCTTCTCTCTACATTCTTTAACTTAACTCTGGCTTGGTTCCGTCTTCGCTCTGGCTTTGCTCTTGCTAGGTACCATTCCATCTCTGTTCCTGCTCTGGCCTCACACTAACTTCATAGTGTAACTTAACTCTGGTTTGACTCTGGCTTCGCACTGGCTAGGATTCCGCCATCACCCCAATCCCGCTCGAGTTTGGCTCTGGTTCTGCTCTGGCTTCGTACTGGCTAGGATTTGCCCACCAGCCTGATCCTGCTCTGGCTTGGCTCTGGTTTGGCTCTGGCTTTGTACTGGCTAGGATTTGGCCACCACCCCAATCCTGCACTGGCTTGGCCCAGGTTTGGCTCTGGCTTCACACTCTCTAGGTTCTGACCCATCGTCGGTCCTGCTCTCGCTTTGCCCTGGTCTCACAATATCTTCATTCGGAAACTTAACTCTGGCTTGGCCTAGGCTTGACTCTGGTTTCACACTGGCTAGGATTCGGCCACCACCACAATGTCGCTCTGACTTTGCCTTGTCTTGGCCCTGGCTTGGCTCTGGCCTCGCACTGGCTAGGTTCCAGCCCATCTCCAATCCTGCCCTGGCTTTGCTCTGGCCTCACATTATCTTCATTCTGAAACTTAACTCTGGCTTGGCTGTGGCTTTGCATTGGCTAGGATTCGGCCAACATCCCGATTCTACTCTGGCTTGGCTCTGGTTTTGCACTGACTTAGCTCCGTCTTTACTCAAACCTCACTCTAATTTTACTTTGTATTCACTCTAACTTGGATCTGGCTAGGCTCTGGCCTACCTTCGGTCCCACTCTGGCTTTGTTCTGGCCTCACTCTAACTTCATTCTTCAACCTAACTCCGGCTTGGCTCTGGTATGTTCCGGCCCACCTCCAGTCCTGCTCTGGCTTTGCTCTGACCTCACATTAACTTCATACTGTAACTTAACTTTGGCTTTGCTCTGGCTAGGCTCTGGTCACCACTCCGGTCCCGCTCTGGCTCCACTCTAGCAAAGCTCTGCCTGGGATCTGGCTTTGTTGTGGCTTTTTCTAGCTCCGCTCTGGCTTTGCTCTCGGTTTGCTCTGGTTTTGCACTTGCTTTGCTCTGGCTTTGTTCTGGCTCCACTCCGCCTTTGCTGTGGCTTTGCACTGGCTCTGCTCTGACTCCACTCAGGCTTCACTCTAGCTTTGCTGTGACTTTGCTTTGAATTAAGTGTAATTTACTTCATTTATATCAGATCAGGGTTAAACACGGATGCGGACCTTTTTGGGGCATTTGGCATCAGCTCTCTCACCACTCAGATGCACACAATCGAGAGATTTGGCTCGGAACCCCAGGATTGCCAATTCCTACACCCACCGAGTGTGCCTCTGGGGGATTTGAGTTCATATAACCTCAATTAGATTTTACTGACGGTGAAACTGGAGAAGGTGCATTACCTCGTGTCTCATTTCAATTACAAGTTGATCCAGCTGATGCACTTTTCCCTAGTTTGTAAACGGAAAAATAACTGAACACTACTGCTTTGAACTCTTTAGAGTAAATAGAATTACAAACCATTCATAAGCATACATATTATGTGAAGACTCACGTTCTGACAGGCCAGCAGGTAGTGTAATGTTCGCTTTCTTTTGAATTTAACAATTCTTTTATCACATTAAGTCAAAGATTTACATTTCAGTTCTGAGTAATTACAAATATACTTTACATATAAATGCCAAACAATAATGATGTGAAAATAAGACCTGAAGCTTTCCTGGCGACGAATATGCTCACTTTCTTCTCGGGCAGCCAGCCAGGTGAAAAGATGACTAGACCTCAACGTTTCGGGAGTGTGCATCTCTCCTATCATCAGGATAATTATAATATGTTATAACCACAAATGAAATACTGGATATAACACAACTATAAACAAAGATAGTGTTTTGTCTTTGCTTATAGTTATGTTATATCCAGTATTTCATTTGTGGTTATAAGATATAATTATCTTGATGATAGGAGAGATGCACTCTCCCGAAACGTTGATGTCTAATCATCTATTCACCTGACTGCCTGCCCGAGAAGAAATTGAGTCAGTAAAGATGTTCATTATAGTGCTTATGTCGCATGCATTGTTATAGCTAAATAATACTTATATTAGGAAAATTATTTGAGCTAAGAATATAGAATTTTTGCAGTTACGTTATACACATTTCTATTATTCTCATGGATCACTGTTGGCAAAATTTTAATTTTTGTCTTAGCACAAATAGTATTTATTAGACATGGGTTCAGCTGGCGTTGAAATGAAGGATAACATTAGAAAAAGTACAAGTTATGCAAAGCAAATTAATGAATGGATAGCAAACTTTACTAAAATGTCAGAAAAAATTTGTTATAGAAGATCATTTTCAGGATGTTCTCTAGTGATGGATGATTCAACAGTAATTAGTATATCCATGCACAGAAATGTAAGGTTATGTGCATGCAACTTAGATTAACAGCTTGTCTTTAGCCTAGAATTCAGGGAGTACTAGTTTGAAACAATTGTTATATCATACACACACACATGTAATTCATAAGTACTACTCAGATTGTATTAGTTCGTGACACATGTGTAGCAAAGTATTTTATGTGTGAAAAAGTTGAATTTCAAAGTAAGAGAAAACTTCCAACGTTAAGTCATAGTGGGCGATCAATGACATTATGTTCAAATGAGTCAGAGTACACAGAGCTAAGATTTACCAGGTATTTATCTTCCAGGATAAGAGAAAACATCCAGCATTAAGTCATTAAGGACCATGAAGGTACTGATGTCCAAATGAGTACAGGATCCATAGAGCTTAGAGATACCAGACATTTATCTTTCAGGATAAGATAAAACCTCCAGCGTTAAGTCACTAAGAACCATGAAGGAACTGATGTCCAAATGAGTACAGGATCCATAGAGCTTAGAGATACCAGGCATTATGGCATTAAGGATACTGAAGCAAATGACATCCAAATAAGTACAGGGTTCTTAGAGCTTATATTTGCCAGATATTCATCCTTCAGGATAAGAGGAAACATCCAGCATTAAGTCATATTGGACGATGAATGATATGATGTTCATATGGGCCCAGGGACCATAGAGCTTAAAGTTACCAGGCATTATTCTTACAGAATAAGAGAAAACATACAACATTATGGCATTAAGGACGCTGAAGGAAGTGATGTCCAAATAAGTACAGGGTTCATAGAGCTTATATTTGCCAGATATTCATCCTTCAGAATAAGAGAAAACCTCAAGCATTAAGTATTACTGGACAATGAATAAAACGATGTTCATATGAGCCCAGGGTACATAGAGCTCACAGTTACCAGACATTCATCTTTCAGAATAAAAAATACCTCCAGTTTTAAGTCATATTGCACAATGAATGAAATGATGTCCAAATGAGTACAGGGTCCACAGGGCTTAGAGTTGCCAGACACTCGTCTTTCACGATAACAGAAAACCTACAGCATTAAGTCATATTGGACGATGAAAGAAATGATGTTCATATGAGCCCAGGGTCCATAGGGTTTAGAGCTGTCAGACACTCATCTGTCAGCATAACAGAAAACCTCCAGCATTAAGTCATTAATGTCGATAAGGGAAATGATGATCATAGGAGCCCAGGATACATAGACGTTACAGTTACTAGGCATTCATCTTTCAAGATAAGAGAAAACCTCCAGCATTATATATTGGACGATGAATGAAATGATGTTCATACGAGCCCAGAGTACATAGAGTTTAGAGCTGCCAGACAATCATCTTTCGGGATACGAGAAAACCTCCAGCATTAAGTCATGTTGGACAAAGAATGAAATGGTGTTCATATGAGCCCAGGGTCCATAGAGCTTAAAGTTGCCAGACACCTATCTTTCAGGATAACAGGACAATAAATGAAATGATGTGTATGTGAGTACAGAGTTCATAGAGCTTAGAGTTACCAGGCATTTATCTCTCAGGATAAGCGAAAACCTTCAGCGTTAAGTCATATGGGACCATGAATGAAATTATGTTTAAGTGAGTTCAGGTTACATTGAGCTTAGATTAATCAGACATTCATATTTCAGGATAAGGGAAAACCTCAGAGAAAACATTATCTAAGTAAGGTACCAAGGTTTGAAATTGGGACCTCTTGAATATGAGGCAGACACACTGCCATCTATACTATATTGCTAAGACAGGCAATATCTTGTTATCTAATGAGTAATTGTATAATATTGTGTGTAGTAGTAGTAGTTAAAATATTTTTCCTTTGCGTTGGTGATAAAAAACATGAAAAAGAATTTAAAAAATGGTGTTTTGATGTAGTGTGATGTTAGTAAAAATGATTTATGTTGATTTGAATTAATTGTCTTCTGTACAGCGTGTTCAGTGTCCTAGAGCGCTGCTCAGTGATGGGACCAAACAAACAAAACATAATAAAAAGAAAATAATTATTCTATCATAATATCATTGCAGTGCAACTTCACTATATTACTATATTTTAAGAAGAGTGTATCTAAAATTAATTTTGGATTTTTCTATGGGAAATATACAAGGGTGAGTCAAATAAAAACCTTAAATTTGAAATGTGAAATCGAAATTTGACGCTGTTTTCCTGTAGGTTGGTAAGCATGCTGCAAGCAGGGTGTAGAATGGCCTGTAGGTGGCAGCTTAGTGCAGATGCACACATAATGATGCAGTATCAGTATAAAGGTGGCATCGCTGCTTGCAACTTGCACCAGAGCAGAACAGAGTTCTGTTATTCGGTTTTTGCCTATTGAAATACATTGACGAATGAAGGTTTAGTATAGTGCTGCATGTTTGTCATAGGAGCAAGTCTGCAAATGGAGTAGGAAGTAAGAAAATGGTGTGACCAGTGGAAGATTCTACACGTCCAGATCAGGCACGAGTTGTTACTCCACAGAACATTACAGGAGTGGAAGCCATAGTGAAGCTAAACAGCGGAGTGACAGTAAATGACATTGCAGCATGTTTACAGATTAGTTATGGGTCAGCACACCACATTGTGCATGAGGTGCTTCAGTTTCACAGTGTCTGCAAGATGGGTGCCATGGCAGTCGACTCCTTAAATGAGAGACCAACGTCTTGATGCTTGTGAGGAACCTTTTTGGTGCTTTGATCGGGAAGGCGATGACTTCCTTGCAAGAATCGTTACTGGGGACGAAATCTGGGTTCACTTCCAAAAACCAGAACCTAACAGAGCGAGCAAGGAATGGCACCAACCCTCATCACCAAAACCAAAGATGTTTCGAACAGAACCATCTTCGGGGAAGGTTATGCTGACTCTCTTTAGGGATGAAGTATGTGCCATTTTGGAGAATTATATTCCCCAGAGGGACCACTGTCACCAGTGCATCATTCACAGATCTCCTATAAATTCATCTGAAGGCTGCAGCAAAATCAAAGCGCGTTGATTGCTGTCAGCAGATGTCCCTTTAAAACATGACAATGCAACTCCCCACACTGCCCGTACAACAGTTGCAAGCTGCATCATTTAGGCCAGGTTGATGAATGGAAGATTCATGGTTCAAATTCAATGTGTGTCAGATATTCTACCTGAGCAGGATTTCTACAAATTTTCCTCAGTACGCATAACTGACAGATGCTAGGGATGTGTACAGTACAGAGCACTTCCTTCCCAATTATCATTTCATTAGTCCACTCCAATGGCCTTACATAGGTGTTACACACTATACAAGTGATATAGGAAGCTGACACTGTTAAGGTATGTGCTCTTAAACAGGTCTGTAGTTCAAAACCTGTGAAGAAGCTTTAGTTCTTGTAATTGGTACATGATAAAAGATACCCCAAACTTAGGCCCAGAACGTTTCCTTCAAAAGTTTGTTTTTATATATCATCATCATCATCATCATCATCATCATCATCATCATCATCATCATCATCATCATCATCATCATCATCATCATCATTAATGTTATTGTTGTTGTTATTGTTGTTGTTATTATTATTATTATTATTATTATTATTATTATTATTATTATTATTATTATTATTATTATTATTATTATTATTATTATTATTATTATTATTATTATTATTATTATTATTATTATTATTATTATTATTATTATTATTATTATTATTATTATTATTATTATTATTATTATTATTATTATTATTATTATCATTATCATTATCATTATCATTATCATTATCATCATCATCATCATCATCATCATCATCATCATCATCATCATCATCATCATCATCATCATCATCATCATCATCATCATCATCATCATCATTATTATTATTATTATTATTATTATTATTATTATTATTATTAATATTATTTATTGATTTTCCAAATGACTGAACCTCATAATATGTAGTTATAACATTTTAAAAATCCGGCCACTGAAGTGCACAAAGTTTGAAGTGCAACGCTTTTGGAAAACTACATTAATCAACAGTATTTAAAGTCCTGTATTACAATATTGTAACTCAGGCACGACCAACTGATGGGTGAGTGAGGATTGAGAACCATTTGGCCACGCCTACCCTTTTATCTTGTAGCAGTAACGAGTGGTGGTTGGAAGAATATCACTGTGCCATCTCTTTTCCCTCCCCCTGAGTTCTAGAACATCCAGGATATTTCATCTAACCCGGATCCTTCTAGATAGGTCAGTTGGCCTTATATAAGCGACGCTATGATTTATCTCCTCTGCTCTCCATAGATATCCCATGCTTATCTTCAATACCTTTCTTTGCAATTCTGACCACCAACTATTTGTATTTTTACCACTTTCCTGTTGCTTCATGCTCAGATTCAATAATTCCCCCTTATGCCCTTTAATAAACTTATACCAGTAGCTTATACTAGCTCTAGTAATGCCACTTCTCTTGGTGCCAATTTTGGCAGCCCTAGTAGCTCTTTGCAAAACAATTCATACATCTTGTCTAATTTTGTACCTATCTCTGATGTACTCCATATCTCTACTGCATACATTGTTCTGGCTTCAACAACCACCTCATACCTTCTTTCTAACCTTCTAACTGATATATCCAACTTATGTTTACATATTCTTACTCCTGAAATTGCCGCCCTGCCATGAGCTATCACTTTTCTGGCTCGTGCAACACATCTTCCACTGCTACATATCCCTACACCTAAATAGTCATACTCATTTACCACTTCTACATTTTGATCTCCTATGAACCATTCCTCTCCTTTCCTAAGTATTGGCCCTCTTTTATAAACCATTATCTTTTAAGTTTTGCTGTTTATTCTTAGTCCCCAATCAGCGTAAGACCTATGAATTGCCTCAATTGATTTTTGTAGACCTATTACGGAAATTGCTCCTACCATTAAATCATCCGCGTACAATAAACCAGGGGTATCCTCTATAAAGCAACTACACATTGTTTTTATCAAACATCACAAAAGCGCATCCCACAAAAGCTGGATTCTCCGGATGATCAGAATATCGTGAGCCATCTGTGTAGATGTTGGAGTCATGTGTTTGTTTGCAGTTATTCTCGCTGACAATGTTGTGAAATACAGCAGGATGTCCAGCTACCAAGAAATGTGATCTCGGATGAAAGTTGAATTCAGGAAACTGCAGGGACCCTTGATAACCTTTCTTTATGTTATGTATCTTTGCACTGAAGACGGCCCATAATTATAAACATTCAATGCCTATGATCAGAAGTGCAGCATCTATATCACTTGATGATTCTGAGTATAAACATCCTTCGTATATGGTTGACTTTACATTGCACCCAGCATTTATTTAGAACATCTTGGAATACTGCCGAGCAGTGTAGCACGAGAGGTTTGATAGCACTAACGTACATCTTCATCGCCAAAGAGTTGACACCCCATATGGGACATCATGGAGTTGACACAACATTGAGAAGTCTACATGGTTGAAGTATTCTCTAAATGTTAGTATTCATATATTACCAGTATCATCATATTGGGTACATTTTGATGAAAGAAATAAGAAAGGAAGAAAAAATAAAAGCTAAGGAAAAGACACACATATACACCATACAAAATTAATAAAAGCTCATTTGCTACTTTAATAAAACTTTAAATAAACATAAACTTTTCTAGCACAGTGGAGCCTTTAACTACATTTCTTGGTAAAATAAACTTATTGTTAGAAATAAAGACAATATATTCAAAGTATTTAAAGATTAAGTTTCATCTATTTACATAGTATTAAGTAAGAAAGCATGCTCCGGCACTTACCACCAGTCTCTGTTATCTGCGTGTAGTATAATGAATACAAAAGGTAGACTGCACCTCTCCGAACAGGAAAGGGTTGTGGTGGTAGACAAAAGTCTTTTGCAGTTTTCAGCAACTGAAATAATCGTGAAAATCTTTTTGTAAAACACTGAAGCTACTGACTCTGAAGCATTCCAAGTAACGGGTCATCCAAAAGTCAATCCACAGTACTAGTGTAACCAAGATTTCCCTAAAGATGGCAATTCCATTGGCAACACTGGCTGCTGCGAGCGTACGGTTGTAACTTTGTGCCAGTTAAAATTACTAGTAATGCAAGTAATTCATCGTATATACAATTAATTAATGGTTTTAATATACATTTTATTCACAAAAGTATAAAAACGTTTAAATATAAAAAAAATGTAAATGATATATTGGAAAAACCAAAATAAATTTAGAAACAAGAGCAAAGGAACACTTTAGAAACATAAAATATAAACAATTAGAAAAATCAGCAGTTGCTGATTTTCCCAGTTGGGAAAAAACTACAACATATATCCAGAATCAAAACTACTAAAACATACATCAGGAAAACAGGAACTATCCACATGGGAAAAAATCTTCATTTCAAAAAATAAGAACAAAATATTCAATTTCGACTTCCCCAGAAACATTTGTCCAGCAAGTTCCTTGAACCGCCACCAGAGGAGACCTATGACAAAATATCGTTAACTGAACCAATGAGAACCAGTCAATGGCCGGTTGAGAATAGAGGCCAAGTCTCTGAAACATGTGCTGGAAAAATTTAAAAAACTTAAAAGTGTTGTTTAGTGTCAATAATCGATTCCATTTACATTTAATTTAATGATATTTTCCCTCCTAAAAAGGTAAAAGATGATGACCAAACACATATACTTCCTGTTCTCATAAATTTTTAATTTTGGGATTGCTGCAAATACATCGTAGTTGCTTCAGTGTTCTTACTGTTTACTTGTTTTAGACTCCACCTTTTCACTTGCACACCACACACTTTATATTTACAGTTTTTAGCACTTTATTTCTTGCTTTTATGCTCTGTGCCCGTATCCTGTCCTTATTAGTTTGCTATTATTTTTAATCTTGCATCATGGTTTAATGGACGCCACATAAGGTATATACACTATACTGTTCTAAAGACCGTGTTGTACAACACTACTGTCAGATTTCACCAACAGATGTTAACATTTAACATGGGTTTAACAATAGTTATAGCAAGATTGGCATTTCACCTACAAGTGTTAGCTTAACACTCGTGTTAAATCTCTTGTTCAACTGACAAGTCAAATTTCTGACGTTAAGTCCTTAACAATTGTAAATAGTCAAGATGGCGGACGTGAACGTAGCTGTTGACGACGATTTGCTATATTTAACACTGTCTAAATGGCATTCATAATTGAGTACGGCCTATCAGGGAAATTGTTTTGAGGAGCAATCAGAAGAAAATTTTCTACAGAGGTATAGACAGTCGAAAAAAGTTCCTATGAAGCATACTGCGGAACTACAAGCGAGGCTACAACATGCATAGAAAGGAATACACCAATCTCGCCTTTGCTTCAAGTACTAGTAACTCTGCGATTTTATAATACACTGAATTATGTGAATAATACACTGTCCACTTACCGTCTTGAAACGTTCAAGTTACCTGTCACTTGCCTTCTTCGCGCCTCCTTTCAGATTTACGTAATACTGAAGAAGATTTTAGTTAATTGATGGAAATTAATCATTTCTCCACACTAGCCGTATATAGGCTAAAGTTTCTGATGAAGAAGATGTTTGTCAATTTCAATCAAATCCCTAAATAAATGACTACCATTAAAACACCATAATTTACATAAATGGAGCCCTCTCAATGCCAGTAAGGGACCTAGTCCCGGCATGGTAAGATACGAAGGACCTCCCTTTGAGGAGGAGGACCCTCTTCAATGACCTCTAGTCAGTGCATGTTTCGTGTTTCTAGTAATGACACATACATTTGAATTAAATTCGTTTACAATTTTTTTACCACGTGGCATCTTTCTCATTTACATTCACTGCATCCAACCTACTATTTTCCCTGATATCCGTATACTTCGTCATGAATTCACTTAACAATACTTTCTACATTGATGAGAAATATGTTTCACGGCTTTTGTTAATCACTTTGTTTACCCGCCATATCTTTTATTTTTATCTGTATGCAGACAAACATAAAAATAGGCATTGCAGTATGTTCAGAAAATAATACGACTCATCCATAGCCTTCTATACCTACAATATATACAATTTTCTTGGCGTTAACCCATGTTTGTTAACATTTTCAGAAAACAGGTTGGTGAAATGCAAGAAAGTTAACAGATTTGTGAGCGCTGTTACAACTCTTACGTTACAATTTGTTAACATCAATCTTAACATCTGTTGGTGAAACGGGGAATAATAATAATAATAATAATAATAATAATAATAATAATAATAATAATAATAATAATAATAATAATAATAATAATAATAATAATAATAATAATAATAATAATAATAATAATAATAATAATAATAATAATAATAATAATAATAATAATAATAATAATAATAATAATAATAATAATAATAATAATAATAATAATAATAATAATAATAATAATAATAATAATAATAATAATAATAATAATAATAATAATAATAATAATAATAATAATAATAATAATAATAATAATAATAATAATAATAATAATAATAATAATAATAATAATAATAATAATAATAATAATAATAATAATAATAATAATAATAATAATAATAATAATAATAATAATAATAATAATAATAATAATAATAATAATAATAATAATAATAATAATAATAATAATAATAATAATAATAATAATAATAATAATAATAATAATAATAATAATAATAATAATAATAATAATAATAATAATAATAATAATAATAATAATAATAATAATAATAATAATAATAATAATAATAATAATAATAATAATAATAATAATAATAATAATAATAATAATAATAATAATAATAATAATAATAATAATAATAATAATAATAATAATAATAATAATAATAATAATAATAATAATAATAATAATAATAATAATAATAATAATAATAATAATAATAATAATAATAATAATAATAATAATAAAGATGATAATGATAATGATAATTATATTAATACATATCAATTTTACCACCAATTTAATTAATGTGATAAAATTAATATCTCAGTTTATAACAGAACCTTGATCAATTGAATGAACACGTGGATCTATAACTATATATTTATCATTTTTATTCACTTTCTGGCAAACTGAAAATGGAAAAGTTTAAATTGAAAGAAGCATAGAGACAGTAAAGCACCACGTAGCATAAAAGTGAATCAAGAAGTTATTGATATTCTGCTTCACTCATACTGTTTTTTCACAGGATATGTTTCAGGAGCTTTTGCTCTTATCATCAGCTGGAACTCGACTAGTGCAAATTGTTGTGGTTTCCTCTTTCTCCGTATTGTCGATAGATGGCATGATGTGCTTGTTAAAGATTTCCGCTGATGGAGTTTCAAAGCTCATGTCTCTATGACAATATTAGTTAATGAAAGATTTTTCCCAAACAGAAAGGCCTATGGGGTGATTAATGTATTTTATTAAAGATGTTTCCAAGTGGATGTTATGTCTAGTAGTCCAAAAATGAAAAGCCACTGCTGGTTTTTATATTTCACCATTTTTAATGTTTCTTGCGCCAATGTTTTGGAACTAAAGAACATATAAGAAACATTAAAAGTGGTGAAAGAGAAAAATCAGCTGTGGCTTTTCATTTTTTTATTACTAGACTGGACATCTACTTGGAAACATCTTTAATAAAATACGTTAATTACACCATAGACCTTTCCATATGGGAAAAAGTCTTCATTAACAAAAATCGTCATAGTCATGAATTTTGAAACTCCTCCACTGGACATCTCTGACAAGGACATCATGCCATCTATCAACAATACGGAGAAAGAGGAAACCACTACAATTTGCAGTAGTGGAGTTCCAGCGGATGATAAGAGCAAAAGCTCTTGAAACATGTCTTGTGAAAACACAGTGAGTGAAGCAGTGTGTCAATATCTTCTGAATTCACTTTTGTGCTGAAGATGGAAAGTTTAATTTAGGCTAATATATTTTATGTTTTGATAATTATTTGCATGTATACTGCAAAATTACAAAGGATATATTTTGGATACTTACTTCTTCAGTAAATTGATATAATTCTGCCATATTCCTATGAAGATGGAAAATTTTTTCGAAATTCATTTCGTTCCATATGGCTACGAAGTCTTGGAATTGAGCCAAGGGATTTTTTATTAGCTGCTGGATTATAGTTCTACAATCTGCTTTTCCAGATTCAAATACTGGTTTATTCCAAGCCATTTCCTAAAAAATAAAAGAAAGGAAACATAAAATAACCATAACAGCTATTCTTTATACCTCAAGATAAAGAGTTGACTCATCTACTAATTATAACCATGTAATTATTTAAGTAGCTACAAAATAAAATTGAGCATAAGGACAGCCAATACAGTTAGCGTACTTGCTTAGTATTGCCAGTTCCATAATGAGTGAGCAACAGAAATGGAAGATATATTTGTCTCTGTCCCTCCGAACCTGCGTAGCAGGTGATGTGAGATGTACATACAGACGCTGAAAGAGAAGTTCGCTTAATTTTTCAGCATGTGCGTAAAAACATATATTTAATCTGAACCTTAAAACTGTAAACCACAGAAAAATTCACTTGCACAGCCATCATTCATTTGCATGCAAAACAAAATGACACAAATTAGGTGTGTTCGAGGAAGGAATAGAGTTTGCTACAGTGAAACAAAAGCAACATTTCAATGATTTGTGTATAGTTTCTACTTTAATGATGCCATAACTGTATACTGTCTGTAATGGACTTAAAACCAATTTTTGTTGAATTAAAATACTTAATATATACAGAAGATACGAATGTAGATGTGTGAAACATTTTTACACCACAAATCAGCTGTACTTCTAATTTTGTACAGAGTGCGCAGAAATTTTAAACTTGCAGCAAAAATATTGCTTCTATCAAGCTGAAATTTACAGCCGTCATTAGTTCTCCTATAAGTGAAACAGAAGAGATTTCAGAATATTATGCTCAGATGATACTGTGACTCTGAGGGTTCATAGAATTAAAAATCCAATGTGCAGAAATTTAAAATGTTCTAAATTTTCGTAGAGATACATTCTGTTGAAACCTTACGTAACAGAATTACGTCACATACACAATCTAACAAGGTCGATGATCACAACAACAGCATTCTGTTTACATCTGTTTACAACATTCCTGTTACAACATCTGTTTACTAAAGAGTGTTTACGATTGATTTGATCTCTAGCCATGGCTTCATTTTATAGACCCATTCATGAGTTCCAGACTGTTATAGAATGTTCTCTAACAGATCCCCAGATAAAACACGAATGTTCTAGAATGTAACTATATCTGTGTTGGCAAGTCCTTTATATCCGGCGCCATGTCTATCTGCTTATGCAAAGCCTTTATCTCTCTTCTGCCTATCAGTTCCTTTGTGTGCACAAGCCGCCTTATTGTGATCCGGTTTGTGACACTACAGACCTGTTTATTCTATTTTCTCCCTCATTAAATTGGTTAGCATTTTAGCAGTTGTATATTCACCCCTGTTATATAAATCATAAATTGTTCTATGTAAAACACATTTTTGAAAACTGTCTAATTTGGTGGCATGTTTTTAGCTGCTCGATATTTCCAAGCAGACCTAAATATGCGAACTTTTAATGTGGTGAACTGTTAGCCTTCTTTAAAAAAGATGATCACAGAATGAGCACTCACGTTACAAGCTTGGGTAAATTTGTACTTTTGAAAATGTGTTTGACAACTATTTGAAAAAGGAATACACATGAAAAATAATATTTCTAGTCTGCTTGTATAAAATCTGGCAGTCATTACTAGACACAATAGTGCTAGGCTTGCTAAATGACATATATACCAGCTTCGAAAATTAAGTCTGCAGTCCTAATAGATCACCATCATTTTGAATCACCAACATGATTCAAGATGGCGACCGGTGGTATGTGCCTTCGGAGTAGCGCTACAAATATTTCACAAAATAATGCTACAGAAACCATAACAGCTCAACAGCTTAGTAAGAAACATCAGAACAAGCACTCAGGAACAACAGCAGATGAAAATACGAGTTCAGACCAAGAAAAAATAGAGATTAGACCAGATTTACATGGTAAGCAATATTCTGATGAAGATGGCATCATTACCCGATGCAAAGTTGAAAGTATAAAGTCTCTCCACAAGATAATAGAAATTCTTAATAAAGACTTAAGTGAAGCCTTCACCGAGATAAAGATACTCACAACTGAAAACCAGCTCCTTAAAAGTAAAGAACACCAGGAATCAAGACGGAAAGTACCAAAGGAAACAGCTAAGAAATCAACCGAGAAGAAAAGACATGTGCTAATTGCCGAAAATAAATTCGCCGCACTATAACCAAGTGAGAACAAAGATGAACATCCAGCAGCTGAAGAAGTGATAAAAGCCTCTATTAACAAAACCAGATGTGCCAAGAACAGTAGCCAGATCTCAATTCACGGTGACAGTCATGCCAGGGGACTTGCACAGTTCATAAGTGGGAACATTACCTACTGTGAAGTTACGGGTTATGTAAAACCCAATGCGAGGTTCCGAGATGCAACATCGTCTACGTCCAGCCCAAGCAGCGAGAAAGAAGTGAAAATCATTATAGCAGGAGCAAATGACATGTACCGAAATTAAGCAGCGAACTATATAGATGGCCCAGGTCAACTTTTAAACGAAGAGGAAAAGAAGAAACAAGATTGATAGTGTTAAATGTGCCTACAAGGTATGACCTGTCCCATAACTCACGTGTCAATAGAGAAATCAGAAAAACTAATAAAAAGGTGAAGCTGTTGTGCTCAGTGTTCCCAAATGTGAAACTAATGGACATCAGTAACCTTAACCGTGAGTATCATACCAAACATGGAGTACATCTGAACTCAAAAGGTAAAAGATATCTAAGCTCGCTTCTTTCTGATATAATAATTAGTACACTCAGACAAAATACCTATATAGTTAATGCACCAGCAGATATAAGGAATAAACAGTGGCAAATTGTAAATAGGTGCTCACCCAATGATCATGAAAATAACAGCACGCAGAACAAATTAACACTTTGAGTATTTCACCAAAATACCCAGGACGTTTTAAATAAAATTGAAATAATAGAAACAGTTTTAGATGACATAAAGCCACACATAGTAATCTTAGCTGACTATGGACTAAGTGAGTCCCAATTAAAAATAGTCAAACTAGAGAATTGCAATGTAGCGAACACTTAGTGTAGAAAACCACATAAAGGTGGGGGTGTGGTAATATTTATTAAAAATAGCATACAGCATGTACCACTTGATAATTTATGTCTTAGCCAAGAAATGACTTGCGAATTAGCTGGGATACAAATTATATAAAACAGTGGTGAAATATATGTATTGGGTGTATATAGATCTCCAGCTTCACAGACCAATGATTTTCTAAAATACCTAAATAATGTGTTACAAAAAATAGTCAAACATAACCGTAAAATTGTTTTACTTGGAGATATAAATATGGATCTTGGAAACCAAACAAATAGTATAGATAAGCTTTATGACCTGTTGCACAGCTATCACCTACATGAAGTAATTAAATGTCCAGCTAGAATCATAGATAAATCGGCTACAATTATAGACCATGTAATAATCAATGTAACGCCATTAGAATACTCAGCTTTTGTAGAAGAAATTCACATATCAGACCCCCAGGCCTAAGTCCTAGATATATACAATTGTGATTTTAAAAACCAAGACAAAATGTATTCCTGTAATAGAATCATAACACGTAGTAGAGAAGCAAAATTTATAGAAAGTTTGTTAAAAGAGAATTGGGAAACTGTGTATGCAGCAAAGAGTACAAATGAAAAGTGGAATGCTTTTTATGAAATATTTGGTTATCTGTTTTCGACAAGTTTCCCCCTAAGATTAGTTAAGATAGGTGAAAAATAGAAAAGGATTGATTTTCCGTATGAGTACAAGACATTGAGAGAACAAGTAAAAGGTATGTATGATTTTTATAAAATGAAGGGTTGCGAGTATTATAAGGAAAAATATAAAAACGTGGAAAAAAAAGCATTCACTCTCCCTATGATTTTTAAAATCCCAAAAAACATGGAAATGAAATTATGCAGTCAGAAAATAAGATTAAAGCAGCTTGGAATATAATAAATGATAAGAGGAAAATAAAAATTAGACATGATAACATTGTATTAAAGGAAATTGGAAATATTTTTCAAGACCCACATAAAATCTGTAACTTATTGAACACATTTGTCATTGGTGCATCGCACAGTCAAAATAATACTCAAGTAAATTTAAATAACAAAGTTGCTGATACAATCTATATTATGCCCACAACAAAAGAGGAAATTAAAGGAATAGCAAAAGGATTTAAAGCGAAAAAATCCTCGGGATGGGATGGTATATCTTCTGATCTTTTTAAAAAATGTGTAATGGTGATAGTTAGTATACTTGAACATCTCATAAACAGTTGTATATCTGAAGGCATCTATCCTGATTGCTTGAAAATCAGTGTTGTAAGACCAGTATACGAACAAGGTGACAGAGGCGAAAAAAGTAATCCTCTATAATAGCAAAACTTATTGAAAAGATAATAGCTAATCAGAAGATAAAATTTGTTAATAAAAATAACATTTTAGTACCTATACAGCATGGATTCGAAAAAAACTATCAACAACGACTGCAATGATAGAACTCATACATCGCATAATTGCCCATCTGGAAAATGGGAAAAAGGTAGCTGGTTTATTTCTGGACCTGTCTAATGCGTTTGACTCAGTTGATCACTCGCTGCTTATTGGTAAACTAGAAAGCTATGGTGCCAGAGGGGAATTGCTTGAAATAATAAAATCGTATTTGACAAATCAGAAACTGTGTACTGAAATAAACTATAAAAATGGAAATATAGATAGAAAAATTTCTTCAAAATATGATACTTTAAAATTATGAGTGCCACAAGGATCTGTTCATGGCCCATTATTATATTTGATTTATGGAAACGACCTACCAGAAACAATTGACTATAAAACAATCACTTATGCTGACGACACCTCTGTTCTATTTTGGAATAAATCAGCAAATCAGTTAAAACAAAACTTAATAAATCAAACTGACTTAATTCTAAATTACATAAAAGGTAATAATTTAAATGTCAATATAAAAAAGAGAAAATTGGTTATTTTTGAATATCAAACAAGTCTAAAATTAAACAATGTAGTAATTAATGGTAAAGATATGGAACAGGAAGATTCAACAAACTTTTTGGGTATCAAACTAGACAAAAACTTGAATTTCCACAAACAGATTGACAGCATATGCAATAAAATTAGTAGTGGTGTATATCTGCTCAGATATCTTTCTAAATACTTAGCTACAGAAGTATTGAAATTAGCTTACTATGCAATAATACATAGCCATCTCAGTTATGGAATTGAAATCTGGGGCAGTAGTGGAATTATCAGCATGAATGGGATTCTGATACTACAAAAAATGTGTGTAAGAATAATGTTTAAATTAGGAAATAGAACATCATGTAGACCAACTTTCAGAAAAGAGCGAATCTTGACAGTAATTTCATTGTATATATAAATTAATATTACTTGCACACAAAACAGAATGTAATGTAAGTAATGTCAACAGAAATAGTAAACTCTCCCTTTCACCGATATGGACGTCATACGATGTCCAAGTTAAAATGCCCAAAACCGATATGGACTAGTATAGACGTCCTGCGCATACATGCATTTAATGCTCATATAACGCCAATTATTTTAATCTTGCTACTTTACAATAAATTTAAATTAGTTCTATAAGGAAAGTAAACGTACCCTTAAATTAACTTTAAAGAGAGTCCATTAAAGACACTAGACAACACTTACTTTTAAATTTTTCCGGAACATGTTTCTGAGGCTTTGCCTCTATCATCGGCCGGCTCTCGAGAGCCGGCCGATGATAGAGGCAAAGCTTCAGAAACATGTTCCGGAAAAATTTAAAGGTAAGTGTTGTCTAGTGTCTTTAATCGACTCTCTTTAAAGTTAATTTATCATAACAACACTGTTTTCAACACTTCCAAGAAAGGAATTGTACCCTTAAATGTTTCTTTTTGAATTGTACACCTCTAAAACTGGATAAACACCCAAGGGCACATCTGCAGATTCACACCAAATAATATTGGGGTCTTCAAGAACTTCTTTTTCGCAACACACTACACATTTTCAAAATGGTTGCGACCTATTTTTGGTTGTGGGTGGTATCCTTTTAGGAACGTGTTTTCTCTCAAGTATGAGGGGTGATGTCGTGGTGAATTTCCTACCCCCTAGTTTAAAGAGGCCTCTGAGTATTATAATACTCAATTAGGTTACGAGCTCTTTATACGCGCAAGTACAAGTAGATGAATGTCTTGCATGAATTTACAGCTCTGAAAATTACTAAATAACTGTGCATAGTTACATCCAGTGGTATAAAGATATATATATTTTTTTTTACCATTTAACTGTTTTCCGTAAAGAGGGATAGCTAGCAATAGCTGATCTACATCACCCATATTTCAGCCGCCATTTTCCCAAACAGTGGAGTAGCTAGCATGCCATCTGTAGACCAGCACACGTCACTGCTACGTATATCCTAAAGATCTCCTTCACAATCGTACAACAAATCTTCCAATTTTCTACAGTAGTATCAGAAGCCTGTGCACATCATACCCAAGTTAATTTATTTGCTACATTATGGGTATAAGCCATGGTTAACATTGCAATTTAACAATTTCGAATGTGCCATTCATTTAGGTCTTGATAGCTATAAGAAATCACTCTGAACACAAAGAGATTATAAATAACTAAAATACAGAGCGAAAAGAGCTGCATAAGGCTACCAGAAACCTTGGTTGAGAAACACTGTAATAACAGATGCTGACAGAGAGTTTTCTTTCCAGTGTGTAAGTGTGTAATGCAATATATTCTCGTATGATTATCACTTGGTATAGCATAAATAAACTAAACTTGAACCTGAGAAGTCGCTTGCGTAGCTATACATACATACACTGGCTTGTATACACACAAAACAAAATGATTCAAATATTAGGCGCGTTAGGCACAAAGAATGGCTTTCGCTGCTGTGAAACAAAGTAGTGAAATTTAAACAATTTATTAATGTAGTCTCTATTTTATTGTTACTGTTGATTTATACTGCCTTTAATGAGTTTGAAACAAGTTTTTGTTTCGTTTAAATAACTTAATAAATACGGAAGATACGGAATTGTATTTATGATGCATTTTTAGAGCACTTAACAATTTAAATGTCCTGTTCTGTTTATTGGGTATCCGTTTTCGGCCCCTCAAGGGTTTAAATGGCCATCGGCGAAGCGGTTAGGAAATAGAACATCATGTAGACCAACTTTCAGAAAGGAGCGAATCTTGACAGTAATTTAATTGTATATGTAAGTTAATATTACTTGCACACAAAACAGAATGTAATGTAAATAATGTCAACAGAAATAGTAAACTCTATGGCTACAATACTAGAGGATGTGATAATTTCATAGACTTATTACAAGAACAAAATCAGCTGGAAAAGAACCATTATTGAAGGGAATTATATTTAATAACAAATTGCTAAATTATTTAAAAACATTACCTGGAAATAGCTTCAAAAAGGAATTAAAAATGTATTTAATAGAAAGATGTGTATATAGAACTGATGAATTATAATGGAAACTGTTTCATGAATTGTATATTTTTTATGTAAATTGTACTTTGTGAATAATGATTGTCATTTGAAATTAGACTGTGACGATGCTTGAAACATAGTATGTCTATAGGCAAAATGGGAACAGTGTGCAAAAAAGTATATACAGATGATTTTCACCCTTCAAAAGTGAGCAGTTAGGATCATGTTAGTTTTAAAACAAACTGACTCGTGTAGAGAAGCATTTAGAAGGCTAAATATCCTGACCTTCAAATCTCTATATATATTTGAAGTAATAATGCTTGCAAAAACAAAATTTATAAGTGAGAAAAGAAACAGTCAAATACAGAATTTTGAAACTAGGGAAATCAATAACTTTCATGCTATAGCCCATAGGAGAAATAAAAGGTATACAAGTGACAAATAGATTTAAAAGAGGGTTAAAGAAGTTCTGTATAAATGGTAGTTTTTATACACTTAAGGAATATTTAAGCTGATAAGTAAAATTAGTGTTGATTGTTGTACATATTCTGTGTATAGGAAATGCAGAAGGTTTAGGCAATCAGTGCAACTTATATTATTAAAACTTTTACCTTTTAGCATCAGTTAATTTTTAATATAAAACTGTAATAATAAATTTTATTTTACTGTATGTATTTTTAAAATGTACTAGTGTATTATACTTTATATCAATTTGTACCATTTTCAATCACATTTGTAATTCATTTTCATATCTTTGAAACTGTATTTTTTAGGATGCCATGAGTCTGGCTGACTCCTACGGCAGCTAAATAAAAAAAAAAAGAATGCATAGGAAAAAGGGCAACCGCAGCATAGCACATGTGTGTATGTATACTGCGGTACACTCTGTTGAGACAAGTGAAAGACAAACTGGACTACCACATTCCCTGTGAATGTGGGACACCATATATGGCACCAACAGGAAGGACCATCGCTACTAGGATAAACGAACATGAACGGAGGATTTAATTAATGCAACCTGAGAAGTCTGGGTTGGCAGAGCATTGTGTTGATAATGACCATAGAACCAATTTTCGAGAGACGACCATTTTGGCAATCTGCCAAAAGTTAAGAAGAATTTGGCCTTTTTCTCTGAAAAAAGCACGCCGGATCATGCTGCTGGATTTCAGTTCAGCTTCTCTTGGAAACCGGCCTTAAAAATGGAATTCCGTTGTTTTAACAAGCAAAGATCATTTCAGCTTGATCAAGTTAAGTAGCTATGTTTCTTTGACCCAATTAATATTCTATACTCACGCCATTTCCTGACCTGGCATTTAATTTACTGAAAACTAATTCAGGTAACCTTACAGGTATTCCTGGCCAAATTTATACGCATGTTCCATCGTTCTGGCGGCTTCCCTATTTTCATGGCAAACCATTCTATGGGGGTACCGCGACGCCACTGATGGACAACTACATGAAGTCCGTCATTAGTGGTGAACTTCTTATCCCGCATGACCTCTTTCATCGAGTTGAATGGAGCATAGTCGCTAGAAGCCAAACGGGTAAAGGTGGATGATGTACCAGCACACTAAACCCTAGTGTACAAATGTTGGCCATGGTTTGGCAACTGGCATGTGGTCGTGCATTGTCTTGTTGGAGAGAGAACCACGGCCTTCTTTTTAGATGGCAGCATTGTTGAATGTGTCATCGGAGTTGTAACAGTGAATTGCACTACTGATCACTGTTGATGGTCGTATTGTGAGGAACCAATCCACCAGCAGTATCCCTTCCTGATCTCTGAACACAGCTGCCATGTGTTTCCGAATGATTAGTCCTGGTAGTGACTTATTGGGACGAGAGCTCACAGCATACTTCCACTTCATAGACTGGTATTTTTTTCTGGAGTCTCGTATAAAAACCATGACTCGTCAATGGTGACCAGCTTTGCAAACAATTCCTCTGTATCTACTGTATACTGTTGCAGCAACTGCTGAGATTATATGGCGAACTGTTGAGAATATGTGGTACTCATTGTGTGCACACCTCGTTCATCATCAAATCTTTATGTACTATGGTGTGGAGGGTTCCCCGTGATAGACCTGTTGCCTGCGTGATTCATGAAATGTTCCAATATCAGGTCACTGACAGGCTGGGGATTGCTTGGTTTGCTTGCAATTGCTGGATGCCCAGTGCTTTTGCATTTTTTATCTAAGTTCCTGCCGACCTGTTGTTGGACAGCCAACAATACACGGACCTGCAACCTGGTGCAGACTCCCTACATCTGGCCACAAATCTTTTGTAGATCTCTGAAGGAGTCAGTCCCTCCCTCCAGAGAAACCGCACAGTCCACCTATTCCCAAGCTTGTGTGCTTCCTTCTTTTTTCAGTGATGTTCACAAGCGTACTCACAGGACGGTATAACTGCTGCTCTAGTGCACCATCTATGGGAAGTAGCAACATCATCTTGTGGCAGTAGCCAGTACTATCGACTATCTTCACCCATACATTGATGTACATTTTAAACTGCTACTTTGCAGGAGTTATAAGTGAAGTGTCAATCATTACTGAATGTACTAAATATTTATAATACAAATATAACAGATTTCTTCTGAATTCGACATTGTAAATCTATATTATCTATCATTTACTGTCACATTGTCCATACTGCTTATGCCCGTTATTCATAGTTTATGGACTAAGACATATAGGACTAATGAAATCCTTGGAGAGTATAACACCATCTTAGCTTCACAGAATATATACAATATAAAAAACTTGCCTGGTCCACAAATACAGGATAGGGTAACAGATGAACAAATATCTGGTATATCTCTTAGCACACTCATGGAAAAACTCAACAGGGCAATTGGAGCAGAAAACCCATTTACAAGAATAACTAACGACTTCATGGCAAAGATCAGAGTGCAGATCGTCATAAGCTAACATAAGATTATCGAAAGAGATATCACAAAGTACAGGAGTGCTGCAAGGGAACCTGATTAGTCCACAGTGACAATGGATGTGATCAAGACAACAGTGACAGCAGAAGTGAAAACATACATCTACGCAAATGATATGGCTGTGACACCGAGATCTATAGGAAACCTTCAGACTGCTATAAAAAAGTTAGTAAACTGGGCAGAAAATAATGATCTAATAGTCAATAGGGAAAAAACTAATGATGACATTCCGGAGGGGAGCAAGACATGCAAGAGGAGAAGTTATAAAAGATACAGGATGCAAGACTCAAAGTACTTAGCAGCATAAAATACCTAGGCATATAACTACAGATATATGGGACCACATTTACAGAACACAGAAAGGACAACCTAAACATATCAACAAGGTTTAGTACAGATGGTGATATCTGTTTTCCAAAGTGCATGGAATACAAATTGCTATAACTAGACCTCAAACAAAATGCACCTAGAGGCGTGGCTTATCACCACTACAATCCTCTAGCTTTCCCCCTCCATCATTATTTTAGGTTGCCTCTCCTACATCGTGCGGGCTAAACTGGTTATCTGTTTAACTCACTTTCCCATTCACTGTTACATTCACTCTTTGCATTTTCTGCCAAATCACTGCTTTGTTCCTCAGGGTTTAAAGAAACTTTAATTCTATCTCTTTGTTGATCGACTGTGAGGTCATGTGTGAGGTAATTATTTTCTGTTAACTTTAAAATTCGAATCAGCATTAAAATACATGCATTTCATGCTGTTTGCACTCTGTTGCATGCAGAAAGGGAGGGGTGGGTGTCACGTTATGCATGGATGACGTAGAAGGGCAGAAGGCTCTCCTTGCCCATGCACACACCGACCGCAGTTTGTTTGCGGTCTAACTGCAGCATCAATGCACATTGTGCGATTTCCTCATATTATAAAAAGTTAAAAGTTTTAGGTTTTAAAAAGAAACTATAAATTGGTTAGCATTGTACTAAAACAGAATTCTCAAAGCACTGGTAGATGGTTATGATTTGGAACCAGGTATTATTACTAAAGTTGTCACACAAGGCTCTATACTCAACTCATATTTTCAACAATTATAAATGACTTCCCATATAATCTAGAAAGGAGACAATAGCTGTGCTCTCTGAAGATGATACTAGTGTACTTATATCTAAAAAGTTACATTGGCAATTAAGACACTCTGTCCATAAAGCATATGAACAGCTCAGCATCTGATTTGAAGCAAACAAGATAACATTAAGCAATGATAAAAAGCTTTATTCAATTTAAAACAAAGCATAAGCAGACAATGGTGTTAATAATCAGCTGAACTATCACACTATAAGTAAACTACCCAATACAGCATTTCTTGGGCTTGAAATAGATCATGAGCTCAAATGGAGAAAACAATAAAAGTCACCCTATGAAAGTTTAGCTCTGCTTCGCTAGCATTAAGAAGCTTAAAATTGTACTTAACCAAAATGCCTTAACAATAGCATATTTCACCTAAATTTAATACCCTGTTGCTATATGAAACTATTCTGTGGGGTATTTCAGCACACACCAAGCAAGCTTTTATATTAAGAAAACAGGCTGATATATATTATTTGTGGCATTGGATCCCTTTATTCCTGTAGGTCATTATTTAAAACTCAAAAAATTCTAGTAAACATGGTAACTATGATACCTTAACAAACCTTGCTATACCTGATCACAGTACAAGAAATGCATGCAATCGACACAGTTTACCAAATAGCCCAAAACTGTTACAAAAAAAGAATGTTAGTATTCTAGAATAAAACTTTATAGTTATGTTCCTTGCTACTTAAACTATTAGGTAATCATAAACAACACAGCATCTTCAAGAAAGCTTTAAAGTAATCCTTAACACTTACTTTCAATGTTATATGCAGAAATTCCCATTCAACAGGCAAATGTTGAATATACAGAACAGATTGTCCTACTATAATCTGTGCTCTAGGAATTTTTTTCATATTATTTAACATCCCTCAACATTACATCATATCGGAAGAAAACTGAAATGATGTTCCAATGAGTACAGGTTGCACAGGGCTTAGAGTTACCAGACATTCATTTTTCAGGATAAGGGAAAACCTCCAAAATTAAGTCACATTGGACGAAGAATTAAACGAGGTTCAAATGAACACAGAGTACAAGGGGCTTAGAGTTACCAAACATTCATCGTTAAGAATAAGGTAAAACCCCAGAAAAGCTTATCCAAGAAACTCATTCTAACCGACATTCAAACTCTGGAACTACCCCCTCAATAGTGTATATGGTAGGGTGTCTACCTCATGTTCAAGAGGTACCGAGTTCGAATGTTGGTCGGGGTAAGTTACCTGGATAAGGCTTTTACGAGGTTTTTCATTACCCTTAATGACAAATGACAGGTATCTCTAAGCACCATGGATCCTGGACACATTTCAGCATCATTTCACCCATTTCCTTCACCGTCCGATATGACTTAAAGTTGGAGGAAGTAAAATAACAAACAAACAACAAACTCTGGATCTCTTGAACATGAGGCAGACACGCTACCCATACACCACAGAGCCAGGCTAAGGAGAACTGCCAAATCATACTGCTGTCGCCATCCTCACTAGAACAAATGAGCGATTTAGCACGCAAAATGTCTGTTGTTAAGAATTGGTGTGAAGTAAAACGACCATAAAGGGTTACTGAAACAGTGTAACTTCATCGCTATGCTGCAGATAGTTGAAGGGGGGGAAGCAAAATAATATAACCTGTGATACACAATTAGGTATACTACTGCTATAAACGTTCACTTCCTGTAATGCTTGTACTATCACAGCCTCCATACACCATTTATCAACTCTAATTCTAGTTTACTATAAGGGCAATACCTACTCCAATACTCAGACAATAATACGAGAATTGATTGTAAGAAAAATGGCGGCACTTGTGGCCCAGCATGTTATGTTATGGTTATATCCACCAAGTGAACCCCGCCGGCTGATCCCCGGCAGCCAGGTCCCCCAGTGTGACCTCAAGGAGAACCATAACCTAAACGGTCCCCAACAACCCGACCTCTCGCTCCTGGCCCCGTCACGCTGGACGGCAACTGCAACGCAGTCCGCCAATAGAGTGGCCGTTCAGTACACTGGCCTCCTTGTAAGCTAACCCCGCCGCCAGGAGCACTAGCAGAGGTCGAATCAGGTCCTTCAGTAAACCACGACATCCAAGCTTTGGAGAAACGACAAACTCTTTAAGA
The DNA here is from genome assembly GCA_030765055.1 of Mantis religiosa. Classification (NCBI taxonomy): domain Eukaryota; kingdom Metazoa; phylum Arthropoda; class Insecta; order Mantodea; family Mantidae; genus Mantis; species Mantis religiosa. Next base: position 1,486,686 of record JAUKNK010000166.1, read on the forward strand.
CCGCACGGGTAAATACTCACAGCGGATAGGTACCGTGGCGCTCTACCCACCGTCCGGGAGCACCCGGACTACTTGTTCTCTCTCTTGGCTCTCTTGGTGTTTGTTTACTTTGATTGTGTGTTTGCAGAATTAATGTAATTCACATTAAGGTGGCAACTAGTGACCAACGAGTTAGTTCACTGTGAGGTTTTAAAAATAACATTAAGTTATAAAGTTTATGTAAATATATAGAAGTGTGAAATATTGTCTAAATGGGTCGTTCTTCTTCTGTTCCTCACTGCAAATCTAATTATGGTGGGGAACCTCATACGACAATATTTTACATTTCCTAAAGAAAAATCTTTATGGGATAAGTAGTACAGGAACATACATCATAACAATTTTGAAGTAAATGGCAAAAATATAGTTTGTGTTCATCATTTTGAACAGACTTTGTGGTTAAGGAAGACATTTTTACAGCAAATGATGGTGAACTAATTCGTGTCCCTCGAAAAGTACCAAAATTAGCTCATGATGCCTACCCTATGATTTTTAAGAATCAGCCATCCTATCACACAGTAAAGCTCAACCAGAAAAAGCGAAATCCTGAAGAACATATGCAAGCCATTTTGCTGAGAGTGAAGAGAATTTTAGTAATTGGTGTGCACAAGATGTTATTGGCAGTTTTGAGTCATTAAAAACCAAAGTGGTGAGGAAAGATTTTAACACATTCATAGTCATTAATAAGGATGATTAGTTATGTTATTTTCAAAAACATTCAAGATCCCAGCTTCACTTGTTCCTTAACTTAATGTGAGTTTCAAAGTATTTCACAACATAGAATTGAGTGTGTTTTGCAATATTATGAACCCACCAGTGAAAAAGTTTAGATGGATCTCTCAATGTGAGGGAACTGCCACCTTCAAATTTGACAGATGGAGTAAACTGGACCATCTGGTGAGTTCTCGTAAATATTATAGCACAAGCAGTATGTCTTTAACAGAAAAGGTTACTATGTAAACAATATTAATGAAACTTTATTACTTGATACAGATGATGATACATCCAGTAAGATAAGGTTTGCTTTAGAACAGCTGGAGCTAGCCTGTGCTAGTCGGATTAAATGTTCTCCAGAGGTTTTGATATGGCTGTAAACAATTCATAAGCATATCCAGGAGCATATGATACAATAAGAAAAACTAATGTATTGACTATTGACATTACCACATCTTGTGTATCTAAGGCAATTTCTAATAACTATGTACAAGCTCCCCTAGCTTAGGACACTCACAAAAATAAATAGTATATTAAGTTCAAGTAAAACTTAACTTTGTTTCAGTTAATCATGTTTTCGTCTATGTTTTTACCGTATAAGGTGGAAAATGCAAAGTACTGGTCGTGCTTCTATATGTGATAAATGCTTAGAATTTGTTATGGTGCTTTTTATTTATGTTATTACACGTTTCGTTTGAAAGTATAAAGTGATAAATGCTTAGGAGTTATCTTACTGCTTCTTAGTTCGGATTATATTAAACCCATTGTGTATAGTTTCCTATTTCGCGTAACCAGAATTGGGGATCGACGGGCGCCATTTTGGAATCTATATTACGGTCTGAGTATTGGAGTTGGTGTTGGTAAAGGTCAAACTTAAAATCACCAGACTTCGCGATTTTACCTCCTCCGTTAGATTAGGAACCCCATTTCCAAAATCTAAATAGGTCGCCTGGTTATACATTTGCAGCATTTGAAGGTGGGCTTGGTTAGCACAGAATGCTCTTGAAAGGCGAAAGTTTACGAATATACATAACTAAAGCCACTTTTTCAATAATAGTGATTTATATGTGTGCTCCAGAAGTATACTGCTGTAATATTTAGATCACAAACAAATATACTTACAACTTCTTTTTTAGCCATTCTTATCGAATTATATCTACCAGCCAAAATCGCAAAAGATAACTTGTGAATGTGTCTTACAATTACCGCCATCGAATTTCCGGTACACTAATGCTCCCCGTGCCGTTTTAAAAAACCACAGCACAGATACTTATTAGTACAGGACATTTACAGTGTCACCAGGCCATTATAGATCGAGGCGGCAAGGCATTCAAAGAGATGCGTGTGCGGTGTGTAGATAGGAACTCGCCGAATCGGCGGGGGGAAGGAGATGGATTTTTCTGGAGTTCGCTTTTGTTCTAGTCGGGTCTCGATTGTTTGAGAAATTTATGGAAAGTTAGTAAACTATAACAAGGCAGCCCGCCAGCCAAAGTCAGTCAGTGCATCGAGGATGGCGACGCGTGGAGGATAGCCAAAGCCCTCAGAAGTCACAGAGGTCAACACACCTCTCCCATTCATAGCACCCAGGGCCTGGCCTATGAACTCAAAGCCAAAGCCAACGCCTTCGCTGACTATCTTGAACGCACTATGTGTCCGAGAGATGACCCACAGGACGAAAACCTTTCCGAACGCCTCCGTCGGGAGGTGCGTCGTTTCCTATGTCACCCTCCTGAGGATGCGCACTCCAGCGTCTCAAACCAAAGAAGGCGGCGGGGACGGACGGGCTGACTCCCTGAATACTCCGCCTTCTTCCCTTCAATGCGGTTCTCATTCTGACTAGGATTTTCAATATGTGCCTCGCCCTTGGGTACTTTCCACGAGAGTGGAGAGAGGCCCAGGTGATTTGCATATTAAAACCGGGAAGGAATCCGAATATTCCTTCCAGCTACGGATCCATTAGCCTCCTTTCCACCCTCTCGAAGGTTCTCGATAGGCTGATTCTCGCCCGCTTGTCCCAATATTGGGAGACATTCAATCCATTCCTGACCATCAGTTTGGTTCCGTCCTGGGTACTCGACAGTTCAGCAGTTGCTGCGTGTGGTGGAGACCGCTGCCCTGGGTTTCCAGGAAGGCGCCTTCATGGCCGCGGTTTTGCTGGATGTCGAGAAGGCCTTGTCTACGACATGGCATGCCGGACTCCTGCACAAAATGATCCACCTGGGGCTCCCAACACAAATGATCAACATCATACACAGCTTTTTGCGACATCGCTCATTCAAAGTCTCAATCGCGGGGAAAACATCAACTCTAAGGCCAGTGAGAGGCGGAGTCCCCGAAGGCTCTGTGCTATCCCCCACCCTCTTCAACGTCTTTATGGCACATTTCCTCACAGAGCCACGAGCCGTAATGGCACAATACGCTGACGACGTGTTTCTGTTCTGCAAGGACAAACGCATCCTCAAAGTATTCAGCCCGATTCAAAGACATCTCCGCCTTACACAACAGTGGTGCCGGCGTTGGCGAATGTCCGTAAATCCGCATAAAAGCTACGCCATGTTCTTTACAAAGAACCGCACCCCCGCAGACTGCCCCAATTTCAGCCACCGAGGTCGAAGAATAGAGTGGTCTAACTTTGTCCAGTACCTAAAAGTAAACTTGGACAGAAGTCTAACTTTTCGCTGACACATGAGGGACCTTTCGGCGAAGGTACAGGGAGCAATCGCTTCCCTGTACCCAATGCTGGGGTCGACCTCGATGCCAGTTGGCATGAAGTTGTATCTCTTTCGAGCTCTGGTAATTCCAGTGATGCTATATGCCCGCGAGGTCTGGGGCATGGCAGCAGACAGCTGAATAACATGGCTTCAACGTGCACAGAATAGAGGACTACGGTCTATCTATTCTGTGGGACGTTATTTCCCTACCAAGTTGCTCTACGGAGCATCGAGTTTTCCATACCTGGAGGTAGAAATTAGGCGCCGGGCTTCAAAATTATACGCACGTTTACAATCACACAGAAGGTCCCATGTTAGATCATTGGGAGATTATGACCCCACTACACGCCGATCTAGATTGTACTGGGTCCCACGTATGGCATGCAGGCAGCCTAGATAACCCAGGAGCTAATCCTATCAGCAGCTAAAGCTGAGCTCCTCATAGTTCGTCTAAGCTGTTTGGCATCTACATTTATCCCCAAATAAAAATTAAACACACATAAAGATTTGGGTGCAAAGTACTGCATCCTCCCCTTCAACCCGAAGGTACTTCGGTAACCTCTAAATTAACTCCCAACCAAAAGACCTACACCACCTTAATCCTAGAAATTTCAATTCTAAATCCTACCTGCGGTAAAACCCTTAACGTGTGGGCACGCAGCAAAAACCTTCTGGCTGTAAACAGCCAGCCAGCAGGAGCGAGCGACAGTCAGTCAGTATGCAGTTGAACGCGTGCGAGAACACAGCTGTGTTTGTTGAGCTTGTATGCTGTATTGTGTATGTGTACGAAGCGTATTTCTACGGAAATAAAGTGCAATTTTCTTTGTGTTTGCAACCTGGAAGTAGTATGCAACTCTCTGGTGCCAGACGGTCAAAGTCCAATCCTGGCGCCAAAGAAAGGTGAAAGGTTAAGAGGTGTTGAACTTTGAGGTGGACATTGGCGCCAGTAGTTGACCTTGAAGGTAAACTACTGACGTCAATGTCGACCTAGACCTCATAACCTTTGTGGCTTTCTTTTTTTGTGGCGCCAGGATCGGACGCACCCGTCCGGCTCCAGAGGGGCACATTTTTTTGTTGCAATTACTTACAACATTTCAACATCATCTTGAATACAGAAGTGGCAATCGGATATATCAGGTGGAGGTCCGTCTATGTGAGTTTCGCATGTGGGTAGATTGAACTGTTTGGTGCAGCGACGATATTTGGCAAACACCCGTTGGCACTCTTCACTTAAATTTTTTCCATACGCAGTCCACGTCTCGAGGAGGAAATCGTTGCAGGAATAATGGCAGCGAAGCTAATAGACGTCGTTGTCCTGTTGTTAGCTGGGATAAACTTTCAAATTCGGATAGATATTTGTGCAGAACCAGGTCGATTTGTTCAGTCATACTTTGGTAGGTATCTAGACAAAATAGAGGCATAAAAACTAGAGAAGACCTAGGATAATGCAGATGAATTAGAGAGAAAAAATAAATTGGGTGTGTAGTGTTAATAATGTTTTTAGTTTATTTTGTTGCGGTAATTGCGATGCACTACTACTACTAATACGATAACAAAATGAGTGCAAGCTTTACTGCTGTACTGTGTAAAACCTAATAGGATAAGAAAACAAAATTCTGCATAAATAAATTAAAAAAAACAGAAAGTTTAATTACACAATTTTTATTAAGAGTGCGTGCCATTTTTTACGTACCTTTATGTGTTGAGATCAATTTGTTTTTTAGGTGGATGAGCAGAGATGTTGCACTGGTTATTTTACTGCAGCTGATTACGATGTGAGCAGGACAAACACGAACCTTATACTGACTGGAGTTTGCTAATGCCAGAAACCTTTAGTAGGTTACAACATTCAGTAATCACCTGATTGGATGATGTGTATCACGTGATGTAATGCGTTGCACAAACAATCTTGTACAGTTGCTAACGTTATATTTTAATTATGTGATTGGATAATGATTATCACGTGATTAAATAGGGTTTGCCATGTGATGCGCTGGGTTGCATGAACAAGGTTTTACAGCTGATGACGTCATATTGGAATCACGTGATGTATATATATATATGTGTGTTTATCTGGTAGGTGTATTTTTATTATGTGGTGATAATGTTTTCAGTAGCGATACTGAGTTTTATTGCTGCACTAACGGGTGCTGAAACTAGTTGTGTAACTTTAGGAAGATGTGGATTTACTATTAACGATGCTACAGGACATTTGCAAAATGCAACTATATGCGAGGAAAGTTATGAATTATTATCTAATTGCTCGTGTACTTATAAACGAGATAGTAAATGTCAGTTTGAGGGTTCTTTAATGACTATTGAGAACTTGAATAAGGTGTATACTTGCGTGAAACCTATAACAAAATTCTTTATGGAGGTTGTTGTGGTAAATTATTTTACGGAGATTTACATATAGGAAATATGCAATGCGATGAGGGTTTTGTCGTAAATGAGGTTTGTGAATGTGAGCAAAAGTTTATGTATAATACAATAGGTTGTAACTTTACTGGCTCACCTGTTAAAATGTTAACTAACGGTAATCATTCAATATTAGTAGAAATGATGGATTGAAGAAAATTGTTAGATAAATATGATTTACCGGTTCGTTTAAATTTAAATTGGAAATTATCCGAAGATCAAATAGAGTTGATGATGCTATACAGCGTGAATGACGACATGAACGCCTATTTTGCAAATAATTATATTTATGTGTTTGGAAAGTGTGGAGGTGAGTGGAATTTAAGCATGGGCGGGAAACAGGTTTCAGGTAGAATTAAGCGCGGAGCTTCTTGGTCAGCTGAAGGTTCTTTAAATATTAGGTCTGAATGTGGCGCCAGTGTAACAGAAACTGGACGTGTGCCAGTAAATAGTTTACGACAGGTCGTAGCGGAAAAATGTAAAGCAACTATTCAAAAAGTTAAGCAGAAGGCTGAACGAGAATGTAATAAGAAAGTTGCAGATTTAAATGATGAATTAGATACTGCTTTAGCAGATCCTGATAATCTTAGGGAAAGCGTACAAAAAGCCACTGAAACATTACAAAGTATGAAAGAAGCTTTGGCTATTAGACAACATAGTTTAACACAACATCAAATTATAGGTAATAAGATAGAGGCAAACGTTAATAATATGCACGAAGAGGTTATTGGATTAAAAGTTTTAATTTTAAATCTGACCAATTCTAATGTATGTGCTGGAAAGACTAAAAAATTACAAGAAGAGAAATTGTATATTAATTACGACGACGATTTAGACTTAGCAAGTCAGGACGACGAAGAAGGAATTAAGGATGATAATGATGACTTTGCATATTCAACAAAATAGTTAAAACTTTAACATATGTTTATTTTTTCTTATATGCATGTGTAATTTATCACTTTTGTTAGTACTATACAATTTTAATAAATGTGTTTTAATCAGGATAATAATGATGAACATACTAAGTACTTTTACTTAATTACTATGTTATTTATTATTATTCACACTGCGTGTACTAAATTTTGATATAAACTCCCGGAATAGAACAATATAACTTTTATTACTAGGTTACATAATACTTTGTTAGGACTATACAATTTTAATGAATATATTTGTAAACAGGTTAATAATGATGAACTTACAAAGGACCTTTATGTAATTACTAAAACCCTGGACATATTAAATATTTATATTAACTCCCCGAATTAATTAATGTAATTTTATTATTAGGGAACATAATACTATGTTAATTAATACTGACACATAGTGTGCTAAATTTTAATACTAATTCCCTGAATAGTATAATACAATTTTATTAGTAGTATTATTATATGCATTATTATTTAATGCAAGTGAGCTAACCTTAACATTAGCTTTCAACTTCTTTTAACACATTTGTACATCTTAACAGTTACAAACATATTAAAAGTATAACTGATATTATAAACCGAGCTAACCTGGAACTTTAGCTCGCAATCATCAGCACTAGAATTCCAGCAGGTTCGCCTTTAACAATTTTTGCACTCACTAGCTGAAATAATGTCAAACAGGGTGTAATTCGTTTGGGGTACGTTTATTGCAGTCAACGCAATTAATTCGAAAAAACATACCCCTCTCAATATTATAGGAATAATTTAAATAGTTAATTAAGTTTACAACAAGCTCATGTGGTGCTGGTCACAATTTGTTTTTGCTAACGCAAACAATGTTGTCTCTGCACAGATTATTGCATGTAGTTATTGAACCAAAACAAATCCTTCTGGTACTTGGATTCTCAGCTCCGGTCTAACTCGTTGCAAAGTTCCGTGCCTAAATGTGTAGTGCGCTTCACTAGAAACAAGTATTTCTGTACGCATTCGCACTGGGTACAAAGCATACATGTCAAGGAATTCAAACTGAAATTTTGAGGTTATATTTAAAGAATATTCACAAAACGAGTCAGATTTTTTTTCCTTCGTTGTTGTCGTCATCATTGTCATCATTATTGTTATTTTTATTTTTGTTATTTTGATCAGAATTACATCAGGTTCGCCTTTAACAATTTTTGCATTCACTAGCTGAAATAATGTCAAACAGCGTGTAATTCGTTTGGGGTACGTTTATTGCAGTAAACGTTATTAATCCAACAAACATACCCCTCTCGATATTATAGGAATAATTTGAATAGTTAATTAAATTTATAACAAGCTCATGGGGGTGCTGGTCACAAATTGTTTTACTAACGCAAACAATGTTGTCTCTGTACAGTTTTTTGCGTGTAGTTACTGTACCAAGGAATCCATTTGGTACTTGTACTTTCAGTGCTGTTCTAACTCGTTGCAAAGTCCCCGGCCTAATTGTGTAGTGCGCTGCACCAGAAACAAGTATTCCTGTACGCGTTCGCACTGGGTGCGAAGTCTACATGTCAAAGAATTCAGACTGAAATTTTGAAGTTATATTTAATGAATATCCACAAAACGAGTCAGATTTTTCGTCGTTGTTGTCGTCATTTTGATTGTCGTCATCATTATCATTATTATTTTCATTCTCGTCATTTGATTGTCGTCAATATCGTCATTTTGATTGTCTTCAATATGGTCATTTTGATTGGTTTCAATATCGTCATTCTCATGATTTGCATTGTCGTCCGATAAGAATATTGTTTCTTCGTCTTTTATGTAAATTTGTCTACTTAAAGTGTTATTGACCTGCTGGAGATCTGATGTTTCCGCCTCTTGAAAGAGGAGGCGGAACGCCAAACTTTTAAACGGATGATCTTCAGTTTGAACTCCCTTGCTGATCATGTCTTTTTACAGGGCTTTACGCTGCAAATGACACTTCCCACATAAGCCGGCAGTTGCTGGCGTTCTTCCACATAAGCGGATAGGTGCTGGGGCTCGCCTACCTCGGTTGCCGACAGGTGCTGGGGCTCGTCTACCTCGGTTGCTGACAGATGCTGAGACTCGCCTACCTCGGTTGCCGCCAGGTGCTGGGGCTCGCCTACCTCGGCTACTGCCAGGTGCTGGGTTGGCCTACTTCGGCTGCTGCCAGGTGCTGGGGCTCACCTCCATCGGTTGCTGCCAGGTGTTGGGGCTCGCCTCCATCGGTTGCTGCCAGGTGTTGGGGCTCGCATCCATTGGTTGCTGCCAGGTGTTGGGGCTCGCCTCCATCGGTTACTTCCAGGTGTTGGGGCTCGCCTACATCGGTTGCTGCCAGGTGCTGGGGCTGGCCTTCTGCACCCTTGTCAAGCCAGTTTTCCGCACAACGAGCACAGGTGTCTGTTTTTTTGCTAGTGGCAGTTTGCACCGGTATATTTATGTTTAGGTCAATTTGGCAACCTGGTTCCCGCTCCAGCATTGTCTTTTGCACAGCTTTTAAAAATTGCTGAGTGATTGGTATCAGCTTAGGTAGTGGCGGTAATTCTACTTTAGATGTTTTACTTAAATTTAATGGTTCTTCAGCACCGCCACATTTTAATGAAAGATTTAAAGGTGCGTTACCTGCATATGCTGAACGGTAGGCGAAGTTTCAGAGCATGTTGCTGCTGCAGCTGTTGTTGTTGTTGTTACTGATGATTAAATGACGCTTGGGGTCACTGTATTCACCACTTATGTTCTGCCAGTAGATGATTTCGAGCTGATATATATTCCAAAATAGCGTGTTTTAAACGCGTGCACAAACGATATTTGTGTCACAACTATCATTGATCTATAACCTTTAACTTTCATTGAACTATATGTGCGTCAATCCAATCACCCGGAATAACTTTTGTACTAGAGCGGAACAATGTGCGGCTACCCCTAATAACTTTTGGACTAGAGCGTAACAATGTGCAGCCACCCGGAATAACTTTTCCAGTCAAGCAAAACATCTTGCGTTCTTCCGTAATAACCTTTAATCTTTCTTGACCTTCAAGCCGCTGATGCAACATTTTATGAAACACATTGCTACAGAGTAACATACAGGAACTAAGAATGAAAGCATACATCTTCTGCTTCGAATCTTGGTAAGTCACAATTATGACATTTACTATTGTTAGAACACGAACTAAGGCTTCACCTAGATTTTGTTCAGGATATACTGAAACTGAAGGGCAAGTTGACCCTGTTCCAGATGACGAAGAAATAGACTTAATGGAATGGATTCATTGGGTTTTTACGGAATATTTAGACCAACCAAGTTATTTTGGCATGTCCATAGCAAATTCAGCTTATCCAAATAGACATTTCAATATCAGCGTTAGACTTTTGATCAATTATCTATAGAAGTTATTTTCAATTCAATTTAACGCGTTTTGCAAAGTAATGAAGAGTTTTTCTTAAACGCTACTTTAACATTTACTTGCGTATATACACACATATTAGAAGGAGATTGTTTTATTGAATGTGAACTATGTTCAAAAATAAAGGTATTATTGTTATTAAAAATAATGATGCACTTTGTTTAGTAGAGCAATAGCTGTGTGGATAGCAAAGGTTAATAACGATCTAGATTATAAGTGTTAAACAAACTGAACGTGTGCAACATCGCAAAGCAGTACTATTATCTCAATTGGTTGACAAACGTGAGAATTATAGTGTAGAGGACGTAAAGCATTTTGAAATAATCTTAAAAGATTATTGTTTCACTGTTTTTGACGGCCACAATGGAAACAAAGTATTGTACAAATCAAAAAATAACAGTGATAAATATATTGACTTAATATATCACAATCACCACTTTAATGGTATTGTAGATTCGCATAGAGCATTTAAATGTGAATATTATTGTAGAAAATGCAACTTAGTTTCTTCAAATAAGAAAGAAGTGCATCGTTGCAAGTATAATTGTTCTAAATGTCATTTATCATGTGCTGCTTCTTTTGCAAATTATATTTCTTATTTTAAAGGTGAAATATGCTATAGCAATCATTTATTAAAAGGCGCATTTTACTCGAAAGGAAAATCGGTGTGTGACATAGAAATACTGTGTCTTAAATGTAGTAAAATGTATAACCTTAAAAGTACAAACGTTGCCCATGTTTGTAACGAGATTTATTGTACTATCTTCGATAGACATGTCGAAGCAGATCACCGTTGTTACATCAAGCCATATCATAATAAGCAATTAAGCAAAAACGTTTTATTTTTATTTAGAGACTTTGAGTGCAAGCAAGAAAAAACCATTTGAATCTCAAGAAAATGTATTTGAACATGAAGTTAATTTATGTGTTGTTTACCAAGCTTGTAATTATTGTATCGATGTATGTGAAAAAATGCATAAATGTGAATATTGTGGAGTAAAGGAATGGATATTTCAAAATAATCCTGTACAGCAATTATTTAACTATATTACTCTACCTCGTGTTATCTTTAAGCACTTAACAGTTATTGCTCATAATTTAAAATCATATGACGGTCATTTCATGCTTAGATATATGGTAGGCACTCTCAATGGACTCCAGAATTAATAATGAATGGTAATCGGATATATAAAATGACGTATCGTAATGTAACATTTCTAGATTCATTGAATTTTATTCCATTTTCACTTACAAAATTTTCAAAAACATTTAGTTTAAGAGAAACTAAAGGATATTTTCCTTATTTATTTAATACAATTGAAAATCAGAACTATATCGGAAATATACCCGATAAAAACATTATTGTCCAGAAAAAATGTATGTAGAGGAAAGACAATTATTTGAACAGTGGAACGCTGAAAAAGTGATTTCTAATTATGTCTTTAGTATGAAAAAAGAAATTGTTGAATACTGTCAAAAGGATGTTCAAGTATTATGCTTTGGTGTGTCTAAATTTAGAAAGGAATTTATAGAGAAAAACAAAATCGATCCTTTTAGAGAATGCGTAACAATTGCAAATGCTTGTATGAATGTATACAGACATCACTTCATGCCTAAAGATACAATTTCCATAATTCCTCTTAGTGGTTACCGTTTAGCTGATAAACAATCTCGCAAAACTTTAATATGTTTAACTTGGTTAGAGAGAACACAAAATGTAAGGATTCAACATGCTCTTAACGGTCGCGAAGTAAAAATTGTTAATCATAAAGTAGACGGATATATGGAAGCTGAGAAAAATAAATGTGTATATTTTTCAAGGCTGTTACTTTCATGGATGTCAAGTCTGTTTTCCTAACAGATCGACCGTGCTTTATAACACTGGAAGTGAAACCATGAATTCAAGAGACGAATCTACTGAAAGGGTACTTACTAATATAAAAAATGCCGGTTATGAGGTTATTTAAATGTGGGACTGTGACTTTAATAATCTAATTAAGAGAAATACTGATTTGGAAGATTTTGTTAAAAATTTTAAAATTCCAGAACCTCTTGAACCTAGAGATGCATTTTTGAGGGACGTACAAATTGTACTAAATTGTATTATGAAACCGAAGGTGAAGAAGAAAAAAATTTTTATTACGATGTTTGCAGTTCATATCCTTTTGTAAATAAGACAAAACCGTACCCGGTAGGACATCCAAAAATATATATTAAAGGCTTTCCAGACTTAAATAACGTAAATGGAGGTTTAATTAAGTGTAAAATATTAGCACCTGTAAATCTTTATCACGCAGTTTTACCTGTTCGAATTAACGGAAAATTACTGTTCCCGTTATGTCATTGTTGTGCACAATTGGAAAATCAAGAAGATTGCAATCATACTGATGATAGAAGTATTCTGGGAACGTAGGTTATTCATGAAGTAAAAGTAGCTCTTCAAGAAGGCTACATTATTCTAGAAATATACGAAATATGGGAGTATGAAATGCAACAGTATAGGTCGAAAACAGAAGAAAAAGTTTTATTTGAAAATTATGTTAATGTATTTTTAAAAATTAAGACAGAAGCTTTAGGCTCTCCTTCTTATTGCAATTCAGTTGATGATAAACTTAAATTTATTAATTATTTTGAAAAAAAGAAGGTATTAAATTATATTACAATAACATGTTTCCTAATCCAGGTAAACGTGAAATGGCTAAGATTATGCTTAATTAATTTTTGGGGAAAATAAGGGCAAAGAGATAATTTACCTACTTGCGAATTAGTAAGTAATTACTCACGTTTATTGGAATTATTAAACAATCCCAGTATCGAGGTACAAACCTATCTTCCTGCAGCTGATGATATCAGGTATGTAGTATGAAGATACGTCAAAATACGTCCAAAATTAAATCCAACAACAAATGTAGTTATAGCCGCATATACCACGGTGCACGCACGGTTAGAATTTTATTATTATCTAAAACAATTCAACAAACGAGTTCTGAATTTTGATACTGATTCTGTTATTGCTACTTGGAAACCTAACCAGTGGATACCATAAACAGGTCCTTTTTTAGGGTGTATGACTAAGGAACTAGAAATGTATGGACAGGATGCTTTCATCGATCAGTTTGTATCAACTGCACCTAAAAGTTATGTTTAAAGAATTAACTATGGTGAGCATACAAAAGTTTTGTGCAAAATTAAAGGAATTACATTAAATTGTACAAACATAAATAAAGTAAATACAGAAATAATGCGAGATATTTTCTTAAAAATAATACGTTGTCTATTAATCTTAGTGATACTCAAATTACCAGAAAACCATTGTGGAGAATAGTTACACAACCTATTACAAAAACTTTTCGTATGGTAGTTACTAAACGTAAAAGAACTACAAACTTTGACACAGTTCCCTACGGGTATAAAAGGCTGTGTTTAGAACAATCTGATTAACATGTAACAAACAAAAATGGTACTGCGTACGTTACCTCAACAAGAAGTCTTAAATTACGACGTAGATAATTTAAGTAATACCGAAACCTTACGTATTCCGAAACGACCAGCTAATGAAGAATTTATCACTTACAATGCTAAATATCCTAGGTGGGATAACAATGCCGAAGAAAGAGTAAAGCGTTAATCTGCTGTAAACATATCTAAAAATCCTAGAAGATCTATTAGGTTAGATCGAACTAGCAAAGCTAATAAAAGACCACCTGGCGAAAATTTAAACCAAGAAGCTCCATTATTTAAATTTAAACCGTCAAATATTGAAGCGTTTTTTCAACCAAAAATGGGCAAATCTAAAATATTAAACCTTCGAAATTATTCTACAAACACACACGATTTTGGAATACACTGTAAATCAAAAAAGTTAAAAGACCGATCATCGAAGACAGTGATCAAGAAACAAAGTTTCAAAAATTAGAACCTTTAGATATTGAAAATTTTTTTCAACCTTTTAAACGTAAAGTTGAAGATGAAAATGAAATAAATCTATTTAAACGTCTTAAAAAAGGAAACAACGAAACATCTTTAAGTTCCAAATGTAAATGTTTAAGTGCAGAAAAAACACGTAGACATTTAGGAAAACCAAAATATAACTTTAAAAATGTACCCACAAATTCCCATTTAAACGACACGGAAGAACCGGAAGAATTGAATATATTTCAAAATGAAGATTATTTATCTGAGAAAACAGATTCACCCACGCATAATGAAAAAAATTTAAAAAACACCAATAAAACGTACGATTTGCACCTTATCGCAAACAACAACTAGCTGGTCAAGAAAAATAAAGAAGAAAGGACAACATTCAAGACAAAGTTCGTGCAACTACACGTTTGTTGCACGAAAACAGAAGCGTACACGTAGAAATGATTGGAAAGAAGTGCTATACCAACCTTATACAAGAAGATAAAAATTTTATTCTTTACAAACCTCTTGAACAGGTCGATGCTGGTGAAGCTGTAGAAATGGAATATGTTGATAATAATGATCCTCATTCTTTTAGTAATAACACTGAACAAGATTCGAATATTGTCAAAGAAGATCTTTATGGTAACCATGATGCTAATGATGAAGAAATTTACTCATCTACAGAAACCGTGAATCCTAATGTCGTAAGATTTAAATTTCCAAGTACAATGCAAGTTGCTGGACCATCGCGTCGTGGAAAGTCAACATTTGTAAAAAATTTATTAAAACATGCAAATCGCTTATACGATAATCCAATAAAAAGAGCTCTTTGGTGCCATCCGCGAGAGTATCCGCCACAATTTGGCCGTGAACTTCATAATTGTACATTTAACGTGCGCACTCATGAGGTGGTTCCAGATGTAGAAAACGTAAAAAACGGGGATTTATTTATTTTGGATAATTTGATGTATGAAGCAGACAGTAATGACGTATCTAACTTTTTTACGAAAGATTCACATCGTAAAAATTTTGGCGTTGTATACGTTTTACAAAACATATTTCCTCAGGTTAAAAAGTTTAGAACCATGTCCTTAAATTCGAATTACATTGTAGTGTTCAAAAATAACAGAGATAAATTTCAAATAGATAAATTATTTCAACAACTCGAACCCAGGAATTCAAAATTTCTTCCAGAGGCTTTCAACAAAGCCACCGATGCGCCATATGGATACTTGGTAATTGATTATACTCAACATACTCCTGATATATATCGGCACAGAACTGGCGTTCTTTCTAATGAACGTCTTGCTTGTTTCAGACCCAAATAAATACCATTCACGTTAAACGTTAACATCATTTATTGAAACAATGTCCATGTATCAAGTTCCTAAACTGTCTTCTAAGGGTTATAAGAGAGTTTGTAATTTGTTGTCACCAGCAATAGCAAACCAGTGTGGAGCATTATTTGTATTAAGCAGAGCAAATTCGAAATCTCGCACAAAATTATTAAAACATGCTAATTCTAAGTTACCAAAAGCAATTACTGAATGTGTATTAAACGTAATTAAGGGGACTATTCCATTATCTAGCAAAAGTATAACTCGTTTAAAAGGACATAAACTAGTTGGAGAAAGTTAGTTAACAGAAAGACTTCGTTAAAGAAGAAGAAAATTATAATACACAAAGATGGGTTTTTATCTGCATTTATTATTCTCGTTTTAAGTGCTATAGGTAGCGCTCTCGCATCTAAATTAATACCATCATCATGAAATACACAAAACAGATACTGCTGCTACATTCGCAACCGGAAAGTGTAAAAAATCATGTTATAGACAAGACATTGTCTAGCTTGATAGAAGAGATTAATAAAATAAAACAATTGAAACTATCACCCGAAGATAAATGGGGCCTACTTAGGTATAAATTAAGTAACTATTACGATATAATGACTAAGTTACGTAAACCATATACTCACGCTGCCAAAGAAGAAGAAATAATATTAGAATTCGAAAAACCTGAAAATAAACCCACACCATTAAAATCGATACAAAGAAGCATTAAATTGGAAAAGAAAAGAAAAGATATAGAAACATCGAACAGCGAAGGCTCCGATGAAGGCACTAGATATAAACCTTATTCTTCCCGTGTTAAAAAACCAACTTAGTTACACTTTATGTTCACAGAAATGGCAAAAGGCCGTTTAACACGCAGAGAAACATCAATACTAGATAAATACTATTCCAAATTGAATCATTATGCTGGACTTGGAACTGTACAAAAGCTATTTCGTGCCACAGGTATTTCTAAAGACAAAATGAAATATTATTTACAAGGACAAGAAAGTTACACCCTACACAAGCCTGTACGAAAACGTTTTACAACAAAATTGCACCATGTAACTAATATCGATGACCTTTGGGAAAGTGACTTAAACGTTTTGGATAGTATTTCAAAATATAACAAACCATTTGTGTATATTTTAACCGTTATAGATGTATTTTTCAAAATATGCATGGGCATTACCTTTAAAAACTAAAACGGAAAGGAAATCACTAAAGCATTTACAACTATATTTAAGCAATCCAAGCGTATTCCAAAAATACTTCAAACGGATAAAGGAACAGAATATACAAATAAAACATTTCAATAGTTATTAAAATCGAAAGGCATTATTCATTACACAACCATTAATAATGTAAAAGCCAGCGTTGTAGAAAGATTTAATAGCACTTTAAAAACAAAAATGTGGCGTTATTTTACCCATCAAAATATATACACATACATAGATGTGTTACAAAGGTTAGTTCAATCTTATAACAATTCTTATCATAGATCGATAAAAATGACTCCAAATCAGGTAAAACCTTCAAACATATTACTAGTATACGATAATCTATTCAAATATCGATTTAGAAGAAATGCTCCTTCGTCACCAATAAAATTCAAAGTTGGTGACCATGTTCGAATTTCAAAATCCAAGTTAATTTTCGATAAAGGCTACGAACACAATTGGACAGATGAAATATTTGTTGTGCATAAAATAATTAAATACCTGTAGTTTATAAATTGCGTGATTTATCTGGAGAAGAAATAAACGGCATCTTCTACACCGAATAAATTCAAAAAGTTTGTCTTCCCACAGTTTACAAAGTCGATAAAATTTAGATAGTCGAGGTAAAGTAAACAGTGAGGAGGTACTCCTGAAGTGGAAAGGTTATCCTAAAAAATTTAATTCTTGGATTAAACATTCGAAAATAACTGCACCGGCATGATTCGTTCGGAACCATTTTCTATTACTTTAACATGTAATGGATCTTCAAATATATTTGAAAACAATACCACTTCCCAATTTTGGAACATGTTACCGCAACGTGTAGTTCTTCGAGGGAAATAGGAAGTGGCGCTCACCAAAATTAGATATCACGGTTCATTTTTAAACATTTCAAAAGGCGGTAATTTTATTAAGGGACGAATGATTCATAAACTTGAGTCAGGTGTTCCTCAAGAAGTAAACTTTCGATATGAATTAAGTGAAACAACAATAACAGATAATGTTATGCTTCTTTCGGTTATTAATGATAAAATTAAAAGAGAAATTCAAATTGAAAAAATTTTCTTATACAACAAGGAAACCGGCTTTGTTCACATTAATACAAGAGCAATAGAAAAAAAAGGAAACTAAAAAACGAGATGACGCAGAAACATTGGAAGCAGAAGTTCATAGCGCCACGCGCAGCAATAACGATTCTTTTTCATCATCCAATGTAAATCCCGAATTAAATGTTGCAGCAAATGACATTGAAGTTAACGATCAGGCAGATAAATCACACGCCAGAAGAGCCACAGCTGTTTTTGGCGAGAATGTATTGCGTGAATCGTATCTCTCTCCAGATTTTAGCAGACAATTAGGATATGCACCTCAAACCGATGTCACTAAACATAACGTGCTCCATTTCCGATGAATCCTTACGTATCCTATCCATATGAGAAGTTTATATACTGTAATATTATAGAACCTCAAATGGTAAGCGATACATTTACTCAAATTATCGAAAGCACAATAGTTGAAGCCGATATTGCTCATAAACATCTGGCAATGGAAAAATCATTTGTACCTCTAAACTGGGTACCTGTTCTTCAACATGATTTTCAAATTGCAAAATTAGATATAAGGGCCGGTACAGGAGAATTATTACCATTTATGGACGGATTTTATTCAGCTGTAGTATTGTGGTTTAGACCTTATGGATCATCGTGAACAAGTTAAATATTTTCTTAACCAATCCGGTCATGGCGATAATTTTATATTGTATAAAGGTAAACGTTTTCAAAGAGGACGCGGAATTTTTGGTGCTTTAGGTAGTTTATTTAGATATATGTCACCATATTTTAAGAGCGCAGCAAAATCTGTTGGCAAGGAACTCTTAAATGTAGGGGGAAATGTTCTATCCGATGTAATTTTACAGAAACCTTTTAAGTCTTCAATTAACAAAAGGTTAAAAGAAGGCGGTATAAATTTAAAAAGAAAAGCCGATCAAGCTTTTGATTCAATGCTGGGGTCAGGCATAAAACCTCGTAAACAGCGTAAATTATCTCAGTCCAGGAAAAAGTGTGCAAGGCGTAAGAGAAGATCAAGAAAAACTGAGATATCAAGAAAGAAAAACAAACGCAAAAACAGCTTTAAGAAGAAAAAACAAGAAAACAAGAAAATAAACTCGTGATATATTTTCATGATGTCTAAAGTTGACGTAAATCCAGCATTTAATTTTTTGACGAACCTCCTGTTCAGACTAGTGTAAATCGATATACGGTTGTAGAATTAGAAACTCAAAATGTTATTTCTTTCAATTCACCCATAGTTTTTCATTACAAGGTTAATGCCGATGCGTATATCGACGCTTCCCAAATAGAACTTCATTTACGCTGTAAAATCACCAGTCCTGATAACAAGGAACTTAAAGAATTAGATAAAATTACTCTGGTTGCAACCGCAACCGGGATATCCTTACAAGACGTACATAGATCAGCTATTTAATTATTGACCCGATTCGCAAAATACATGGCTTGAATCATCTCTTTGGAAAAAGGATACAGCAGGCGCTTTCGAACCTTTTGATAACAATGCCGGGTTTAAATGGCGGTTTGACCATACCAAAGCAAGCAAAGAATTTAAATTAATTGTTCGGTTATCGTGTTCGCTATTTTCTCGAGATAAATACATTCCCAATAATATAGACATTACAGTAAAATTAACACCATCTGTACCAGAATTTCATCTCATATATGTTGGAGATCTTAAAGGAAAAACTATAATCACAAGTGCCACACTTAACATGAAATGTATTTATCCTTCCGCTTCCATGCTTTTAGCTCACCAAAATTTACTATCTACGGCTAATGGTAAAATAATATTAGATGAAGTCGATGTTCAACCTTTCAATATACCTAAAGGAACAATATCTAAAAAATTTCATGATATACTAGTGGGTAAAGCACCACGTAAAATTACAATTGGTTCTGTATCGGATTCCGCTTACAGTGGTCATTTTTCAAAAAATCCATAAATTTTCAACTTTTTGTAAATAAACAACCATTTCTAGCGCATCCGCTAACACATGATTTTTCAAATAATCAATATATAAAATGCTTTAACACCATTGCTAAAGCTTTAGCTCTAAACGCCCAAGATAAAAGTCACACTATATCCAGAAATGATTATCCGAACGGATACACATTTCTAATGTTTGATTTAACACCAGATAAAAGTGCTAGCGAAACCCACATTTCAGGTTTACAGCACGGAAATGTTTCCATTAACATAAGTTTCGCTTCAGCTTTAGAAGAAGCAATGTGTATGATTGTTTTGTCTGAATATCAACGCATTTTAGAATTCGACGCGAACAGATCGATTTATGTAACGTGAATACCGAACAAATTCGAAAGTACTTATCAAATAACATTCATATCAAACCATATTTCATAGTTGTTTTTGCAAGTGATCAATTACCTACATTTATTCATAAACACTTTCCAATTGCGATAGTAGCAAATACGGATCCTATCAGTAAACCAGGTAGACATTGGATCGCATAGCATTGGTAAAGGCGAATATTTCGATAGTTTCGGAATGCCTCCACTTTCACATTATTTTATCCGATTTTTAAACAGTACTTGTGGTAATAATTGGAATTTTAATAAGCGTAGACTGCAAAGTTCGATTAGTTCCGCATGCGGACAATACGCAATTGCGTACCTTACACATCGGTGTTGTAATTTACCCGTACATAACTTTTACAGTAAATTTAGAATATCCGATTACACTTACAATGGTAATCTAATTTTTAAAACTTACAAAGATGTATGCTTTCTTAAAAAAATGTAAAAATGCATTAGTTTCTCAACAAATATGTACATCATTAATATAAGGGAAATACATAGGTACTTTTTGCTTTAGTTGATATTTGAAAACAAATTTGTTAACATGTCTACGGGAGCTGGATTTATTTATTTTAATTGTTATAAACAATTAAACTGAGCATATAATCAAAGAATTATCTATAATCACACTAGATCCTGAAGTACAGACTTGGATCTTTAAACCACCATTTGATCAACGTTTATTATCCGATAAGTTCAATTCAATTATTACTACCATTAGCTCAAAAATGCACGGATTAAAATGGACCGACGGAGACGTGCTGTACGATGAGCTTTCTTCTATACTCAAACGAAATGCTAATCTTTTCACCTTCATTTATACCAAAGGAGAACGAAGAGCGGAGCATCTTAGCAAACTTACGAACAGAACCGTGATTGAAATAAAAGAATTAGGATTTAATGACGAATCATTAATGACATTTTATACAACATCTTGCATGTATCCCTGTCATAGAATACAAACTCTCAACTGTACTCAAAGAAACGTGTTAAATCTTGCCAAGTGGTACGCTCATACTGTAGATAAAAGAAACGCCTACCCTTGCGATCCACAACCGAACGATTCACGTCTGCCTCACGAACTAAAGCATGAGTCATTACTAAATTGCGCTCTTTACGATACTTTCATTAATAATTTGTTTTAGAACGCACCCTAGAGTTACTTGTCCCAGCAACAATGCGATCTCTACACAGTGCAGTGCTTCCCTTCAGCATGTCCAATTCGGAAGTAAGGTACGTATATAATTTCGCATATTAGAATTCAGATTGGCCGAGCGGTCTAAGGCGTTAGACTTAAGATCTAACTCTCCAAAAGAGAGCGCGAGTTCAAATCCCGCATCTGACATTTATTTTTTACTGTTTCTAGCATGGGTGAACCGGAATCGAAAAAATTAAAATCAACTGAAGACGTAAAGCAGCCTCCATCCTTAATTGGTATAAGAAGCAATGTGTAATTTTTGGATCGCACACAAAAAATGTTTTGTGTAGGATTTTCTTGTCAAGTTCCCTGCGAACTGTGCATCACCGTCGTGAAATGTGGTGAAGATCGTGGTATCGTTCTAAACAACTTGTCCGATTGGAAAAATAGAATTATGTGCATTTCACTTATCGATAAAAACCCCAGAAAAGAAGCCATCAAATGGAATTTAAATATAAGCGAAGAATTAAAGGTAGATGTCAAACACGTATTTGGCGCTCCTAATTTAATACCAAAATAATATCAAGGTGACGACTCAGTTACTATATCCCTAGTTGAAGAAGAATGGAAAAATTTAATTAAACTCCAACCAATTATTATAGATATTTTCTATCACCGGACAAAGGAAGTTTTTGAGGTTAATAATTTAAGTATTGCTTACAACAAATATTTGTATTACGTAAAAGGTGATGAAGAAGCCATGTCATATTCCGGATTCACAGAATATATTTTATGCGCCACTCCGAAAGATTATTATGAAATTCGTCTCTTTCTGCACAATCAACTAGCAGCAGCATACGATCACGCGTTAAAAGCGTGATGACATCATGCTTGTTACTCAACACAGTCACGTAGCAAGCATATACAATCATGCGCACAACACGTGTTAATCTCTTATTGCATCAGCTGAACTTAGCACATAATCACCAAGCATGCCAATGACGTATGCATTACATAAACCTCACGTGTCACAAACATGCGTTTACGAACACATAATGGGTATATATTGAACATAACGTTTGCTTCAAGCACAGTGCTGCTTATACTTCATCTTGTGCTACACACCAGCATCAACAACAATGGCTTCCAGCAACACCGTCGCAGCAATGGAAACTTTTCTTAACGCCATCGGCAATGGTTCTATCTTGGGTTCCAAACCTATAACGGCAAATGAACTAATTGAAGGTAAGCCATACCTCATCCAGAACATTAGCGCTATTAAAACCAAATGGGGAAGAAAAGTTGTTGTTACAATTGAAGATAGAGAGTTAATGCTTCCACAACGATTTGAAAGACTAAGTTCATCAGAATTACGACTCATTGATAGTAAAAAAAATTACCTAATATACAACGGGGAAGAAGAACTTTCAATCAATAAGACTAGACATCTATATAGTTTTGAGAGGGCAACAGAATAGCAAAATAAAAGCACCAAAATAATGTAGTTGTTACGTCACCACTAACACACACACACACATATATATCACCATAGCACCACACATCTTTCTTTTATAAGTGCCAAAGATGTTCTGCTCACATATGCCGTGCAGCCATAATTTCATGGAATGCCAATGCTCAAAATGTTACCATGGTCCAGCTCAGTGCATCGGTTCCGGCGGTTACCTGGACAAGCTGTGCTAAGAAAACGTCCACGCTATGACGTCATCATAACTGACGATAGATTAAACGACCATGCGGACAACGAAAGCAGTCAGTGCACACAACAAGCAACAACAGCGTCTGCAACATGGATCTCGTTTCAGAGCCGATCGACATAGGGCACAAAGTTTGGTCTTGGCTCATATCCAACACAATGCCCTAGTCAATTCCGATGGAAAGCGGGTGGACCAATGCTTCACACTTGTCTCCACCAAGATACAATACCACGACGCAAGGCTAAAAACAGTGATTCTAAAGCTCAAATCACTGTCGTCTTCCTCAGTTGATGCTGACGTTCTAAACATCAACTTTAAAAGCTTTCTGGTAGACCCAGATTTTAGAGATTCAGCACGATTAACCATCACCTTTGATAACGCAAAAGTACCTAGTTTGGATCAGTGAATCTCCGAGCGCGGCTGCTGCAACCTGCTTCATTGGAACAACGATGAGCTTAGCGAGCTCGTGGTGGGCGCTTTGTTTGTGCCAAAATTTGAACAATATGTGAGTAAAAACTTTTGCCATCTTCCATTTAAGTGCATCACCAAAAACGTATCTAAAAAAGTTTACTCCATTGTGTTTAACGATACCGACAGTGAAAGCGAAACCGAACTCGAATTTAACACCGACAACGAGAAAACAAACGAAACTAATAGTACTCAAGACGCTTCAAGCAGCAACACAAACAACTCTGCAAAAGGCAGTACCGGCAAAGAGTTAGACAGCGATCCCGCCATCCCAAGTGATAAAGAAAATAAAAACCATCATATACAAGTCTAACTAACAAATAATTGTTATAATAGTAGCTCTATTTTAATGTAACATCAAATCAATTTCTTTAAAAGCAAATAGTATCTTGTAAGGTGTAAATTGTTTAACATGGGTGCTATATATTCATTTTTTTAAAAAAGTATGCTTAATATTTCAAATTGTATACATCATTAACATTCTTTGTTTAAGTCAAATATTATATCAAATGTATAAATTTATGTTAAAAATGCATTCATGCTGTGTTACTATGTATATCTAGCCATTGTACTAACTGTAATGTAAAAAATAAATAAAAAATGTGCCCCTGTGGAGCCGGACGGGTTCGTCCGATCCTGTCGCCACAAAAAAGACAGGCACAAAGTTTATGAGGTCGAGGTCGACATTGACGTCAGTAGTTTACCTGAAAGGTCAACTACTGGCGCCAAAGTCCACCTCAAATTTCAACACCTCTTAACCTTTCACCTTTCTTTGGCGCCAGGATTGGACTTTGACCGTCTGGCTCCAGAGGGGTACATACTACTACTGGACTTTGCATTTCACGAACCCACAAAGCCACAATTGGTGTCAGGAGGGACACGACATGGAGGCTGCATTGGAAAATTTTTTGGAGAAGTTGACGGAAATGAAGGCATCAAATGACAACCCCGCTGCGAAAACAGAAGCGGCAAAAAACAACCTGGCCGCGGAACTGAAGGAAATGAAGACGGCTAATGACAACCTCGCTGCGAAGACAGAAGCGGCAAATAACAACCTGGCCGCAGAACTGAAGGAAATAAAAACGGCTAACGATAACCTCACCGAGAAGATGGAAGCCACAAACAACAGCCCGACTGCGAAGATGACCGAATTGACCACGGAGATGAAAGCGGCAAACGGGACCCCCCCACATACTACTAAGAGCAGCTGACTGGCGTGAGAGATGACGTCACAGAGCTGGGCAAGCGGATGTTTCAAGTGGTCGAGCGGGTCGAAGACTTGGCGAGCCGCGTTGACGGGCTGGAGGGAAAGGCCGACATCAACGCAAAGTCCCTGAAAGCCATAGTGGCGGCCGTCGTTGGCAGGAGGTTAAAGGGTTTAAAGGTCGACGCGACGGAAATAGACACAACATCGGCGCGCGTCAAACTTAACTATGACGGCGGGACAACTTTCGAAGTCTTTCGCCGTCAGTTCGACACGGTGGCCAAACACAACAAATGGTCACCAGAGGAAAGGCTGCACAGTTATTAGCCGGTCTCCAGGAACGGGCCGCGGAAGTCCTGAACGCGGTACAGAAAACGGCGGCGCCCAAGGACATCTGGGAGGCCCTGGAGAATCGCTTTGGAAAGCACCGCTTAGCCGCTGCGTACCGCAGCCAGCTAAAGGCAAGGTCACAGCAGCCAGCGGAGACGCTGCAGGAGTTCGCCCTGGCAATCGAGCAGCTGACCAGCCAACCAATATTCGACCTCCCACCAGAGGTCATATCCCGGGAGGCTGCCTACAAATTCGTTGACGGGGTACGAGACACGGAGATTCATCGGCGCCTAATGCTCGGCAATTACTAAACCATCCACGAGGCGCTAACGGCCAAATTAAGGATGGAAGCAGCCAAGTTGACAGCTATCCCGACGTCGAGAACGAGGAGTGTCCGCTACACCGGAGACAGAAGACCAGCCGAGGGACGCCGGCGATGACATAGTGGCCTGTGTTGGGGTGTGGACAGCTGGGACACCTGGAGAGAGACTTCCCACACAAAGAAGAGCAGCTGGAAGAACGAGTAAAGCCCGGCGGGGTGAAAAGCAATTCGGCGGCGACATCACCATCCCCTCGGGTGGCGCTGCGTGCTGTCATCTGGCGTATGGGTGACAGCCTCATCGAGGACGGTTGGGTGAGAGGAAAGCCTTGCCGCGTGCTGGTGGACACAGGGGCTGCCGTGACCGTCCTCAGACCTGACATAGCCAGGGGTTTGCCAACAAGGAAACCAAGCCGACTGTTCCAGCTTGTGGCGGCTTCGGGTGACACCTTGCCTGTGGAAAAGGAGGCCCTGCTGAAGTTTAACTTGGGACGGAGTGTCGTGCGTCAATGGGTGTTCGTCGCGAAGGTGGCTGAGGAGGTAATAAAGCAATGGAGAAGAGGTGATAGTCCGACAGCCCAAAGAGCGCCATGGAATTTGCAGGTTCGTCCTGACGGAAGACGTGGTGGTCCCCGCGAGAAGAGGGTTGGTGGTGACGGTACGACTGGAAGGCCAGCGGCCGAAGAACATGATGCTGGACCAGATGATGCCTGTGCCCCGACTCTTTGTAGCCAGGTTATTATTGCCGTGCCGAGAGGAGGTGCCAGTGTGGCTGCTCAAACTGGCAGACACCGATCATGACGTCCAGGCTGGAACGGAGCTGGGGACCTGTTAGCCCGGAGTTAGCGTTAGCGTAATTGACAACACACAGAAACCGGTGCCGACGCAAATTTCTTACAACTTTGCAAACAGTCAACACAGGAACTTGTAATTCACGACTAGCCTTCCGTACCTACTTCTTTGGGCTACAAGCGAACGACTCGCTCACTCGCTCAACAGTCTCTTCACTTACTCTTGCTCGTTCTGTGCTCTTCCCTTTACAAGCCATTCGGTATCCTCAAAGTGATGATACCATATATGAATGTTATTATCACCAGGAGGATCAAAACCGAACTTAATGCAGAACGCACGTTGCACAGTAACCACAGATTCGGTCTTTGAAATCTGCAAACGCTTTCTGTTTACCAGTCGCCATCTTTGATACTACCACTTTCTCGCGGATTGCAGCAGAAACATTGCACGCACATGCCCACTGGTGCTAAATGACAAAACGGTTTGAGTTGCTTTTTAATTTGGCATATCATTTATAACTATAAATTTAATGTAATAAATATTATAAAGTGCTAAAACCACGACACTCATTTATATACAATTATATCATGCACAGTGACTTGATAAACTACATATGGAATATAAAAACATATAAGATCATCTTCTAGGATTCTAGCGGTAAACAGGCCCTTAAATCTGAGTCACTCACTCACTCTTCCAAGGTTGTGATACCTATCACATACAAGAATGGAAGCAACAGCCAAAGGAAATATTCAGATGAGAAGACAACATCTTAATAAAGAATAGCTTTCCTCTTCCTCATTTATTAGACTTATATCTATTTCATTGTATCTTTTCTCTCTCCTGACCATTTATTGGCAGTAAGGCATTTGAAGCATCAACTGTGCACTTTGTTCAGTGCATATATGTGCATTTCATAAATAAATGAAAATTTTATCATTAACTGTGATCAAATATACTTAGTTTTTGTAGATAATCTATGTGAGTAAGCAGCATTTTAAATTTGATTTAAGGATTTGTAATTTGTAATTTATTTCTCATCTTTCCTTTTACATCTTCAAATGGAAATACAAATTCAAGATCACAATTATAAAATCCACACTGGAAACTGCCATATATTCCTAAATCCTGAAAATCCTACCATGTTGCCCACCATTGAATAATATTTTGGTTTCCATACACCTAACACTAGGTTTTTGTGTATTGGAGGCCTTCTATTCCTTTTTACACAATTTGCGTTTTCATCTATCCTACTCCACATTTTTCTCTTAATTGTTCTTAGCCATCTCTCTTTAACTATCCCTAAATAATTCCCTATATCTCTCCTGTTCTTTTCCCCTTTTACTGACAAAATTCTTCTAAATACTACTTCGCCCCCAAATTTTTCCCATTTACAAGTCCAGGCCTGTTCTCCATATCTTTGTTTGACTAGCATATAATATACAATATAAATCTGCATTCTCTTCTCTGCACAATGAACATTTATCTAGCTCCATCTCTTGACCTATACCTTTCAAGTTTCTCACTCCTTTTCTCGCCCAAGCAAAACCTTGTCACCACAACTTACTACATTTAACTATATATCCTTCCCTCCCCCAGGTTGTTTTTGTTTCTCTTCATAATCTCGCTCGCTCGCTCGTGCTGGCTGGCTGTATACAGCCAGAAGGTTTTTGCTGCGTGCCCACCCATTAAGGGTTTTACCGCAGGTAGGATTATTATAGAAAGATGTGTGAAA
Organism: Mantis religiosa; assembly: GCA_030765055.1. Taxonomy (NCBI): domain Eukaryota; kingdom Metazoa; phylum Arthropoda; class Insecta; order Mantodea; family Mantidae; genus Mantis; species Mantis religiosa. Next base: position 1,514,433 of record JAUKNK010000166.1, read on the forward strand.
TTTTTTCACTTGTATTGACGAAAATATCTTGTCTGTCAATATATTCTAATCTTAGCTTAACTTTTGAAAGTAATGAGGCGGTAATTCAAACATAAACATCACTTAATTTATCCTTACTTGGACATGTTTCTGAGAATGGTTTGTCCCCATCATCAGTAGCTATCCGCCTGCTTGGATCCGCGGTTTCCTGAAGTGAGCTGGTTGTCTGTGGCGGCATCTGTTGTCTGTGAGATGAAATTTCCAAAGAGAGTTTTCAGGCGGCAATTCGAAATCTAAAGTATACTGTTCGTTTTTTATAGTGAGCATCTTTTCCCAAACATCAACTTTGACTGCATTAATGGCTGGGTTTAATGGTCTTTAATAGTTTTCTACTTTCAAATGTTAAATACATCACTGTTTCTAACCTGTCACTTCAAGTAATATTAGCTTAACTTCTTTCCAGAAGCCTCTATACCCATACTCAGCATTTATCTAAGAATGACCCATACCTATCTGCTTCAGGATGTCATTCATTTTATGTGCCCAAGACCTACTGCAATTCCTTCTCTTTTGAATATGAAAACTGAAACAGTTATTTTATGTTGTCCCCAAAGAGTTTCAAATATTGTATTATGTGAGGTTATGTAGAGTGAGTCACGCACAGAGAAGCTATGTAAGTGGAAATGACGTCACAAAAGTGTGGAATAACAAACTTATTTGTGATTGGTGTGACGCGTATATCGTAAAACGTGGACCAATCAAATATAGAAGATTTTACGTTGCCATGGAGGATATTCAATATTCCTCTAGGGGGGTCGAACTATTAGCGAAATGCTAATGTGTAGAAGAAGCGGAACTGGTCATTCTTCTCCTAACAGTCGCCGTGAACGGATGTAAGGTTCTCTTCTTAAACGCCCTTGTGTGCGGAAGAGTATAAGTTTATTCTCGTAACCATCATCGATTATAACTAGATAATCTTTACATTAAATATCATCGCTAGAAGACACACAATTTAATTATTATACACGGTAGTGAAAAAACGTATAAAACTTTTGATTCTTGCACGCATCCAGATAAACGCGTCACATCAAGTGAATCTTGTGTAAGAATAGTGTTATAAATGTTGTATCATACATCTTGTTCGAACTGGTGTTAATTGAAGTAAGGAAATAAAAGTTTCCACATTATTTAATACAGAGGAAAATGATTACTAATTTTACGTAAAATTTCCTTCCGCCGTACCACCCCTGTAAAAGAAGATATCTAGCTCAACCGACTGAAGCCACGCCGAGGTAAGCTGGGACTTCAAGAATCATCAATTCCAACCCTGTTCCAAATGGTCACCTCAACGAGGGGTATAATTCGCCATCCTTCTATACGATTCGACCGCAACCCAGTATCAAAATGGCGCCCAACGTGGGGCTCGAATAGGCAGAAGGAGGATTACACCACAGGAGAATAAATAGTGTAATGGACAGGTAACTTCGAATCAAGAAAGAAGAAAGAAGAAAAGTGAGTACGGAAAATCTTAATAGATAATTAATAGGAAAAGTGACAAAATTATAATTTTCATTTTTTTATGTTATTAAGAAAGGGAAAAATATTACCTAAAATGGAAGGTAAAAAATTAACAGACAATAAGAATAAAAATGTTGGGGAAGGAGTGGAAAGACTAGTTAGTGATAAGAGAGCAGAAATACAAGAAGTCAGGGAAGTAGTGGAAGGAATGATTAGTGATGATGCAGGAACAAGTAGAACAGAAATTATGCAGAGTAAAGTTAATGAAATGATAATAGACAGGTTAGAGAAAATGATGAGTAATTTTGATGCTAAAATGGATAATTTAAGACAGGATATGAATCAAAATTCAGAAAATTTAAATAGTTTTAGACAAGAAATAAGACAGGAAATAAGACAGAATTCAGATCAAAATTCAGAAAATTTAAATAGTTTTAGACAGGAAATAAGACAGGAAATAAGACAGAATTCAGATCAAAATTCAGAAAATTTAAATAGTTTTAGACAGGAAATAAAACAGAATTCAGAAAGGCAGATCAAAATTTAAGGCAGGAAATGAGTAATTCAAATGCTAAAGTAGATCAAAGTTCAGAGAAATTAGAAGCTAGGATAGATCAAGGAAGAGAAGAGTGTAGAGAAGGCATAAAATCTTTAAAACAGAAAATAGAATCTCATGATGGAGAAATGTCTAAGTTAAAAGAGATGTTTCAGGAAATGAAAATAAGTCAGGAAAATGTAGTAAAAGATATAAGAAGTGAATTGGCTAAGGAGTCAGAAATCCTTAAGCAACAACAAGTAGAATTTGTAGAAAAACAAAAAGTAGAAATAGGGGAGTTAGAGAATAGAATAAGTCAAGAAATAGATGTAGTCTTATTAGATAATTCACGGAAATACCATGAGGAAAATATTGAAATACAGAATAATTTTGTAAGAGAGGTAAATAGTATCAGAAATGATGTTAAACTAATTGCTACTGAGGTGCAAACACAACAAGATGAACTAAAAGTTAAATATGATGAAGTCAGTAAGTTGAATAGTGAAATGATTACAAGAATAGATTTGGCACAGGAAAGTTTTGAGAGAGAGAAAGAAAACATTAGCAAGCTGAATCAAGTTGTGGTTGCATTACAGGCAAGCAAAATTTCTGAGAACCAGAGGGTAATAAAATCTAAGAATATTACATGTATTGACTCACCTGGTAATTCAGGTAATATTGTACAAAACTTAGAGAATTATTTGGAGAGTGACGATACAGAATCTTTGTCACCTGATTGTGAAGTAAATGATAATGGACAAATACAAAACATGCACACACATACACAGTTACACAGTCAAGGTAACACAAATTGTACAAATTATTTGTTGCATGACATAAGTCCACCTACTTTCGAAGAAGAATCGGGAGACAATCCCAAAATATTTCTAAAGGAATTAGAAGAATATTTTAAAATTAAAAAGATTCCAAATGAATTTAGGATGATGATTGTTAAAAGGTGTTTGAAGAAAAATGCTTTAGAATGGCTGAGGTTAACACTAGCATCACATGAAACGTATAGTATGTTTAGGAATGTGTTCATAAATAGGTTCTGGGGTCCAGAAAGACAGAGAAGAATTAAAGTCGAACTGGCCACTGGTAAATTCGAGTTCAAGAAGGGTGTGTCCATGACAGAATATTTCCTAAAACTTGCTAACAAAAGTAAACTTGTGAATCCAGATATGTCAGAAACCGAGATCGTGAATATGCTAATACGACATTATCCACCGCACATTAGAAACCACCTAATTGTGGCTAAGCCCGTCGACTTTACTGATATGATTGAGTTATTATCAGAATTTGAGGCTCATAACCTTAATTCTGATTCTACTCATAGTCAAGTTGATCCTGACAAGACTCATATAGAACAAAAGCAAGTAAATAGACAGGAAGTAAGACCAACATTCAGGGAAAATCACAACCATACTAACCAAAACCAAAATAGTTTTAACCAAAATTGGGGCGGGGCACGTTCAAGAGACAACTATGAACGAAGAGAGTACAACCCCAGAAAGACATATGAACCGGTAGTGCCAGGTATAGGAAGGAGAATTCCAAATACTCCTAGGAGGAATTATAATAATGACCAACCTGTGGGAAATGTGAGGAGTAATCAGGTGAATCAACTGAGGTTTTACAGGGGAAATAACCTAAGAACGGGTTATCAAAGTAGAGGAAGAGGGATTAGCATCGAAGACTCTTCATTAAGAGATTTTAGGGGTCCTAGGTTTGAAAGGGCAGACAATAACCTAGAAAGGACACCGACTCAGGGAATAGAAGGAGAAATAAATAACGGTAGTACCAACCCAACTGCTAGTGTAACTACAGACCGCACTAATGCGGAAAACTGAGTACCAAATCATTTTGTGCCTTGGAAAGTGGTTCGGTAGAAATGACACAGGGCAAAATCAAAATTCAAAATTTACCAGAAGATAAGCTCACTCTCTCCAGAAGTAAAGATCGGGAATTAGTAAATCCACCTCAGATTAACCTTCGTATAGGCGATAGCGAATATAAAGTATTGATAGACACAGGAGCTAGTTCATCAGTAATAAGTGAGAACTTATTCAAGGAGTTACTATCCAAGTTTAGGATTGAATATTTAAACGTGTGTAATGTATACTGTAGCACAGCTATTGGTAAAAAGAAAGATAAAGTTAAATATCAAGCGTTAATTCCTGCGCGAATAGATGATTGGAATTTCAATTTTATCGTATTGGTAATACCAAACTTAGCTCGTGATATTATTATTGGCAATGATGTATTGTATGATTGGCAAAGTGTGATAGATTTCGAGAAACATGAAATGAAGGTCAAAGGAGATAATGAAGTAATCAAAATAAATTTGTTAGAAGAAATTATATTAAAAGAAGATGAGAAGGATAGTATAAATAATGATAGGTTTTTTGTAGAAAATATAATATTATACGAAGAAGATATAATTAATAATGAAGAAGATAATAGTGGTAAAGAGAATTTACTTTTAAATAATAAAGAAAATGAGACGTTTGTCCTTGGAGATCATTGTTGCCAAATAAACACATTAAATACCGACACCGAGCGAAAACAAGAAGAGGAAGAAATGATATTCCAAAGAACTTTGAAAGAAAAGTTAGGGAAAACATACAATTTAAATCACGCGCAAAGAGAACAATTGAGGTTATGTATACTAAAGAACAGGAACGTTTTTAGTACGAAACCTGGATTGTGTAATAAGTACATACATACATTTAAGGTGAACGACATTGCTCCTTATACTCATAAAAGTAGATCTGTGCCTATCGCTATTAGACAACAAGCATCTGAAGTAATAAACGATATGCTAGAAAATGGAAATAAAATTTTAAAAGATTGGATACCAAAGTATGGGCCAATAAGGGCAATATTATCAGACAACGCAACGGTTCACCGGAGTAAATTGTTTACTTCAGAAATGAAGAACAATAACATTAAGATGTATTACTCTTCAGCATATTTTCCCCAAGGAAATCCTTGCGAGAGAGTGATGCGTGATTTAGGCTTGTATTTCAGAATTCTGTGTCATTCTAACCACCGAGGCTGGTACAAATACTGCCATATTATTGAGAAAATCATTAACAATACCCCAAACTCTACTACCAAATTTTCACCAATCGAAGTAATGACTGGACTACAACCTGAACCTCTAGTAATAAAAGCACCAACAACCTTAAAAGTAGATGAAATGGAATTGAATGAAGAAGAAAAGTGTGCTGAAGCATTTCGAAGAATAAAAGAAAAAGCAGAGAAAAGATTATCAAAGATACAAAGAAAAGGAGCGAAATGGAATCCTGAAATAAATGATAAAGTTCTCGTAAAGACATTTAATATCTCCAGTTCTAAAATCAAATCCTATTGGAGAATGAATTTGTTATATAAAGGTCCATATAAAATAGTAAGAAAATTTGGGGATCATACGTACGAATTAAGAGACGATGATAATAAAATGATAGGAAAATATCACAAAACACTTTTAAAACCATTCAAAAGCCTTGACACTCACAAGAACAAATGATTAAAAAAAAAAAAAAAAAAAAATATGTTTATGAATTACTGAAAAATGTTTTGTTTATTATTATTGTGTTCGAATAATTTCTGATTTTATATTGTTATTTTTAAATTGTATTAATTGTTCATTGTTGTAATAATGTTTAATTATTGGGGCATTCTTCAGAATATATGGAACAATATTATTGGGAGATTTAAGTTAATTTTCCATATATTCTGAAGAGGGGCATCTGAAACAGTTATTTTATGTTGTCCCCAAAGAGTTTCAAATATTGTATTATGCGAGGTTATGTAGAGTGAGTCACGCACAGAGAAGCTATGTAAGTGGAAATGACGTCACAAAAGTGTGGAATAACAAACTTATTTGTGATTGGTGTGACGCGTATATCGTAAAACGTGGACCAATCAAATATAGAAGATTTTACGTTGCCATGGAGGATATTCAATATTCCTCTAGGGGGGTCGAACTATTAGCGAAATGCTAATGTGTAGAAGAAGCGGAACTGGTCATTCTTCTCCTAACAGTCGCCGTGAACGGATGTAAGGTTCTCTTCTTAAACGCCCTTGTGTGCGGAAGAGTATAAGTTTATTCTCGTAACCATCATCGATTATAACTAGATAATCTTTACATTAAATATCATCGCTAGAAGACACACAATTTAATTATTATACACGGTAGTGAAAAAACGTATAAAACTTTTGATTCTTGCACGCATCCAGATAAACGCGTCACATCAAGTGAATCTTGTGTAAGAATAGTGTTATAAATGTTGTATCATACATCTTGTTCGAACTGGTGTTAATTGAAGTAAGGAAATAAAAGTTTCCACATTATTTAATACAGAGGAAAATGATTACTAATTTTACGTAAAATTTCCTTCCGCCGTACCACCCCTGTAAAAGAAGATATCTAGCTCAGCCGACTGAAGCCACGCCGAGGTAAGCTGGGACTTCAAGAATCATCAATTCCAACCCTGTTCCAAATGGTCACCTCAACGAGGGGTATAATTCGCCATCCTTCTATACGATTCGACCGCAACCCAGTATCAAAACGTTCTTTAATAATATTGCCATTTTCCAAGTTAGTGTTTCTCTATAAATATTCCATTGCCCTTGACAAGATTTTACATTTGATTTAATACCACTATTGTGAGTTGGTTTATTGATATTACATCATTTAAGCTTTATAAAAGTAGGGTGCATTTTGGGAGCTCAATTACTCTCCTCATCAACCTGTTGCCAACAGCACAACAATCTCCAACTGTCTAGGAGATTGCTGTGCTATTGTAGTCTGTTAGTGGCTTCTTGAGAAATTTCCTACCGAGGTTGTGCTTGGTGGCATCTCATAATTGAAGACTCCATTTTAAGGAACTTGCTGTAGCGGCTGTAGCTTGTAGCAACTCAAAAATAAAGACTCTAATTTGACAAATGTATGCTGAGGTTGCTGCTTGATGCCATGCCAAATTTGAATTCTCCATTTTAAAGAACTGCTTGCTTAGGTTGTTGCTTGGTGATAAGACAAAGGCACCAAAGAACTAGAAGAGCATGGCAGCCTACCACCAATTATAGCAGTTGATAACAGATTGATGAGGGAAGCAATTGAGCTCTCAAAACAAATCCCATTTTTAAAAGAAGTAAGTGATATGTCAATAAACTGACTCAAGGAAGTGTTATGAAATTGTTTAGTACATGATTCATATAAAATTCTGTTCAATAAATTAGAAACATTTCATGCGATTATGATCAATATCCCAGTGCTCTCAAAATAATTTACAGTTATGTAAAATATTGCTAAATTCCATATGTGCAAGAGTGGTGAGGGAGCAAGGGACTAGAAGTTTTATGACATCTTGAAGGCACTAATCACTTTCATATCAGGATCAGCACTTCTCTTATAATGCAAGTAGGCTCTCAGTACCATTGCACATTTTTACATCAGAAGCGGGGAAGTGTCAAATTGTTTTACAAAGCTGTATTTACAGAGTTACCTTCCCAAAAAACTGACTGATACTTCTCTCTGTTTAAAAGGCATGTCAGGACATATTGTTTTGAATATACAAAATGCAGCTATAAAATTTACATTGGAAACAGAAGAGGATAGTGTGCTCCCCTTTTTGGACATCAAGATAAAAAAAATGTACAAAAAACTCACTTTTGGTATTTATAGGAAACCGACACACACAGATAATTACATTAAGAAGAACAGTTTCAACTCAAAACAACACCAGCATGCCATTTTCAACTGTTTAATTTTTAGGATGATCAACTTTCCACTAAACAGAGAAGATTATCAAGAAGAATACCTACACATAAAAAAGTAGCTATATCCAACGGTTTCAACCCAAATTTAATAGACAAAACAGTTAACAGACTCAACACAGCTAAGAAAATAAAAGAAACCACCACCCTACAGGAGAAAAAGAGAAATTTTTTTTTAAAGAATTCACCTTCCACCCATCAGCCTATAACAATTTCCAAAAAATCTTCTCAAAACACAACATAACTCTTGCACCTGAAAATAGGTTTAATATCAGAAATTTGTTAAAAGGCCCTTCCAAAAATTCAATCACTACCAAAGAAAAACCAGGAATCTATGAGATCATATGTGAAACTTGCCCTAAAATTTATATAGGAAAAACAAAGAGAAATATTAACATCAGAAATAAAGAAGATATCAGAAACATTAAAAATGGTGAAACAGAAAAATCAGCAGTGGCTTTTCATTTTTTGAATACTAGACAAGACATCAATTTGGAAACATCGCTACTAAAATACGTTAATCACCACATAGACCTTTCCGTATGGGAAAAAATCTTCATTAACAAAAACTGTCATAGAGTCATGAATTTTGAAACTCCACCACCGGACATCTTTGACAAGTACATCGCGCCATCTGTTGACAATACGGAGAAAGAAGAAACCACTACAACTTACACTAATCGAGTATCAGCTGAGGATAGGAGCAAGAGCTCTTGAAACATGTACTGTGAATAAACAGTATGAGTAACGCAAATTGTCAATATATTCTTGATTCACTTTTGTACTAATTTGTGCTTCACTGTCCCTACACTTCTTTCAAGTTTATACTTTGAAAGACTGGCTTGTTATCCTAGGAATAATCTCACATACAACAAGCAGTGATGGAATGGAGGTGGACAGGATTTGATAGCGCTGGGATGAAAAGTGTTTTAAATTTCAAACTAAAAAAAAACTTAATTTCAATTTATCAATATTTTATAAATATAAATAAATTCCCTAAGTGTTTAGCATTAAAGGCGCAAATTTGTATTTAGAAATTTCTTGTTTTTTATGTCAGTTATAATAGATATGGGGTGTGAAAAATGAATACAATGTTTATAAGCAATTAAACATGCTTAATTTTATATTATTTAAGTATGTCAGAAACAGACAATAAAGAGGAATAACACCTTTAGCAGTCTTTGTGTACCAACACATTAACTACTGCTCTTTATTTCTTTTATAGTAGACTACTGAATAATGATAAAAATGATAATGTTAGTGAGAATTTTCTTTTATTTGTAGATCTAGAACATTGTTGGAAAGAGTATTTTTTGAGACATTGTAGCACAGTCACAAATATTGTCTAAGAACTTGCTAAATGCATTAATCAGTTGCTACATGCTGCTTGGCATTCTGCAGCATGTCGTTGGTAAGAAGAATACCAAGAACTATGTTTTTAGTGGTAGCAACTCTACTCAGATAAAAGATGTACTTCTTGATGGTACCAGTATTCATGTATTAGGTTCATTTGGATACTTGTGGGTTCAATAAGCCAAGGTAGCAGGTATTTGTTCACATTTATGGTCACCAGATGTCACTAGATTCTGCATTCTTGCTTTCATTTTGTTAGTTGCAGCAAGACTAAGTTGCAAAAGCTAGAAAACGTTATAATTAATTGCCCGTGGGAAGGGTTAAAATGTTGATGAGTTTAACTCTAAGAGACTTTCCTTTTGTATGCAACTTTGCAACATGTGTCATAGGTCTCTCTTAAGTATTACCGTGCTACTCAATAGGTTACCCTGGTTTTATCTTTGTTAATAGAAACTCTCAGATAATATTGGCTAAAGTGATGCATTCATTGGTGCTTAGCAAACATCTGAGAAGCGCGCAAGTACCCCTCTCACTCTTTCGACAGTAATCAGTGCATTATCTGAGATGTTTGTGTGAACAAAGATAAAGCCAGGGAAAATTTTGAGCAGCACGATAATACAAGATGTGTTTTTAAAGTAAGTACCAACAACTTTTTAAGAAGTAGCATTACTTTCCAACTATTTTATTATCATTTATTTCCTTATACTGCATAGGCAAATAATCATGCAGTTTTTATAAGAGGAAGCCAGTTTTTATATGCCTTCTGATGCTGTTGATTCACATCATTGTCTTGAAATGTTTTCAGTCAAGCAATTTCTTTAGATGTAAGAAAATCACATGGTGCCAAATCCCGACTGTAGGGAGAGGTATTCCCAGCTAAATGATGTGATCAGATCTTGAGTTTGTTTGGTTGTGTGTGGGCAACTATTATTGTTCCCCCAACCTCACACAGTTGTGACGAATGTTTCCTGGGACAATATTTCTCGCATTCCAAAACAAATCTCTGATCTGGCTTCACAATTGGCAGATTGCTTGATTGTTCTGAACTTTTTTAAGTGCTCTAATAATAGTGACAATTGCTTCATCTGGCTTCATAATGAATGGAGAAAATGAACATGCATGCTTGAAATTTTGACTATAGCAGCAAAATACTTAAGAGTGCTTACTTTAAAAACATGCCTGTTACTGTGCTACTCATATGTATGGGTTGTTCTCATTAGACAAAAGCTTACAAGTAGCACTGTCATATTATATTACATTTATATAAGAGTTTGGTTTCATAATAAGGTACTATAGTTGTTACTAACTTTTAAAATATATACATTAAATCATAAAGTGAACATTAAAGAATTAATAAGTGTTTATGTAAAAGGTCTATAACAGAGCTAAGCTGTTGGATCTGAAACCTACTATTTACAAGTTATATATGAATATAATGGAATGATAAAACCATATTCCATTGTTTAAGGACTATGATACAATGAAGCACAAAATTAATACAATTTTGAGTCTAACTAATACTCAATGCTCCATTTATTGCTAGTATTTACCTAGAACGCTTTTCGTTAGGATCTTCCTAACATCATCAGCTGTTGTCGACTAATGGATGCCGCTTCAGTGAACTTCTTGGAGGTGATAGGTGCGTCTCTGTCGGTATCTTGATGAACTTGAAATTTGGATTTTCTTCAAAGGTGGTATCGAAATTAAACAATTTACTTTCATATTTCTTTATAATGATTTTTTCCCACATGGTTAACGCAGCTGGACCTTGGACACTTTTTAGTAAGTGAATTTCTCGTTCTATGTCATGATTTTCCTTCCAAAAATGGTACACTACCGCCAATTTATCTATTTCTTTATTCCTGATGTTCCTAAAGTGCTCTTTAAGCCTAATGTTCATGTTCCTTTTTGTTTTCCCAATTTAGAATTTGTCACAGTCCTTGCAATTTATCCGGTACACTCCTGATTTTCTGCCTGTGGGTATCTCCTTTGTATTATGTGATTTCAAAAGGTGTTGTTCTGTGGGGCCAAAGTAATATTGTGTTCTTTAAGGACTTTTTGGAAAGGTGTGTAGCTCTGGGATGATACGTAAATTTTCTGTATGAGGTTTCATTGCTAATTGGGGAGAGAGTAGTTAATTGTTTGCATCTTAGTTGTCTTTTGAATTTATCTATTTTCTTGTTGACCAATTCAGCACTGTATTCATTGTATTCTGCAATGTGAATGATATTATTGTACTCTTTGTTATATTCTATCTTGTTTAAAGGTACATTAACCAGCCTGTAAGTTAAACTGTTGACAACAGCATGCTTGTGTTGTCTTAGGTTTTATCCATCTGATTTTATGAAATTTTCTGTGTGTGTTTCTTTCTGTGTCTGCCAAATTCAAGTTTATTATGTTTTCTGGTAAGTCTCAAACCTAAGAAAGGGATTTCATTGTTTGTCTCTTTTGCTATGGAGAATTTTGTTGCAGGATTTTGTAAATTAAGTAGTTTTAATGCATCATCCTGTTGGACTACATCTCTAGAATGACAGATTTATTGGAAGGTGATGAATTCCAGGAAATAAAGTCTGACCCTTTAAATATGTGTGTAAAACCGTTAAATGAAACAAAGAAGGAAAAAACAATCATACTAAAAGAAATTAAACAAAGTTTAAAACCAGACAACCCTACAGTAGCTAACATATATGGATTACCCAAAATTCATAAAACAGGAAATAAGATGCGCCAACTCATTAACAACATAAACACACCCTGCTACAAGCTATCCAAATGGTTAAACAAAAAATTTAAGGAGGTACTGAAATTCAAAAGCCACAGTATTAAAAATTTGTTGGAATTCATCAACAAAACTAAAAATCTACAGTTTTCTCCCACCGACTGAATGGTATACTTTGATGTAATCTCCATGTTCCCAAGTCTTCCGAGAGACAAACTCATAGGGTACATGCAGACATGGCTTCAGTCCCTACAAATAGACCAAAAAGTCATAGAGGAATACCTTCAATTAACCAATATTTGCATTGAGCAGTCCTTTTTTACATTCAATAAAAAAATTTTCAAACAAAAATCAGGACTATCTATGGGCAAGCCATTGTCCCCATTTTTGTCAGATGCCTTCATGAGCTTTTTGGAAACGCACATCACAAAGGCATTCCCACTAATTTTTAAGCATTGGTACAGATATGTGGATGACATTTGGGCAATAATAAATTAGAAACAAGTGGACGATGCATTAAAACTACTTAATTTACAAAATCCTGCAATAAAATTCTCCATAGAAAAAGAGACATACAAAGAAATCCCTTTCATAGATTTGAAACTTACCAGAAAATATAATAAACTTGAATTTGGCATACACAGAAAGGAAACACACACAGAAAATTTCATAAAATCAGATGGATATAACCTAAGACAACACAAGCATGCTGTTATCAACAGTTTAACTTACAGGCTGGTTAATGTACCTTTAAACAAGATAGAATATAACAAAGAGTACAATAATATCACTCACATTGCAGAATACAATGAATACCGTGCTGAATTGGTCAACAAGAAAATAGATAAATTCAAAAGACAACTAAGATGCAAACAAGTAACTGCTGTCTCCCCAATTAGCAATGAAACCTCATACAGAAAATTTACGTATCATCCCAGAGCTACACACCTTTTCCAAAAAGTCTTCAAGGGAACACAATATTACTTTGGCCCCACAGAAAAAATTTAGTGTACAACATTTTTAGAAATCACATAATACAAAGGAGATACCCACAGGCAAAAAATCAGGAGTGTACCTGATAAATTGCAAGGACTGTGACAAATTCTATATTGGAAAAACAAAAAGGAACGTGAACATTAGGCTAAAAGAGCACTTTAGGAACATCAGGAATAAAGAAATAGATAAATCGGCGGCAGCGTACCATTTTTGGAAGGAAAATCATGACATAGAATGAGAAATTCACTTACTAGAAAGTGTCTATGGTCCAGCTGCATTAACCACATGGGAAAAAATCTTTATAAAGAAATATGAAAGTAATTGTTTAATTTCGATACCACCTTTGAAGAAAATCGAAATTTCAAGTTCATCAAAATACCGACAGAGACGCACCTATCACCTTCAAGGAGTTCACTGAACCGGCATCCATTAGTCAACAACAGCTGATGATGTTAGGAGGATCCCAACGAAATGCGTTCTAGGTAAATACTAGCAATAAATGGAGCATTGAGTATTAGTACGACACAAAATAGTATTGATAAAACCATATTTGGATATAACTAAAGAGCTAAGATAAATTCATTTATGCTCAGTTTTTAAATGTCATTTAGGTCTACTGCTAATATATACACTGCAGGCCACTGTGTATGTTTGAATATCTCATTTAAGCAAAGATATGTGAAATGTTGTTTTTTAAACATTGATATACACATTTTAAAGGGAGGAATCTATGAAAAATGCTAAAATCCAGGGTTTACTTCAGAACAGCTTGAAATCTTGTCATTAGGTGGGGTATAGGAAATCTAGGTAAGCTTTTAATATTAATCTTTCTATCTCAAATAGATTTTTCAAAAACAAAAAAATATAGTGGTTTTTATAGTATGATTTTTATATGTTATATAAAAAGTTCAAGGTCATACAGTTTTTCTTTTAGAAACTTTAAATTTTAGATTCAGGTTTCTCTACATGCCAGTTATAAAAGTTGCTATACTTTTAAAGTGTGTATCAAGCATTTTTGGACAAAAAAATTTTAAGTGTGAATATATGACATTTTTCTTAATTTTTTTTTTTTTTTTTGCAATTTTGAGATTTAAAAATCAATAATAAATAAAATACTTAATTTAAATAAACAAAAATGCCAAATTTTATTAAACATTTATTTAGGAATATGTATGCAAAGTTTAATACAAAGTCGTTGAGAAATGCAGAAGTTGGAGCATTTTGAAGATACAAAAAAGTTCAAAAATTGAAAGTGGAGAAAAATGAATTTAAAGATTGAAATTGAAATTATACTACTTTCTTTACTTTGAAAACTCCATGCATCATATGTAGGCCATACAGCTATCTTATTACCTTCTTTCTCCTTAATTTGGTTACCTTTGGCCCTTTTTTAATAATTTTTCTATGTAGAACGGTTTATACCAAAAAAATAATAATTTAATTTTTTGCTGCAATTTCATTACATTGGGAAAGTAATTACATTCTCTACAATTTTTGTTATAAATGATTGGAACTTTGGATTCTGGTTCCCTTAGATAATAGTTACAAAACTATAAATGTATATACTCATTTTGTTAAGTCTAATGGTTCTTTAGGAGAAATATTAAGGAATATGATAGAATTTTCTTGAATTTTTTTCCATTTTCTTTTTCCAATACCAATCATTATTAATTTTTTCCTATACAGCCATAATGATACCAATTTGTATTGAAAACTTATCTAGGAATATACATATATGCAAAACTTAAAGAAATTCATTGAAAACTTTAGTGTCTGAACTATAAGGAGCATTAAAAATGCTAAAAGTTTGACATGCAGAGAAATCTAGTTAGAAGCTCTAAATATAAACAACATTTTTTTCTATGTTTCTAAATCATTGTGCACAATATGAAGACTACTTAGCTAGTTTACTATCCTCTTCTTCTTTTAATTTAGTCACCTTTAACTGATACTTGGCAGATTTATATTTGCTCAATGAACCTTGATCACTTTATTTTAGCTTTTATATATCCCTAATACTGCTAATTTTCTTGCTAACAAGACTTACTTTGCTTGCTGCAACTTTTGCCTTAACTTTAAGTCTATCTTTATAACCCATAATAAATTCACTGACAGCTGAAATCACTGCAATTAGCAATTTCTTTCTTAATACAAAAAATTCTTTATGGCATTTACTATATGGAAACTTTCATAAGCATTCTGTGCTTCTCCTTTAATGCAACTTTCCTAAATAATTGTGCTAGCTAATCTCTATATTTTTGTCTATGAGTTGGAAATTGTAAGTAGAGTAGTTCATGCAATTCATACCCATGTTCATACAAAACTTCTGCATAGAAATATGACCCTTACCAGTGCCCAGAAATAAATAAACCATTTTTCTATTTACATCAAAAGGTGACCTACTAGAATCAGTATTAACTCTTTGGTTATAATATGTTTTCACTTAACATTTACCTCAGGCATAGCATTCTAGTATCATTACTTACTATTATGGCTAGAACACCTTAAAGTTTCATTATAAATTGCTTTGAAATAGCCACTGTACTCCTAACCTAACCTGGTATGAATCATATACCTACTGTTGCAACTAGAAAGCAATACAATGTTAAATCAGGCTTTATTCCTATTCTAAACAATAATAATTGAATATAAGCTGCTATCTACAGCTTTCACGTGCATGTAAACCATATTTCACAAACAGTACACATCAGTGCAAATGTTGGTTTACTTTCAAATGTAGTAAGTGGGAAATAATATATAAAAATGGTAGCGGAAAGGTTCAGTGGCTTCCACAATCATCCAGAAGATGTCTCTGCACATTACCACAGTTACAGAATCAAACCGCATAGTTTAAACATGAGAATTCCATCAATTTCTTTGCGACACACTGGGAAAAACAATATAAATGCCCACGCCCATCCACACATGGGTGTTTAAATAATGAGGTTGCTGCTCTTTAAATGGCGTTAGGGCATATTCTGTAACTACAATGTTTAAACATAATTTTACTGCAAAAAACCAAAAATGTTTTTTTATCATTTTTTGACGAAATTTCACTGATGCCTCCCCTTGAGCTAATGTTCTTCTAGGAAGGGACAAATTCTGTGTTTTTTTTATCACATGCCTACTCATTATTAAGATCAGTCTTTTAATATGAAATGGTAGGTGTGATATACAAAGTGTACAGAGAAGAAAGGCCAGTTCCAAAGTAAGCATTTTGAGGTTAGGAATATGCAGTCATAGAGGTAGTATAATAACAGGACTTCATGAAATACTAAAATGAAATATTACTCAGTACTATCTCAGCTAATGAGTACTGGTACATTACAAAAACTAGCGCATACTGTACCAAACATCAAACATATTTAAAATCTGCCCCATATCTTGTGACAGCCACCTCTTGTTGGCTGCTGTAGTGGAATAACTTTTCTGTGACGCAAAAGAGTTCCTTGTTAAACATGGTCATTTATCTTAATATATTCAAAGATAACTGTCATATTTGCATTAAAATAACCACATGAATTAAATGAATTTCATGATATAGTTAGCTATTATCAACATATAGAAAGATCCTATAGAATAAATTTGTCTCTCAGGAAGGCAAATGCTTATCACCTATCCCTGAATTGCACATGGTTTGTTTGACATCAGTAATTAGCCAATCATGGGGAAGGTGACACAAACACAACATGTGCCTATAAGAAATTGGGTTTAGTACAAGAGTATATTTTATTTATGTCTAACACAACGCAAACAGGTTTCACAATTGGAAACTCAGATTTAATGTTGACATTAATGCAGAGTAAAAACTTGATTGCTCTCCTCCTGCCACATCCTGTATAAAACAAGTTCTCTGCTTTTATCACACAAATTTTTGCTTTGTCATATAGTGCCACTTTAACCATCAAATATTCTCTGGATATTGTAGTTATACACTTTAAGCAGTTACATTCTAGTCAATAAGATTATCACATTAGGAATTTTCCCTTCTTATTATATCATGTGTATATATTGTGATCCTTATATGGCCAGCCACAAATCACATGTATGTATGCTCTACATTCTGTCTACTACACAGGATCCTCCTCCATGATCTAGGGGTAACATTAACCTCTGTTTCCTGAGGCCACAGATTCAAATGTTGTAGAGGATAATGGAAGTCTTTACATGTAAAAGTACTTAGTATGCCTTCCTTCAGAGAGGAAGTAAAGACAGTAACCCCATATTATAAATCTACAGCACATAAAATAGCCTCAACCCTGATAAAGAGCACTCTGAGATAAATTAAGCAATCCTTCACATCCAATATGGAATAGGACACTGAGAACTGTAGCAGTCAAAGAACTTTCATAAATAAAAACTTTCAGTTACTACACTGTGAGGTTTTCTATTCCTAAACTCTCCTACTACATACTGAAGATTAATAGTAGTACACTAACCTTGTTATAATTGGTGTTTGAAACAGTTATTTTATGTTGTCCCCAAAGAGTTTCAAATATTGTATTATGCGAGGTTATGTAGAGTGAGTCACGCACAGAGAAGCTATGTAAGTGGAAATGACGTCACAAAAGTGTGGAATAACAAACTTATTTGTGATTGGTGTGACGCGTATATCGTAAAACGTGGACCAATCAGATATAGAAGATTTTACGTTGCCATGGAGGATATTCAATATTCCTCTAGAGGGATTGAACTATTAGCGAAATGCTAATGTGTAGAAGAAGCGGAACCGGTCATTCTTCTCCTAACAGTCACCGTGAACGGATGTAAGGTTCTCTTCTTAAACGCCGTTGTGTGCGGAAGAGTATAAGTTTATTCTCGTAACCATCATCGATTATAACTAGATAATCTTTACATTAAATATCATCGCTAGAAGACACACAATTTAATTATTATACACGGTAGTAAAAAAAAAACGTATAAAACTTTTGATTCTTGCACGCATCCAGATAAACGCGTCACATCAAGTGAATCTTGTGTAAGAATAGTGTTATAAATGTTGTATCATACATCTTGTTCGAACTGGTGTTAATTGAAGTAAGGAAATAAAAGTTTCTACATTATTTAATACAGAGGAAAATGATTACTCATTTTACGTAAAATTTCCTTCCGCCGTACCACCCCTGTAAAAAGAAGATATCTAGCTCAACCGACTGAAGCCACGCCGAGGTAAGCTGGGACTTCAAGAATCATCAATTCCAACCCTGTTCCAAATGATCACCTCAACGAGGGGCATAATTCGCCATCCTTCTATACGATTCGACATAAATCCAGTTCCAAAATGGCGCCCAACGTGGGGCTCGAATAGGCAGAAGGAGGATTACACCACAGGAGAATAAATAGTGTAATGGACAGGTAACTTCGAATCAAGAAAGAAGAAAGAAGAAAAGTGAGTACGGAAAATCTTAATAGATAATTAATAGAAAAAGTGACAAAATTATAATTTTCATTTTTTTTATGTTATTAAGAAAGGGAAAAATATTACCTAAAATGGAAGGTAAAAAATTAACAGACAATAAGAATAAAAATGTTGGGGAAGGAGTGGAAAGACTAGTTGGTGATAAGAGAGCAGAAATAACAGAAGTCAGGGAAGTAGTGGAAGGAATGAGTAGTGATGATGCAGGAACAAGTAGAACAGAAATTATGCAGAGTAAAGGTAATGACATGATAATAGACAGGTTAGAGAAAATGATGAGTAATTTTGATGCTAAAATGGATAGTTTTAGACAGGAAATAAGACAGGAAATAAGACAGAATTCAGATCAAAATTCAGAAAATTTAAATAGTTTTAGACAGGAAATAAGACAGGAAATAAAACAGAATTCAGAAAAGGCAGATCAAAATTTAAGGCAGGAAATGAGTAATTTAAATGCTAAGGTAGATCAAAATTCAGAAAAGGCAGATCAAAATTTAAGGCAGGAAATGAGTAATTTAAATGCTAAGGTAGATCAAAATTCAGAAAAGGTAGATCAAAATTCAGAGAAGTTAGAAGCTAGGATAGATCAAGGTTTAGGTAACCTAAGAAATGAAATTGAGAAAGGAAGAGAAGAGTGTAGAGAAGGCATAAAATCTTTAAAACAGAAAATAGAATCTCATGATGGAGAAATGTCTAAGTTAAAAGAGATGTTTCAGGAAATGAAAATAAGTCAGGAAAATGTAGTAAAAGATATAAGAAGTGAATTGGCTAAGGAGTCAGAAATCCTTAAGCAACAACAAGTAGAATTTGTAGAAAAACAAAAAGTAGAAATAGGGGAGTTAGAGAATAGAATAAGACAAGAAATAGATGTAGTCTTATTAGATAATTCACGGAAATACCATGAGGAAAATATTGAAATACAGAATAATTTTGTAAGAGAGGTAAATAGTATCAGAAATGATGTTAAACTAATTGCTACTGAGGTGCAAACACAACAAGATGAACTAAAAGTTAAATATGATGAAGTCAGTAAGTTGAATAGTGAAATGATTACAAGAATAGATTTGGCACAGGAAAGTTTTGAGAGAGAGAAAGAAAACATTAGCAAGCTGAATCAAGTTGTGGTTGCATTACAGGCAAGCAAAATTTCTGAGAACCAGAGGGTAATAAAATCTAAGAATATTACATGTATTGACTCACCTGGTAATTCAGGTAATATTGTACAAAACTTAGAGAATTATTTGGAGAGTGACGATACAGAATCTTTGTCACCTGATTGTGAAGTAAATGGTAATGGACAAATACAAAACATGCACACACATACACAGTTACACAGTCAAGGTAACACAAATTGTACAAATTATTTGTTGCATGACATAAGTCCATCTACTTTCGAAGAAGAATCGGGAGACAATCCCAAAATATTTCTAAAGGAATTAGAAGAATATTTTAAAATTAAAAAGATTCCAAATGAATTTAGGATGATGATTGTTAAAAGGTGTTTGAAGAAAAATGCTTTAGAATGGCTGAGGTTAACACTAGCATCACATGAAACGTATAGTATGTTTAGGAATGTGTTTATAAATAGGTTCTGGGGTCCAGAAAGACAGAGAAGAATTAAAGTCGAACTGGCCACTGGTAAATTCGAGTTCAAGAAGGGTGTGTCCATGACAGAATATTTCCTAAAACTTGCTAACAAAAGTAAACTTGTGAATCCAGATATGTCAGAAACCGAGATCGTGAATATGCTAATACGACATTATCCACCGCACATTAGAAACCACCTAATTGTGGCTAAGCCCGTCGACTTTACTGATATGATTGAGTTATTATCAGAATTTGAGGCTCATAACCTTAATTCTGATTCTACTCATAGTCAAGTTGATCCTGACAAGACTCATATAGAACAAAAGCAAGTAAATAGACAGGAAGTAAGACCAACATTCAGGGAAAATCACAACCATACTAACCAAAACCAAAATAGTTTTAACCAAAATTGGGGCGGGGCACGTTCAAGAGACAACTATGAACGAAGGGAGTACAACCCCAGAAAGACATATGAATCGGTAGTGCCAGGTATAGGAAGGAGAATTCCAAATACTCCTAGGAGGAATTATAATAATGACCAACCTGTGGGAAATGTGAGGAGTAATCAGGTGAATCAACTGAGGTTTTACAGGGGAAATAACTTAAGAACGGGTTATCAAAGTAGAGGAAGGGGAACTAGCATCGAAGACTCTTCATTAAGAGATTTTGGGGGTCCTAGGTTTGAAAGGGCAGACAATAACCTAGAAAGGACACGGACTCAGGGAATAGAAGGAGAAATAAATAACGGTAGTACCAACCCAACTGCTAGTGTAACTACCGTCCGCACTAATGCGGAAAACTGAGTACCAAATCATTTTGTGCCTTGGAAAGTGGTTCGGTAAAAATGACACAGGGCAAAATCAAAATTCAAAATTTACCAGAAGATAAGCTCACTCTCTCCAGAAGTAAAGATCGGGAATTAGTAAATCCACCTCAGATTAACCTTCGTATAGGCGATAGCGAATATAAAGTATTGATAGACACAGGAGCTAGTTCATCAGTAATAAGTGAGAACTTATTCAAGGAATTACTATCCAAGTTTAGGATTGAATATTTAAACGTGTGTAATGTATACTGTAGCACAGCTATTGGGAAAAAGAAAGATAAAGTTAAATATCAAGCGTTAATTCCTGCGCGAATAGATGATTTGAATTTCAATTTTATCGTATTGGTAATACCAAACTTAGCTCGTGATATTATTATTGGCAATGATGTATTGTATGGTTGGCAAAGTGTGATAGATTTCGAAAAACATGAAATGAAGGTCAAAGGAGATAATGAAGTAATCAAAATAAATTTGTTAGAAGAAATTATATTAAAAGAAGATGAGAAGGATAGTATAAATAATGATAGGTTTTTTGTAGAAAATATAATATTATACGAAGAAGATATAATAAATAATGAAGAAGATGATAGTGGTAAAGAAAATTTACTTTTAAATAATAAAGAAAATGAGACGTTTGACCTTGGAGATCATTGTTGCCAAATAAACACATTAAATACCGACACCGAGCGAAAACAAGAAGAGGAAGAAATGATATTCCAAAGAACTTTGAAAGAAAAGTTAGGGAAAACATACAATTTAAATCACGCGCAAAGAGAACAATTGAGGTTATGTATACTAAAGAACAGGAACGTTTTTAGTACGAAACCTGGATTGTGTAATAAGTACATACATACATTTAAGGTGAACGACATTGCTCCTTATACTCATAAAAGTAGATCTGTGCCTATCGCTATTAGACAACAAGCATCTGAAGTAATAAACGATATGCTAGAAAATGGAATTATAGAGATTTCTAATTCGCCTTACCTAAATCCTTTGTGCTGGGTACATAAATCGAACGGAACACTGCGTATGACGATTGACGCAAGAAAGATAAACTCACTAACACAACCCGATCACTTCAGACCTCTTGGAGTTGATGAGGTATTATCAAAATTAGGACATGGAAAATATTTTTCAAAATTAGATTTGGTTTCATCGTATTGGCAGATACCACTAGATGAATCTGTTCGAAAATACACAGGATTCAATTTTGGAGGAAAAATATATCAATTCAAAACATGTGGTTTTGGATTATCCACTAGCGGAAGTGCATTACTTCGAGCGTTACATAATATTTTCGGAGATACCATAGAAAATTTCGCTCTACAATATATTGATGATTTTCTTATTTTTGATCAAAATTTTGACGACCATATACACATCTAAATTATATATTTACAAAATTTTCTGAAAGTGGTATGACAATAAATCTGGATAAATCGCAATTTATTGCCAAAGAGATTGAATTTCTAGGTTATATTATATCTGAAAAAGGCATGACACCGAATCCAGAAAGAATCAAATCGATTGAAGCTATCCCTCCACCCAAGAACATCAAGCAATTAAGAAGATTTATGGGAATACTACAATATGAGAGTAGGTTCGTTATAAATTATGCCAAAGAGCTTAGTCCTTTGAGGGAACTTCTTAAGAAAAATTCAATTTGGAAATGGACTGAAGAACATCAACAGGCTTTTCAAAACGTGAAAGAATTATTTAAAAATGCCATTCTTTTGGAAAGACCCATTCAAAATCAACCATTCAATATATATTCTGATGCTAGCATTCAAGCTTATGCAGCTGTACTAACGCAGATTGATGTATCTGGAAATAATCATGTAATTGCTACTGCTTCCAGAGCATTGCACAAAATAGAAGCTAATGCTTGCATAACCGAATTGGAAATTGGAGCTATATATTTTGCTTTACAAAAATTTAGGCAATATGTGTACAATACCAAAGTTATTGTGTATACAGATCACATTAGTTTATTATTTATAAAGAAATGTAAATTAACTAGCTCAAAAATATCTCGTTATATTCATGAAATTACTTCGTATGATATTGAGATTAGGCACATTCCAGGAAAAGAAAACATCTTTAGTGATTTATTATCAAGACTAAGATGGGAAGGGGAAATCCCAGAAACATTATCACATCCACATCATGAGATTAAATTGTTCGAATTAAATTTTAAATGGAATAAAGACCTAACCCAAAAGTTTAAGAATATTTCGGAAACCCAACAAAATGATCCAAAATTGTCTTTATTGCTACAACATGTTCCAGAAATTGGAGAAAATATAAATTGTAACATAGCAAAGAAAAATGGTATTCTTTACAAATTACATGGGGATGTAATACGAAAATGGAAAGTGATAGTTCCGAGTAGTTTGGAAGAAAATGTAATAATTTCTTTTCATCAAAATTTAGCACATTCAGGATGTGAAAAAACTGCTATGACTATAAAAGAACAATTGTACATTAAACATATTGACAAGAAGGTTAGGAAATTAATTTCAACATGTGAGTTGTGTCAGAAAGCTAAACCAATAAACGTCAGATATGATTTTGAACCTCAAACTATCATCAGGGATAGAAAGAACGAACTAGTTGCTATTGATGCTCATGGAGAAATGCCAGCTAGTCAACACAATTGCAAATACATTTTTGTAATGTTTGATATTTTTTCTAAATTCGTAAAAATTTATCCTGTACAAAATATCAAAAGCAGAACGTGCGTAAATAAAATTTTAAAAGATTGGGTACCAAAGTATGGGCCAATAAAGGCAATATTATCAGACAACGCAACGGTTCACCGGAGTAAATTGTTTACTTCAGAAATGAAGAACAATAACATTAAGATGTATTACTCTTCAGCATATTTTCCCCAAGGAAATCCTTGCGAGAGAGTGATGCGTGATTTAGGCTTGTATTTCAGAATTCTGTGTCATTCTAACAACCGAGACTGGTACAAATACTGCCATATTATTGAGAAAATCATTAACAATACCCCAAACTCTACTACCAAATTTTCACCAATCGAAGTAATGACTGGACTACAACCTGAACCTCTAGTAATAAAAGCACCAACAACCTTAAAAGTAGATGAAATGGAATTGAATGAAGAAGAAAAGTGTGCTGAAGCATTTCGAAGAATAAAAGAAAAAGCAGAGAAAAGATTATCAAAGATACAAAGAAAAGGAGCGAAATGGAATCCTGAAATAAATGATAAAGTTCTCGTAAAGACATTTAATATCTCCAGTTCTAAAATCAAATCCTATTGGAGAATGAATTTGTTATATAAAGGTCCATATAAAATAGTAAGAAAATTTGGGGATCATACGTACGAATTAAGAGACGATGATAATAAAATGATAGGAAAATATCACAAAACACTTTTAAAACCATTCAAAAGCCTTGACACTCACAAGAACAAATGATTAAAAAAAAAAAAAAAAAAAAAAAAAAAAATATGTTTATGAATTACTGAAAAATGTTTTGTTTATTACTATTGTGTTCGAATAATTTCTGATTTTATATTGTTATTTTAAATTGTATTGATTGTTCATTGTTGTAATAATGTTTAATTATTGGGGCATTCTTCAGAATATATGGAACAATATTATTGGGAGATTTAAGTTAATTTTCCATATATTCTGAAGAGGGGCATCTGAAACAGTTATTTTATGTTGTCCCCAAAGAGTTTCAAATATTGTATTATGTGAGGTTATGTAGAGTGAGTCACGCACAGAGAAGCTATGTAAGTGGAAATGACGTCACAAAAGTGTGGAATAACAAACTTATTTGTGATTGGTGTGACGCGTATATCGTAAAACGTGGACCAATCAGATATAGAAGATTTTACGTTGCCATGGAGGATATTCAATATTCCTCTAGAGGGATTGAACTATTAGCGAAATGCTAATGTGTAGAAGAAGCGGAACCGGTCATTCTTCTCCTAACAGTCGCCGTGAACGGATGTAAGGTTCTCTTCTTAAACGCCGTTGTGTGCGGAAGAGTATAAGTTTATTCTCGTAACCATCATCGATTATAACTAGATAATCTTTACATTAAATATCATCGCTAGAAGACACACAATTTAATTATTATACACGGTAGTAAAAAAAAAACGTATAAAACTTTTGATTCTTGCACGCATCCAGATAAACGCGTCACATCAAGTGAATCTTGTGTAAGAATAGTGTTATAAATGTTGTATCATACATCTTGTTCGAACTGGTGTTAATTGAAGTAAGGAAATAAAAGTTTCTACATTATTTAATACAGAGGAAAATGATTACTCATTTTACGTAAAATTTCCTTCCGCCGTACCACCCCTGTAAAAAGAAGATATCTAGCTCAACCGACTGAAGCCACGCCGAGGTAAGCTGGGACTTCAAGAATCATCAATTCCAACCCTGTTCCAAATGATCACCTCAACGAGGGGCATAATTCGCCATCCTTCTATACGATTCGACATAAATCCAGTTCCATGTTCATCTGCATTGAGGCATCCATCATCACGAGATTTCAGTTATCAGTCCTACACTACTTCTGAACGATTTCAGTGTTAAAAGTTTAGCAGGCCTCTGAAACACTTACTTATTGTAGAACCGTCTTAAGAGATTTCTTTAGAGAGTGTTCAAATGATATGCTAATTTTGTCAACTTTTTTCCTTTGTGTTCGTGTCATGATTAATTTAATTCGGAGGACCACTTGATTTTAGCAGAAATCAAGGAAACTTATTTTGTGGACTGTACTCGAAAGAGCTGTATTCATATCTCTAGATAAATTTATTGCACACGCTACATTTCTTATATGAATAATCATAAAGAAGACAATACATTTAACATTTAGATAAACTAAAAAACGTCTTTGCATTGCAACAACGTTGCACTCAGCCACACAACGAAACACATCACATCTTCTACATGTCTCAAACATGTCTGACCTAAAAACCGGCAGTAGCCTATTTTCATGCGCGCTGGCAAGTCACATGACCAGCTGGCCACATAACCGGCGCCAAGTGAAATATTCATGCGCCCGACAAACAAATGACTATCATGGCGCAAACATACTGGGGCCCAAAAAACTGAACAGTTTTTTAATTTAACATAGGCACACTTTGAAAAATATCACTGTTGTTCTGGAACTGGCAGAGGACACAGTTTCACAATGGGACGCCTATATTCACCCTTAGAAGTTCGCACTGTAGCTACCCGCACTAAACCATCACCACCAGGATGAGTCTCAGTGATGATTCCAAGTTCCCAGTGTAGAGGAGATGAATTGTCTTCCATTAGCAGGACCATGGTGTCTGCCTTAAGATTTTCACTGGAACTGGACCACTTTTGCCTCTGCTGGAGTGAATGTAGATAGTCGGTGGACCACTGCCGTCACATATGTTGTAGACGATCTTGGAGCTGTTGCCATTTCTGTAACTGATTCAGATTGTCAGAACAAGGTGATGGTATGGAAGTTAATGGTTCTCCAATGAGGAAATGACCTGGAGAAAGGTAGGTAGTATCAAAAGGATCATCAGTAAGGCGTAGCAATGGACGGGAGTTCAAGCAAGCCTCAATTTGAATTATTAATGTGGTTAATTGTTCATAGGTCAGTACTTGTGTACCCATTACGCTACGAAGATGATATTTCATAGATTTCACTGCAGCCTCATGTAATCCTCCAAAGTGGGGTGAGCTGGGTGGTATAAAATGCCATGTGCATTCATTAGATGAAGCGTAGTCTTGTACAATCTCTTGGTGCTTGCGAGATTGCAAAAGTAGTCTAAGTTCTCTAAGTTTGTTGTTAGCACCTACAAAATTTGTGCCATTGTCACTAATGATCTCTTTACACAATCCTCGTCTAGCTGTAAACCTTTGTAAGGCAGCAACAAAAGCATCAGAAGTCATGTCTGAAACCAACTCAATGTGAATTGCCTTTGTGGATAAACAGACAAAGATAGCTATGTAGGCGTTCACCTGACGCTTGCTGCGAGGCGAGCCATAACGTAGGAAGACTGGACCAGCGTAATCAACTGCAACTCGTAGGAAGGGTCTCGCTGGAGTCACTCTGTAGCTAGGTAGATTGCCCATTAATTGTTGAGCTCCCTTGGCCTTGAGTTTGAAGCACGGCAAGCACTTGTGTAGGACTGACTTAAGAGTTTCCCCTATTCTCGGTATCCAACACCGTTGTCGAAGAGAAGAGGTAAGTAGCTGATTGGAAGCATGCAAAAGTTTAACATGTTCACTTTCAATAATTAGTTTCGTAAGATGATGCTTAGGAGGTAAGATGAGCTGATGTCTTGACTGGAAGGGAGTTTCAGCCTTGTCAATTCTTCCCCCTACTCGGAGTAAACCTCCATTGTCGACAAATGGATGCAAAGATTTCAATGAGCTATTAGTAGGAGCGCGTCGTTTATCATTAAGTTCTGTTAACTCTGTGATATAAGCTGATTGTTGAGCAAGTTTAATGCAGCAGTGCAATGACTGTTGAAGCCCAAGTGCTGAGAGGGGACCTTGCTGTCTCGTGTTGCTGTTTCTACAGCTGAATGCAAATCTCAGCATGTATGCTGTCACTCTCTGCAGGCGTAACAATTTTGAAAAACGAGAAATGATATCATCACCTTCTGTAGTGACCATCAAGCATGCAGTAGTGCGTTGCTCAGTGGCATCTTGAATATCTAACCGTTTGGGTTGTTCTGGCCAAATGCAAAGGGTTGTGAGATCCAATCAGGACCTTTCCGCCACAAGTCATTTGAGGCAAGAGGTTCAGTTGAAACTCCTCTTGAAATGAGATCTGCTGGATTATTTTGAGTAGCTACATATCGCCAAGCAGCAGTTTCTGATAACTCTTGTATTTGTGAAACTCTGTTGGCTACAAAAGTCTTCCATTTGAGTGGTTTGGATTTAATCCATGCTAGGACAATCATAGAGTCCGTCCATAGATAGTTCTCTGAAGTCTGCAGCTTAAGGTTAGCTACAACCTTATTAAGTTTAGCGAGTAGTAAAACACCATAAATTTCAAGCCCAGGAATGGTTTGTTTCTTTAATGGTGCAACCTTGGATTTGGAGCAAAGAAGTCTGGTTTTCAACTCATTGCAGCTGTTCATAGAACGAAGATAAATACAGGCACCGTAAGCCTTTTCTGAGGCATCGCAAAACCCATGTATTTGTATGTCCCTTAATGTACCTGTGATTAGGACGTGTCTTGGAATACGTATAGCATGAACGATGGACAATGTCTCGCAGAAATTTAGCCATTGTTGGATGAGGTGAGATGGTATCAATTCATCCCAACCGGGTTTTTCCAACCAAAGAGATTGTAGAAACATTTTGGCATTTATGACAATAGGAATCACTAGGCCTAAAGGATCAAAAATAGATGATATGAAAGAAAGTATGCTTCGTCTGGTGTAGCTAGAATTTAGATTATCCTGAAGAGATGGATTGTCTTGTATCTGAAATTGATCTGTTCCAGGATGCCAGAGGAGACCAAGAGCATGCACATTTTTACTGCTATCCGATGAAAGTGGAAGTTGTGCCTCTCTGTGTTCCGGTGGAATGGATTTTAAAATATCTTCATGATTAGAACACCATTTCCTAAGTGGGAATCGACCACTGTCTAACATCTGAAGTAGCTGCCTCTGAATATGTAAAGCTTGCTGTAGATCATTATGACCACATAAGCAATCATCTACGTACAAGGATTCATGAATAGCTTGAGAAGCTAGTGGATATTTAGCCTCTTCCTCTAAAGCTAGTTGATGCAAAGTCCTTATGGCCAAAAAGGATGCAGGTTTGGTACCATATGTGATTGTAGCAAGAGCGTAGTCCTTGATAGGTTCATCTTTGTTTTCTCGCTATATTATTCTTTGGAGATCTTGATCATCAGGATGCATTTTCACTCGCCTGTGCATCTTAGAAATGTCAGCTGAGAATGCATAGCGATAAGTTCTGAATCGTAAAATTATGGAGATAATAGGACCTAACTTCAGCACATCATTCAAGGATAGTCCTGAAGATGACTGCGCAGATGCATCAAATACAACTCTGGTGCGAGTAGTAGTAGACAAAGGTTTGAAAACTGCATGATGCGGAAGATAGTAACAAGGTTCGCCTTCCTTTGGTGGTGACACTTGCTTCATGTGCCCCATGGATTCATATTCCGAGAGAAATTGAGTGTAATCATCTTTAAGTGTGATGTCGTTTTGAAGACGTCGTTCTAAGTGTATAAAGCGATTGATGGCTTGCTGTCTAGATTCACCTAAGCAATTTTTGTCCTCCTTGACGGGTAGACGAACTGTAAAGCTACCATCGACATTACGAGTGGTTGTTTCTACATAATATTCTTCACACTCGTTTTCCTCCTTAGTAAGAACATGCTGAGGAAATTATTCCAAATCCCAGAAACGTCTTAACTGTGTGTCAAGGCTATCAGTGCTGATGAAGAAATTATGCTGAGGCGAAGACTTAGCCTTGTACTTGTATGATGGCCTTGGAATAGGGCCTGATATTATCCAACCGAGGGCTGTGCTGGCTAGTATAGGATGTCCTTGTCTCTTTAAGGTTTTCCCATGCAATAACTCGAAGAGTAAGGAACTTCCGATTAGGATTTCAACATCATCAGGAATGTTGAACCTAGGATCTGCTAATGGAATGCTAGAAGGAATATTCCAGTTGCACAAATTGATATGTGTGGAAGGTAGTTTTCCTGTTATACGAGGAAGTACTAGACATTCAATTTTAGTCTTAAAATAATGTACCATAGATTTCAGATTGACCTGAACATGGTGTGTGGCCGTAGAAATGGTGCCATTTATACCATTGATAGGCGTATCAGCTGTCACCTTGTTAAGCTGTAAGCGCTTCGCAATATCTGCAGTTATGAAATTGGATTGACTGACAGAGTCGAGGAGTACTCTACATTGTATGAGATTGCCATATCTGTCTTCCACTTGCACTAGTGTGGTGGCAAGCAAAACCTGCTGTGTAGATTTTGATTTAAAAGAACAGTAGCTAGATGGCGCGTCATTGTTCTAGTAGAATCATTTACAGGACTAGATGAAGTTACACGTGAAACATTTTCTCTGTTACTATCATGAAGCAACTTGCTGTGAGTGGATGAGCCACAATTGCAGTATGAGGCACGATTACATTTACTTGATATGTGATTAGGAGTAAAGCAATTGGCACAAAGACACTTGGATTTAATGAAAGTCCAATGCTTATGCACATTAAGGTTTTTGAAGTCATCACAATTATGTAGCATGTGATTGCACTGAAAAAATGGACATACACGATCACTCGTGGATAAGTAAGGGTTTACTGTCTCTGATGTTGGGCTTAGCAAAGTGCAAGTCAGTCTTAGGCTTAACTACCGTCTTGTTACATGCAGTGTTAGCAAGCAATTCAAAAGAGTGTGCTCTTGCTTCTAAAAATTGCATAAGAACCTTCAGAGAAGGGAAGTTTTGAGAATCTATTTTCCTCTCCCATTCTCTGCGTGTGGTGTCAGCCAAATGTTCTAGGAGAAGTTGCATTAAAATGATTTCATGCAAAGGCACTTCAAGTTTTAATGCTTCAATGGCATTCAAGTTATTTTGAAAATGGTTGAGCAAGGTACGTTATTCATTTACTGTTCCCTTATGCATTACTGGTAGTGCTAATAAATTTTTTATATGAGCTGTAGCTATTAATCTTGTATTGTTATGGCGTGAGCATATGAGCTCCCATGCTACAACAAAATTTTCACTAGTGACAGGTATGTTCTGTATTAGTGAATGAGCTTGTCCCTTGAGAGAGGAAAGTAAGTAGTGATATTTCTGAATAGCATCAAAAGCTTGGTTGTTTACCACTAAGCTTGTAAATGTGTCATAGAAATGTTTGAAATGAGTGACATCACCCTCAAATTTAGGTAATTGTATCACAGGCAGTTTGATAGCTTTAGCTGCTTGTGACGATTGCGACTGCACTGTGTGCTGCAAATGTCCAGAACCATTTTCTTGCTGTTCATGATTCTGCATTAATTCAGCTAACCTAGCTTTCAATTCGAGGTAACTGTTTCTTGTTTCCTCCTCGTGTTCTGCATGCATATCTAATTCAGTTTCCGCTTCCACAAGAGATTCAATTTGGATCTGAATAGCTTCATATTTGTCCCAAATTTCACTTAAGTTATCGAAATTAGCTCTCAAAATGAAAATGTTGACATTTTCTGGAAATTCATCAAGAAATTTTCGAACAAAGGTAAATATTCCTTTAATCATACCCCTTCTTTTGACAAGAGCTTTCAAATCCTGCTCCATATTGAATGGTTATGAGACTTGCTTAAAGGAGAGAAAGAATGAAAAGGAATGTTTTGACCTGAAATGTGTTGCGATGCAGGCTACTGCATCGTTGCAAATGAAATACTGATAATCTGCTGTGTAGATCCCGATGCCTGGTGTCCTGGGGCCCACTGAATCCATGCAGAAGAAACTGTTGCGATGCATAATAATATCCGCCCGTGAAGGACTAATGTTCGTGTCATGATTAATTTAATTCGGAGGACCACTTGATTTTAGTAGAAATCAAGGAAACTGATTTTGTGTACTATACTCGATAGAGCTGTATTCATATCTCTAGATAAATTTAGTGCACACACTACATTTCTTATATGAATAATCATAAAGAAGACAATACATTTAACATTTAGATAAACTAAAAAACGTCTTTGCATTGCAACAACGTTGCACTCAGCCACACAACGAAACACATCACATCTTCTACATGCCTCAAACATGTCTGACCTAAAAACCGGAAGTAGCCTATTTTCATGCACGCTGACGAGTCGCATGACCAGCCATGGCGCAAACACTTTGAATGTGTTTAGGTATAGTGTTTAGCAATCCTGTTGTCCTAAATATGTTAACCAAACATCTGAATCACTCAAGCCAGTTGGAACTGAAACACCAGGGAAGGTTTCTGAAATTGCCTATGTGATTCATACAGATATTTGTTCCAGCATGGATTTTTCAGTAGGCGTGTACTGATCTGAGACCAAGAGAACAGCAACAAAAATGCTGTAATAAAGATACTCTAAAAGTACAACAAATATGTTTGAATAAGCTTTCATGTTTGAGATGTATGATGAACAAACTCTGGTCCTTACAACAATAGACATTATCATTAGCAGTTGTATAAAACATATCCTTAGCATGTTATTAACTCTTAGAGGGCCTGCCTCTGTAGCATAGGTGGTGGCAGGTCTGCCTCACATTCAAGAGATTTCAAGTTTGAATCTCGGTCTGGGTGAGTCCTCTGAGGAAGCTCGACACTGCTTTGAGCAAAACATCAGAACTGAACCCTACTTTTTGCCTATAGACACAAAGCCCGGAAGAAATTTTACTTCAAATATCTGGATAAGGTTTTTCCAGAGATTTTCGTTATCCAGAAAGATGAATGATAACTCTAAGTTCTATGGATGCTGGGCGCATTTGAGAAACATTTCACCCATTTTAATTCATATAAATGAAACGCATCATATTTCCAATATGTTTTATATTATTTTCCTGTGAAAAACAGAACTTATACCCCTTAATGGCTGTGCATATAATAAAATTCATTGAGATTTTCTGTGAGTTTACTTCACTAAGAGCATACTGTATGGTCCATCCTTATGTTTCATTATTGGAATAAGTTACTTGGGGCCACACTATAGCTGAGTGGTTGGACCACTAGACTCCCACCATTATGGCCAAGGTTTGAACCCGGGCAACAGCATGTGAGATTTGTGATAGAAAAAGTGGCATAGGGGCAGGATTCCTCCAAGTTCTCTAGTTTCCCCCGTCATCACATTCCATCTTCATTTCATGCATCATTAGTGTCACCACCAGCATAGCCACATGCAATAAAAGTGGGCATTAAACAGAACAACAAAGAAAGCGACTCAGATAGAATTGACTATAACCTTCTTTATAAAAAGCATTTATGACAGTTCTCTGATATGAATAATGGACTAATGTAACACAATGTAAAAACT
Organism: Mantis religiosa; assembly: GCA_030765055.1. Classification (NCBI taxonomy): domain Eukaryota; kingdom Metazoa; phylum Arthropoda; class Insecta; order Mantodea; family Mantidae; genus Mantis; species Mantis religiosa. The sequence continues at coordinate 1,547,167 of JAUKNK010000166.1, forward strand.
TCTATCTTCTATTTTGTGAAAACCACCAAATATTTTTGAAATTACATGCTGAAATAGAAATTCTAATTCTTCTAGCTCCTCTTTGTATGACAAAACTTATCATCAGCAAAATTACAGCTACAACTCAAGTATTGTCACTTCACTGACTTGTCCCTTGTCACTTAATTTTTCTTTACAATAGAGCACATAATGAAATAGGCATGAAGCAGCATTCAATCCACTTCTCTGACTGGGGACTCAAAAACAAGACCTCTCTAATCTCTTGCTGTGTAGCATGTCGCAAAATTACTTGTAGAACAGCCCTTGATGTTAAATCAGAAATAGATTCACTATTTCACTTACTAAACCTACTCTCTTATAAAGTTGCTGGAATTTTCCACATAATATACTAGATTGTTCTGAAGACAAGTAGAGGTGAAACATCCAGAATATTCCAATTATCTGTCAATAGTGCATTTGATACTTATACAGCAAAGATCACTTTAATATCTAAATATCTCTCCAACTGCCCAACACCAACAAACAACAATGATGACGCAGACAACAGTAACTTATGGCAAAGTATAAAATTGAAAGAAGTGTAGAAACAGTGAAGCACAAGTTAAAATAAAAGAGAATTGAGAAGATATTGATACATTGCTTTACTAACACAGTTTTTCACAGGACATATTTCAAGAGCTGTTGCTCCCATCAACAGCTCATTCTTGACTAGTACAGGTTGAAGTGGTTTCCTCTTTGTCTGTATCATTGATAGATGGCCTGATATATTTGTAAAAAGTGTCTGGTGGTGGAGTTTCAAAGTTCATAATTCTATGATAGTTTTTGATAACGAAGATTCTTTCCCATATGGAAAGATCAATGGGTTGATTAACTTGTTTTATAAAGGTTGTCTCCAAATTAATGTCATGTCTGGTATCCAAAAAAATGAAAAGCTACTGCTGATTTTTCTATTTCACCGTTTTTAAAGTTTCTTATAAGTCCTTTCGTTCTCATGCCTATATTTCTTTTTGTTTTTCCTTTATAAATTTTAAGGTAAGATTCACATTTGATTTCATAGATTCCTGGTTTTTCTTTTATAGTAATTGAACTTTTGGGGTGACCTTCAACAGATTCTTCATACTGAATCATAGATTCATCAATAAAAACGGTGAAATAACAAAATTAGCAGTAGCTTTTCATTTTTTTAATACCAGACATGACATTAATTTAGAGACAACTTTAATAAAACAAGTTAATCATCCCACAGATCTTTCCGTATAGGAAAAAATCCTCATTAACAAAAACCATCATAGAATTATGAACTGCAAAACTCTACCACCGTACATTTTTAACAAATATATCAGACCATCTATTGACCATATTATGACTCTGTGGGTTCGTGAGATTAAAAGTCCAATTGCACAAACTCAAAATGTTCTTTATTTCCACCGAATTATATTTGGAACACTTGCCAATTACAAAGAATTATGTAGCGCACACAATTACAATTCACCAGTTCGTCTGTAGAGGTCTACTCCACACTCACAATTACGTACAACTCCACTGATACACGTACACTGTCTTCCAGTCCATTCGCTAGCACAGCACTCCTCACAGCTGCTCGCCAAGCACTGAACTCTTCTCCAGCCCGGCGCATCTCTTATATAAGACCAACTGCCCTATCTAGAAGGTTCCAGGTTAGATGAAATATCGCGACTGTTCCAGACGTCAGGGGAAGGGTAAAGATGCGGCCATGGACCAGTGCCACTTTCCTCACCATCCCCTTCAGTAAATGCCACAAGATAAATGGGTATGTATGGCCTGAATGCCTCCTGTTACCCACCCAGCTGCTAGCTGGCCGTGCCTTCTGATAATTAGGTGACAATATGGAGAAAGAGGAAACCACTACAAACTCCACTAGTTGAGAATCAACTGATGATGGGAGCAATAGCTCTTGAAACATGTCCTGTGAAAAACAGTGTTAGTGAAGAAATGTGTCAAGATCTTCCCAATTCATTTCTATTTTAAAGTGAAGCTAGATTAAGTAAAGTTTAAATTTGTGCATATAAATGACAATAAAAATCTGTTTAGTTTTTGTATTTAAATGAAACAATGACCACGTATTTTTGTAGAAACTGCAGCATAATATTATTATTTCCAAAACATAAAACAAATATATTATTGAGGCACACTTTTATTTGCTCCTAGCACCACATAACTAGTTACATTGGAAATCTTTTGACCAGCAGTATATTTTCAATGTTCCCCAACTTCTTTTAGAAACATGTTATGTCTATTAAAACATGTTAACTCTTGAAAATGTACAAGAAATGCAAATATATAATGTTAAATTTGTATTGTAGAGTAGTTATCTAAGTTTAAGAAAAACAAAATTAATTGTTTTCTCTATGCAATAAGTCAACTTTTTATTAAAGACTCTGTAAATCAGCTAAGATCAAATTTGATTGAAGACACATAAAGAAGTATCCACGTTTTGTTTCATTTTCTAGAGCTTATAAGACTTCCATTACACTTAAGTATCTTAACATAAGTATACTAACATAGCTATCAGATTATTTGAACATATTAAAAGATATTTAGAATTTGAGGCTGATTTTCTAAAGTGACTAATATACAGTATTCATTAGAATTAAAATAATATACAACATATAATTATACTGAATAAATTGGAAATTACTCATTTGCTCATTTATAATATAAGCATCTGGTATTTATTCTGAAACACTGAACTCATTCATACAGTTTTGTTAACTTTATTAAAACTTGGTACCTAGTTTGTATTTTTTCTTTACAAAATATTTAACTATATTTGATATTTGTGTCATTTGTATGAAAAGCTACTTATATGTTTGCATGAATACTAGTTCTTAAAGTTAATTATGGCAATACATTAAAAGTATATTATAAGTAGCCTCTTTTCTTACAATGTTTATGCATAGTGGCAGTAGATATATGCACGGTTAAGATTTGCATGTCCCAAATTCTGACAAACATGGCAACGTTGGAGGTTATATATTAAGCCAAGCTTATAATCAAATTGTGTTTTTGTAACTGAGTTTGAATGATTGTTTTTTAAGTAATATTCAGTTCCAAGATAATTTGTTTATGTATCCTTTTACCAAGTATCTCTTGAAAAGTAGATATTGATTATATATTATGAGGCAGAACTATTAAAAGAATAAGGAAGGAAAAAAGTTCGTTTCCAAGAAATAAAAATTGAATGTGTTTGGTGAAAGTCTCTGCTGTAATTTCTTGTAGCTTGCAATTTTCGACTTTCTTGAATGACTCAATATGAGTATATACAAAATAACATTTTTTTAATATGTGCTGTTGTTCATTATACCTATAACTTAAACCTTCCTTCTTGTTTGCAACATTCATCCCCTGCTTTTAAATCAACACGTTGACTATGTCTATTGGTTTTCAGTCACTTGGTAATTCAGAAAAGGAACAAGAACTAAATAAATACAGATAAATAAAATTTCATGCTTGTTTGTAAAATATACATGTTATGAATTTAAATTCTTTTTGTTTCCCTTTTATTTGTTATTTTTGTCATTTCCTTTTTCTTCACCTTGTTTGCTGTTGTATCATGTATTTACATTTTAAGAAAATGAGGATTTTTGAAAATTCTAACTGAAACAATGCAACTTTAAATTTTAAGCATAAATATTTATAATACTTTATTGAAAAAGCATAAATATTGAAAATGAAAAGCATAAACTTAAAGACAATTTAAATTTTGAAAATGTTGGTTAGCAGAAAGCCTTCTAAATCATTTACTGGTTGACTTTGTTGGTTGTAGGGCTGCCAGTGAGGAAAGCAAGAGACATGGTAGGCCTAGGTGAAGCAACCAGACTTCCCCGCAAGGGCAAATCCTCCTCAACTTCCTCCTGTTCCAAAACCACAGCTAGAGACCATGAACGTTGTTTACTATATGAGTATCCGTTTGTGAGAAGGACAGAGGGCTCCACCAGCACTCACGAGACTACATCATCCCCATCAACAAATACTCAGCAACCATCAAGAAAGTCGTGTCCCACAATAATAGGTAACTAATCAATCATTCTCTGTTTTAAACTCTTTATTTTGCAATATTCACTAACATTTAGAAAATATTACACCGGCAGTAAAATAGAAGATACAAAAATGAAATGCCAAAGAAGAGCTTTTGGAGAAAAATTATGATGTATAGCACTCATGTGACTTTCTCGGCTCACTATATTTACAAAACATTTTTATCTATTTCTGGTTAATACGGATAAGCCTTAATTGCATAATTTATTATATACATAAGAAGAATACAATAAACTAAAGTGATAGATGCTTTCAAAGCTGGTCATACATGCTGGGTTTTGAATTTCTGTTCTCTTTGCATAGCCAAGAAATAAAATGAATAACAACTTCCTGTCTGAGAGAAGTGAAAAATTTTTAAAATTCAAACCGATTACAAGAGATATTGATTACACAGAAAATGAAGCTAGCTACAGTGGAGTAATGAATATTATACAAATAAAAGTATTTTATAATTAACTTCCACTTATCTTAAGAATTTGATGTTAATACTTCCATCTTATTTTTTTTTTTTTTTTTTTTTTTTTTTTTTATTTATTTATTGTTATCTGAAAAGGTTCCCAGAGCCATAGCTCATGCTGGGGAACAGTACAAAAATATATATAAAATGATGGCAAACAGCCCTTGACAATACTTATATTACATTTTTAGAGTAGGAATGAATTACCGTACAAGAATAACATATATGAAACATACAAAGATACATTCACTATAACTCAAGAAATAATAGTAACAAAGAACTTACAGAAAAATAGAAGCTACATATTCTATAGGACATTAATCCATATTAATTTTTAAACAGTTCAGCTTTCAAACCAGCTATAAATGTGTAACACTTTATCAGCTATCAATATATGCCTTCAGTAAATTTTCAGCAACTTTCCTTTTAAAACCTTTTATGTTCCTGCAGCCTTTCAGTTCCAGTGGCAGTGCATTATATAAGTTGATAACGTGTGAGGTTAAGCTGTTCAGGCCATAAGTAGAAGTGTTCACTGTTGGTTTTGTTAAGTTTCCTTTATTTCTTGTATTATATATATGTGAGGAGCTTTCAAATGTTAGATTGGACTTTAGAAGATTATTTTTTATTTTGTGGAGATATATTAGCAGGGACAACTCTATGTTTAGTTGTAATGGTAAAATGTTAGTTACATGGTAGAGTGTTTTTGTGTTTGTTCTAAAGGGTAGATTGTAGATTATTTTCAAGGCACGATTTTTAAGTACTTCCAGGTCATGAATTAAATATTTAACAGAGTTACCCCATAAGATGTTTAAGTAATCCAAATGAGATTGAATTAAAGCATGGTAGATACTTCGTAAATGATTTACACTGAATCCTTTGAATTTCAGCCTGTGAATTACAGCTAACACAGGAAGAATCTTATTTTTTACATGCATGATATGGTCCTTCCATGTGAGCGTACTGTCTAAAATCAAACCTAGATATGTGATTTTTGTTACTCTTTCAATCACTGCGTTATCAACATATATCTTGTTATTTACTACTGGTACGTATGATCTTTTATGAAATAACATATATTTTGTTTTACAGACATTTAATGTTAACTTATTGCCCTTAAACCAGCTATTCAATGCATTCAGGTCTTGCTGTATGTCATATATCAGCTGGTGCTCAGAGTTATCTATATATAACAAACATATATCATCAGCAAACATAGTCAATTTACCTTTTAGTCTTATACATCCTATGTCATTTATAAAAATTAGGAATAATATAGGACCTAATACAGAACCTTGTGGAACACCATGATGAATTACTGACAGAGAACTGGAAATGTTGTTCATATTTACAAATTGTTTCCTATTACTGAGATAATTCTGAAACCAGTTGAGAGGAAGTCCTCTTACACCAGCATGCTCAAGTTTATTTAGTAATAAAGTATGATCTACAGTGTCAAAAGCCTTTTTTAGGTCAATAAATAAACCAGCAGCTAAACAATTTCTATCCAGAGCTCTTTGAATAGGTACGATAATATCTACCATGGCAGCAAGAGTACTAGATTTGTTAATAAATCCATACTGATGATTGTGAAAAAAGCTGTTTTTTTCTAGATGCTGTAATAACCTAACTTTTACTACTTTTTCCAGAATTTTGGCATATACAGGAATAATACTTATTGGTCTGTAATTATCCATAATTACTCTATCACCTGTCTTATAAATTGGGACAACTCGTGTGATTTTACAACCATCAGGTACAGAACCTGAACTAAGTGATAAATTAATAAAGGTTACAATGTGTGGAACCAAACTGTACTTGCACTTTGTTAACAATTCATTTGATAAAATATTATCTGTTTTATTACCTTTGTTTTTTATTGTTGCTATCATTTTTAGAACCTCATTATTATCTGTTGGATATAGAAAAAGACTATTTGGTACTGAACTATAAGGTGGTGGAGTATATTGTGTAGTTATACATATCTTCACTAACTGATCAGCTATATTTACAAAGTATTGGTTAAAAGATTCACATATTTCTAATTTATTTACTATTTTTTGATTACCTACCATTATTGTTTCTATTTGATTGGAATGTACTGGGGTTTTATTTCTTAAGATTCCATTTATTGTCATCCATACCTTTTTTGGATCATAGGAGTTATTCAGTTTATTTGAGTAATATGCTTCTTGAAGTTCCCTTTTCATTTTAGTTACTTCATTTGCACACTTTTTGTACAGTTCAATTGCTATCGGAGAGGGAAATTTGCATTTTGTTTTGCTATACAGTAAGTTTTTCTTTTTAACTAGAGCCAAAAAATTACTATTAACCCATGGTTTATGTGTCAGTTTATTTGACACAACCTTTCTGCGCCTGTAGGAGCAAAGTCGATTTCATGGATATTTGCCCACATCTTGACTGAAAAGTGTGTTGACTGAAGATGTGGGAAATGTCCATGAAATCGACTTTATATAAAGAAGATAGAAGTAGTAATATCAACTTCTTAAGAAGAGTGGAAGTTAATTAGCAAATATTATTTGTATAACAAGAGATACTTTGGAAATGGCTTACTCCACTAAAAGAAATATATTTACCATAAATTTTGTTTGAACAGTTATATTGGAATTACCACTGTGAAGGTATATAATAATTAAAATTATACTATAAATCTTCTGAGACAGTCTGTACCTCACATACACAAAAATGTTCTTTCAAAGTGTTTCGCCTCTACCTGAAGGTATTGTCACCCTTGGGGGTGCACATTTTAAGTTCCCAGTATAGGGCCGGTGCCACTCATCATCATGAGAAAATTGAGGAGCTACAACAGGTAGTGAACGCTGGTCTATAAAGCCAACTTTCCGGCTGGGGGTGCCATGATGCTGACCACATCTCCTCCCCATATTGGTTGTATGATCGCACACCTCTGCTTTCCATATGTGGACATGGGGATGGCAGTTGCGTTGGCAGCCTCAGGTTCACTTGCGGACTGTCATGCCATGGGTTATGTTATTATAGAATGGGATACTGAGAATCACAGAAGTTAAAGAGAGCCCATTGATAAAACATCAATTATAATTAACAGAATTATCTCTAATAAAATAAAGTAGATAGGGGAAGAAAGGTTTTAAAATTAATTTATATACCCACTGATAATATTACAGAGGATAGAAAAAGTAATGTTAATCTAAGACATCAGATTTTGAACAATAAGATGTCCTGTCTGTCTCTCTTTCTGTAAACTACATACCTCAGGAATGAAAAATATATGAAATATCATTTAAGTACAATGTTTTCCAGGGATGCAATATAGAGTTTCAAGAAAATCACTCCATCCTACATTACACTTAACATGGAAAAATTTTAGTTATTTATTTTCTCAAGAATGGCTCCAGCAATTTAGATTAAAATATTATATATTAAAGATATTTACATGAAAATTTAAATGCATATCTTGAATTTGTTTCAAATAGCCCTTGAAGTCCTCCTCATTCTGAATTAACTTTATATAATTACTAAGTTTAAGATACAGACAAATTCTACTTACTAAAAAATGTAGATCCCATTAAAACTCACATTTTATGACTCATAAAATTTTTTGTGATAGTAAACATTTCTGAGATATTCCTTGGTACTGGTTTGAATTTTCACATATTTATACTTTTCTCAAAGAAGAATACCTTCATCTTGTATCTTGACTATCAAAAGGAATGGAATTTCATAGTGAACAGTTTAGAATTTGACTATCACATAAAGCCTTCTGGGTTCTTATAGCTATATTCCTTTGCATTTATGAGAGTGAGTCAATAAACAAGTGGTAAACATCGATTTCCTATATACCATTTATAAATGACATGTGAATTTTGTGCCAGTAGCTAGCAGCATAACTATGCATGTCATAAAGTTTGGTCATATCTCTCCAACATGCAATCAGTCAATGGCAGTCAGTGATGTGTGATAGTACCTGAGCAGAACAGCCTGCGGTCCACAGAAGAAGTGTATGCCAAAATGCGTCCCATGTATGGTAACCAGTGTTTCTCCTGGAAAGCTGTATTCAATTGGATCAAACAGTTTAACAAGGGAAGGCAAAGTATCTGAGATTAGGAATGATTTGTGTCTACACCTTTAACCAGAATCAAAAAGATATTCCATGGAATGGAAACATGCCAACTCACCAACAAAAACAAGGTAGTTCCATCAGTCAGCAATGCTATACCACCATGTTCTGGGACATGCAAGGGTCATACTACAGAAATTTAGCCTCACTGTGAGATTGTGAATGCCATGACATGCTGCACCATCATGTGAGACCTCAAACTGGCCATTCACTTGAAGCGACCTGGACTCCTGACAAAGGGAGTAGTTCTCCTAGATGACACTCCCTGCCCTCACTCAACAAGAAGGTCCCAGAAGGTCCTTTGGGTGGCCGACCCTTCGAAACTGATTATGCCGTAATTCAAGAGGTCACCTGTTGGCTGTGACAGTAATAGTAATAGTAATTTATTTCCTTTTACATCAACAAATGGAAATACAAAATCAAGATTACAATTATAAAATCCATACCGAAATATGCCATATATTCCTAAATCCTGAAAATCCTATCATGTTACCATGTTGCCCAGCATTGAATAGTAATTCAGCCCCATACACCTATCCCCAGGGCTGTGACAGTAACCAAAACACTGCTTTGTCGCCGGCATTCAAGGACTTGTAAAGAGATGGGATAAGTGTCTCAATGTACCTACAAGTTAAATATGTCATAAAAGTAAAATAAATTTCAGGTGGTTACTTTGATTATTATTGTCTCTATCTGGTTTTGGGACTTATTTATTGACTCACCCTCTTACAAAGAAGTATTAGCAACAACATAAAGTTTATCTTGATGAACATGATAAATAGCAGAATCAGCATTTGTAAGAGGAGCTTGTGCAAAAGTACTAGGGTACAACACAACTTTTTCAATAAATGAAAAGATAGCAAGTACATTATTGAAAGAACATCATAGAAGAGAAGATTTGAAAGCAAGTCCTATATGATATAGCCAGGACACCCAAAACTGAAGTGGTTTCAACCTAAAAAAAGAAAGCAATTACAACTACAAACCATGTTACCTTATATTCATAAAACTTTCTCTACCACCCTCACTTATATTTTATTTAAGTTTATTTTTTCATCTATATAATGTAGAAGTGGTTTCCTTACACATTTCACTGTAGGTGCAAGTGGAACATGAAGACCAAATTTCTTATTTTAAGGCTTCCTTTATTAACAGGCTGCCTCCTAGAAAATTTGCAATAAATACAAAATTGAACACATCTAAATGGTTCTACAGACAGTAAGAACAGAATAAAGTCATTTAATGAAACTATATTAACCGGATGAAATAACATTATGATCATAAAATAAAACATTTAAAATAAATGAGGTTTTTGAAGTTTTACCAAGTGTCTGTATGAAGAGATTGAAAGATCACTGGGAATCTAAGCGTTCTCAATGTGGTTTCAGAAGAAGGCGTCATTGAAGGTAACAAGGGTTATGAAGGTGATTTCGATTTCTTAGCAGTATTATAGATCTCTTAGCCCACACTGTCAATTACCCAAACCCACTCTGCTAATCTTATGCTAGGACTGAGATGATTAATATATGAAAGAGGGAATTATATGCAAAATTATTGCATTCATTTGTCTTAAAAACAAATATGCAAAATCTGATGTTAATTTTTTCATATGCAGAAATAAAGATATTGTGAAAGAGAAAAGAATATATTAATAACAACTAAATACTATAACAACACAACTTCACTATTACTTATTTATAATATTTTGGGACCCATTTTGAAGTAACATTGCTTCATTTTCAACCCGTCCGCTTAACATTGACAGATTGATATCAGTGTATCAAGCTGACAGGTTGAAAATGGAGCAAAGTTGCTTCAAAACTGATCCCAAAGAATTATAAATAAGATAAGTAATAGTGGAGTTGTGTTGCTTAGTGTTTAGTTATTGTTAATACATGGTCTACTTCACTGTCAGCAGCTTCATTTTTTTACGTAAGAAAAGAATATGCTTGCAATAAAACAACATCTGAGAGTAACTTCATATTACAGTAAGGCCACAAAGTGCATGCATTCATGGGTAAGGTGTCTGAATACATGATACATGGCATCCCTGTAGAATGAACATACTGTACATATTTAATTAATTGATGGAAATTAATCATTCCTTCACAATAGCCATACATCGGCTAAGGTTTGGCTAGAGTGAGTCAAACTGAAAAATTCAATGCCATGGTCGGAATTTGAACCACGGATCTCCTGGATTCCGTCCCATCGCCCTTACCCAATGAGCTACCATGGCCTACGTGCTTTCATGTCATTAAATTCTCCAATTGACACATATATTTTCCCGGTAAACCACTAGGGGCTCTCATATTTGAAATATACCATTTGTGGCAACTTACTATTGTAAGTGCTTGAATCCCAGGCTTCATCATTAAACTCTTATTAATTAAGTTAATTGATGGAAATTAATCATTCCTTCACACTAGCCATGTATAGGCTAAGGTTTTGGATAGAGTGAGTCAAACTGAAAAATTCAATGCCACGGCCAGGATTTGAATGATGGATCTCCAGGTTTACGTCCAGTTACTCTTACCCATTGAGCTACCATGTCCAATGTGCCATCATGTCATTAAATTATCCAATTGACTAATATGTCAACTGGTTCAAATCTCAGTCATGGCATTGAATTTTTCAGTTTTACTCACTCTATACTGTACATAACTGAAAAAGCTATAAATTCGAAAATATCTTTAAGGAACAAAATGTCATATTGGCACCTACAAATACTCAGCTTTAAAATTGCTTAATTCAAAAATAAAGGAGAAAATTCCTTCAATTTACAGATCCAGAATATACCAAATACATTGTAAGACTTGTGAAAAATGCTACATAGGTCCGACTAAAAGAAACCTAAACACTAGAGTCAAAGAGCACTTACGACATATCAGAATGAAACAAGAAGGTAAGTCAGCAGTAGCACTGATTAAGATTGAGATTGTTTATTCACCAGTTGTAATAGTTTTACAAGGTTTTGTCATGTGAATTATACATAAAGCTAGTTACAATGGATAGGTACTACTATCTACATTTACAATTTTGACTCTACAATTTTAACAATTATTTTAACCATTATTTGTTTTTGCAATTTTTATATTCTTCTATTGCATAGAAAGCATTCTTAATCAGATAAGATTTTATTTGGTACAAAAGTGAATCGAGAAGATATTGACACATTGCTTCACTGAATAAACAGTGTGAGTGAAGCAATGTGTCAATATCTTCTCGATTCACTTTTGTACTAATTTGTGCTTCACTGTCCCTACGCTCCTTTCAAGTTTATACTTTTAAGATTTTATTTGTTTTTTTTTTATTTGTTCTTTCCCTATTTCTTTAATCCTGTGAGGTAAATGATTGTATAAATCTTTTGCCTTACTTTCAATACATTTATTTTCTAATGAGCCTCTTAGTCTATTTCTAAAGTAATTTCCTTTTTTTCTTGTGTTATGTTTATGGTATTTGTATTTTTGTCCTTATTATACGAAGTTACAACATATTTTGGACATTCATATATATATATATATATATATATATATATATATATATATATATATATATATATATATGTAGAAAAGGCAGCATTAGTATACCTAATTTCTTAAATGCTGTTCTGCAGGTGTTTCTTTTTGATATTTCTAAGAACCGTTATCACTCTTTTCTGTAGTCTAAATATTTTTTCTATATGTTTCCTCCCTGCTGATCCCCATAAAATAATCCCATAGCTCAAATGGGAGTGCATAAATGCACAATATACTTGTGTTGTACTGTCTGCATCCATGATTTGTTTAGCCTGTTTTAGAATATATATATCCCTGTTGAATTTTTTTAGAGGGTTTTTCTAAATGCATTTCATTTTTGGAACAAAACTCATGACATTGATCCAAATCCAAAATTACTAAAAGAAATGATAAACCAAAATAAACTGACAACATGGGAGAACATATTAAATTGGAAATTTAAGGAACAAGTATTGAACTTTGAAATTCTACCAGTCAATAATTTGACAAAGAAGTTTGCAGTTTAACCACCAGAGAGAAGACTGCAGATGACAACAGACAATAGTTGGATAGAGGTTAAAAATGGAAGCAATGGCTCCCAAAACTAGTCCCTTACTAATATAAAAATGTAAGTGATGAATTGTCAAAAAACTGACTACAAAGGCTATTTCAATTAATTTTTACGTCACTGATACTAAATTTCTCCAAGCATGCATAAAACTGTACATATTTATTATTACCCATAGTTGAAATTAAATAATTATGCATTATTGGAGGAACTTACTAACAGTGATGTCAAAATTAATTGAAAAAATATTTGTTGACACTTCGTCAATTGCACTTTTATATTATTGAGGGACTAGTTTCCAAAGCTGTCACATCCATTCCGGCTTCCAAAATAAGTCCCTCAATAATTTGAAAATGGAAGTGACGAAATGTCAAAACAACCGACTAAAAATAGTTTTTCCAGTTGAAACTAAATAATTTATATTTGCTATACTTGGCATTATAAGGAGCAATCCCAGAATTACCAAGAGAATAAGTTATAAGAGAAATACATCATTTTTATTTCTCAACATGATCCACTTGTATATTTGGTCTAAATGGCTCCTTCTCTTGTGCCATGAGTGAAACATAATACTCATTACTAATGGTCCTACTCTTTTTGGAAGTAGCCTATGAACATCCCAGAAAACTGTAGAATGAACCATGTTTGCTTTCACTGGTACACTTTCACAAGCTGCCGCTATCTATTTGGGATGCTGCTTTGTCTCAGGCATGCACTGATGAACCCTTGTTTCATCTACTGTTATTAAACATCAGAAAAACTCATTGGAATTGTTCATGTTGAAAAAAGTCTATACATATCGAGATTTAACTGTATTGGAACACCACAGTGAATTGAAAAATTATTAAATTTTAGATGAGTCGTATTTTTTACACATCTGCTTCACTTTCGTACCTATTTTGAGGACGTGTTTCGCAAATCATCATTTGCATCTACGGCTTTTATGCGACTGAAGCTTGATCCAGCGGTGTGGGTAATTCTAGGGTTGCTGCTGCCATCTGTTGATTTAGTGATGAACTTAAATGTGGGATTCTCTTCTGGCGGGATTTCAAAGTTCATTAGTTGGTTTTTATGTTTTTCTATGTATATCCTCTCCCATATGACGAGTTCACTATGTTTTTGTACGTATTTTAGTAATTCTGTGCTATCTTCAATTTCATGATTTTCAGACCAGAAATGAGCTGCTATTGTGGACTTATCAATATTTTTGTATCTTAAGTGCCTGAACTGTTCTTTCTTTCTGGTGCCTATGTTTCTTTTTGTCCTCCCTATGTAAATTTTTTCACAGTCTTTACACTTAATCTTGTAAATGCCTGACTTTTCCTCTGGTTTTATCTTATCAGTATTATTACTGTGAAGTAGGTTTTTAATGTTGTAATTGTTTTTTGGTGCCAATGTTATATTGTATTTCTGGAATATTTTTTGGAACTTTTTTGTGGCCCAGGGGTGGTAAGTAAATTTAGCAAATCTAATTTCTTGTTTCATTTGTGTGAGAGCTGTGATCTGTTTGTCAAACTTCAAAAGAGATTAAAACAGATCACAGCTCTCACACCAATAGCACAAGATATTAGATTTGCTAAATTTACTTACCACCCCTGGGCCACAAAAAAGTTCCAAAAAATATTCAAGAAATACAATATAACATTGGCACCAAAAGACAATTACAACATTAAAAACCTACTTCACAGTAATAATACTGATAAGATAAAACCAGAGGAAAAGTCAGGCATTTACAAGATTAAGTGTAAAGACTGTGAAAAAATTTACATAGGGAGGACAAAAAGAAACATAGGCACTAGAAAGAAAGAACACTTCAGGCACTTAAGATACAAAACTATTGATAAGTCCGCAATAGCAGCTCATTTCTGGTCTGAAAATCATGAAATTGAAGATAGCACAGAATTACTAAAATACGTACAAAAACATAGTGAACTCGTCATATGGGAGAGGATATACATAGAAAAACATAAAAACCAACTAATGAACTTTGAAATCCCGCCAGAAGAGAATCCCATATTTAAGTTCATCACTAAATCAACAGATGGCAGCAGCAACCCCAGAATTACCCACAGCGCTGGATCAAGCTTCAGTCGCATAAGAGCCGTAGATGCAAACGATGATTTGCGAAACATGTTCTCAAAATAGGTACGAAAGTGAAGCAGATGTGTAAAAACTACGACTCATCTAAAATTTAATAAGTCTATACATTCTTGATGAATGTTCATCTGAACGCACTTTGGGTGCAGTGTTTAAAAATGTGACACTTGAGAGGCAAAAACCTTCTACTGCCGAAAATTTCCTGTAAAATCTACAGAAGGAAGCCAATTGGGTTTTGTAATGTCATTTAATTTACATACTTGATTGAGTAAATTTCTGTCACCCTCTTGTCATTCTAGAATGCTCTGAGCACTCTATTATCTTGATTAAATGTACAACCAGACTTAAATCTGCAGCCCACTATTGAACTATCAAAAACATGTGGGAGAACCCTCTAATGTCAAGTTTTATTGTTGGAGTAAAATCCTTGAAAAGGTAGATGACAAACAAGTGACTACACTTACATGTCTGATATTCCATTTGTCATTGTAATTCATCTATGTTCAAGATATCTTTCAGTCAGGCTGAGAACTTTTAGAATGGCACTCTTAGTAATTTTCCACACAATTTCTTCAGCAGGAACAGGTACTTTTAGTATGGGCTCTCAGTCCAAATTACAATATTTGGTAACACATTAAAATGACAATGTTAGGTTCTCTAACCAAATAATACAATTGTGGCAATCATCAGTAAATCGACAATTTGATATATCACAAAAATGAAAATTAAATTATACAGAATTGTACTTTTTACACATTAGCCTCATTTAAGTGCCTAAATTGAGGACATATTCACAAACTATTGTCCTCAATACGGATAAGTGAAGCTTATGTGTAAAAAATACAACTCATCTCTAATTTAATACGTTTTGTGCTTGAAGAAGTACAACAATTATGCACTAGGAACAATGCTCATGTCTTTATTATATATAATAGTGATGAGTATATGAACAGAAAGGGTTATTCTGCTATTAATACAATACTGAAAAAAGAATTCACCAACATAAATACGAAAATAATGGCCTTGCTGATAGTAAGAGTAATTGAACTAAAGTATACTGTTAGAGACAGTGGCTATCGAATGTATGGATGCTCTTTAATTGCTATTCTTTTCAGCTACCTATTCTATATGGCATGTGAAAGACGGCTTTATTTTGCTCAGAGATTTTCTCACATGGCATAAATCTATGAGACAGGACTGCCAGCATTACTTACCTGTCAAAGAAGACATGCTAAAGAATTTTATGTCCAAAAAAATGTATCCCCCCTTCCAGGTTAGTACCTACAATACTGGGAGCTAGAGGCTCGACCCTCGACAATGAAGGACAATAACAGTGGGTATAGAATTACTTCTTGGTTACTAAATGCTCTATATATATATATTTTTAGCTCCTTCTCTGAAATTGTCTTGCCAATTGGTTGTTATATTCAAATGTAACTACTTCCAATTTTCTCTCTCTTTTTCCATTTTAACTTTTAGTGTCATTGAGTAACTTTTTAAATTTAATAAAAACTTCCAAGAGTATTCAATGAAATCTCCAGTATGTTTACATTTGGAAGAAATTTAATAATAGGTATTGACTATTAATTAACCTTTCAAACTAAACATGTTAGGACAATTTTGGAAAGGTAGAATCAGACTGAAAAATTCAATGCCTGATATAGAATTTGAACCACAGAACTTCTAGACAGTCTCGACTATTCATTCAGCCTGATCTTCAATTCCTCCTTTATTCCCTTGACAGCAAATACTTTAATGTTTACTATTTATTTACTAGCACTAGAAAAAGATTATTCAATCCAAAATAAGCCATTGCTAATATAAGTTCTATGAGTTTTAAGTTGGAATGGGTGTCAAAACCATCAAAATCTTGATACCCTGGTTTATACCTTGAACTAAACTTTTGATACTTACAGATACTTTTACATTATATTCTAAATTATTGCATTACATTATTGCCTTGCATATGTCCCCAAAGATTTGTTTGACTATAGTTCTTGGTAGATCTTGACTGACTGGATAATATGAAAATGCATAGACTATCCTCAAGCATAGTCATGTAACACGCAGTATTAACTGAATTTTGAATAAAGCTGATTTGGCTGATGCAATAATCTAGCTTGATAATAATTTAAACCAGGGGACAATACATTGCATGGAACTACAGAGAAACCCAAAAACATCCTAAGCGGTTTTGCTGTGTTTTGCTTTCCATGACCTCAGTGCTCATTGCCATCTGCTGCTAGCATAGGAAGGTGCAGATGAAACCATGAAATATATTTACAACTTGATTTAAGTAGTATAAATGTAACCAATTTTTAAGTGGACAACAGTTTCTTTTGCTTGTAATGGTGGTTACATCATCCACTCTATTTAACTCCCAGTATGTCTGGAGGGCCATACCTGACTTTGGTTAATGGATCATTCGGACCTGGCCGGGAGGAGTTTTAAAGTCCATCGGCTTTTCTCACGAGCACCAATTGTGGAACATTTGTATGTAATGACAGTCCAGGGTTAGTTCATATAAAATGTGGTCAATCGAAATTAAACAATGCCACCAAGTGATCCAACAACTTCAAGAACTACAGAAAAGAATTATATTACAGTGGATACCTGCACATTGTGGAATAGCTGGAAATTAATCAGCTGAATTTCTTGCCAAAAAAGGTGCAAACTTAATTTAGAACAAAAGTAAAAAATCACCCTTTATATCCGTAAAAAAATTAATTAAAACAAATATAAGAACAAACAAAACCAATCAACATCTAAAAAAGCCCAAGATAAAAAATAGAACATTTTAATTAAAAATCCAGACGTTACTGCAGAAATCTCACAGTAGCTAATTTTAGATTACTTACAGACATGATTATTTGGCCAAACATTTATACAGAATAAGAATTTATACAAGTCCAAATTGTCCTCTGTGCAACAAAGAAGAGGAAATGACTAAAGAACCTCTTCTAACCTGTAAAGCCCTACCTGCTGGACCCACTACACAGAAATATTGGAGAGCAAGAGAGCTAATGGCTTCATTGACAAAGCCTACCATTTGAAAACAACAACAACATGTTTTTAAAATTACTTTTAAAGGCTTCACTTATCCATGTTATTAAAGGAGATGCTGATTGTCCTTGTTCATTCCTGTTTGGCACCTCCATCACTTATTGTAGTTCACGCGGAGAAATGCTGACAATTTCCTGGCAGATATTAAGCTTTAATTCCTCCAGGGTGTGCAGATTTGTCTCGGATATATTATGCTTTAAGTTACCTCACATATAGAAATTCACAGGTGGTTATTTGGGAGACCAAGGAAGCCACAAATCTCTAATAACAATTCTGTCCTGAAACATGTTTTCAAGCCATAGATGGGATTGTAAGTTATAAAAACAAAACAACAAGAAACATCAAGGAAATAAGAAGTTTAATTAAAACCAGCCATGTCACCCTGCAATGGATCCCAGTCCGTGTTGGACTTTAGGTATGAACATGCTGACCAACTAGCAAAAAAGGTGCAATTCAAAATACAAAAACCCGTAAGACAAACTGAAATTAATAAACAATTGAACAACATTAAGCTACATTTTAAAAGACAGCAGAGACTTGATGAAGAATACAAACTAATAGACAAGGATTATAAGAACATTGGAGACAAAACTGACATACAGAAACTACCAAGAAAAACTGCAGTGGCCCTATTCATAATTCAAACTGGCCATGATTGTCTTGCAGAACTCCTTTATAAAATACACTGCATACCTATACCAAATGTACTATCTCTACACAGGATGTCATCATGAACAAACACCATTTGGACAAATGTAATGGTCTCAAAATTGGAACCTACAGGCTTTATATTGGGAAGCTAGGGGGAAAATGATGCAAATCAACTAATCCCCAGTGCCATTAGTCAACAACAATAACTACAACATTATTTTAACTGTCCTCATCAAAAGTGTGGCTGTATGAGCTGTTGCACGGTCTTGTTGAAAAAAAGGCAAAATCATGCTCCCTGTATGTTAATGCTCTAAAGTGAAAAAAGCAAAAACAAAAAAGGAGGAGCAAAATTGATTTTGTATATGTTTGGGCATCAACTTTTGACTCTTTCTCTGCTAATGGAAAAATGTTCACATTTCGCAATGTGAACTTTGCCAAGTGATGTATATTTTCTAAAAAGGAGCCAAACATGTAGTTTCAGCATCTACTTTAATAACATGGGTAAGTAAAGCCTTTAAAAGTAGCTTTAAAAATGTTTCACAGTTATCTGTGTCTTTCTATGACAACAGTAGATGGCAACGAGCACTAAGGGCATGGACAGGCGAAACACGGCAGTGGGTCGCTTGGTACTTGTTCATTCCTTTCATCTGTTAATTTGTATTTGCAAGTCAAACTGTGTTCATGACCGTGCCTTGCAAGTATACCAATGCACAACAGTGATACTGAGTGAAGTGTGAAACTTTTTGAACTAGACAGTACTAATAAACACAGAGCAGTGTATAAAATGTGCAGAAAAACATTTCTGCATGGTGGTCAATTCAACCTATTTAAAGAAGCATATAACACTTATATACCTCATAGAACCTCTATTTAAAAGGCAATGTATAAGTTTGCAGTTTATTATCAGAACATGACATAACAAGCTGTCATCGTTATAGTAGTAGTAGTAGTAGTAGTAGTAGTAGTAGTAGTGGTAGTAGTAGTAGTAGTAGTAGTAGTAGTAGTAGTAGTAGTAGTAGTAGTAGTAGTAGTAGTAGTAGTAGTAGTAGTGGTGGTAGTAGTAGTAGTAGTAGTAGTAGTTTTATGTTTTATTCATCCGTTGAGTCAATACAAGGACATTGGATACATCAATACAAATATTTAGAACAATAAAAATAAGTTGCATCAAGTGTAATTAATAAGATCTAAGCATGAACTCATAAATATATACAGTTGCATGGCTCTACAACTACACAGCATTTAAAATGTATCACAAATATATACAATTATATGGCCAGCTACAGTGTATCTAGAAATTCACTTACATCATAATATGAATCACTTAATAAAACTTCTTTCAACGATAGCTTGAAACACTGCATGGATTTTATGTTTTTCCGATTGGCTGGTAGTTTCCTATACAGAATGACTGCTGAATATTTAACTCCTTTGGAATAAAGTGTAATTCTATGTGTTATTCTTCATAAGTCTGTTTTACCTCTAGTGTTATGAAGATGTGTTAAGTCCTTTGTGGTACAATTTTCAAGGTTTTGTTTTGTATAACATAGCAAACAGTATATGTACAGACTGGGCAGAGTCAAGATTTTCAACTCCTTCAAGAAGTTGCTGCCGGAGTCATACTCTTTTCCTGACATTAGGCATCTAACAATCCTTTTTATACTATAAAAACCAAGTGACTGTCACTACTATCCCCCAAAATATAATGCCATACCTCATTAGACTTTCTGCACATGCAAAATATAAGGTTCTCATGTCACTTGCATTCAACTCATTTTTTATTACTCTTAATGAGAAGTAGAATATACTTAACTTTATTACTAGAATTTTTATGTGTGCTTCCCAGTATAAATGCTGATCTACCCATACTCCCAGAAAATTTGCTTCTGTCTGATAAGAGACACACGCACCATACGACTTCATGTCTGGTTTGTCAACATTCTTATTTTGTTTGTGGCGAAATGATATTGCTGAAGATTTGTTTGTATTAATAAGCAATTTGTTTTCAGCAAACCAAGTTTCGATATTACTGGTTATGTGTTTTGCATTTTCGTTTCCCTTTATTATAACATTGGTAGTTCTATATAGTGAACATCGAGTATCACTGCTTAAAAATCCTATCAGTGTCAATCATTACAAATCAGTATTAGTAATGAGTATCAAGAAATAGAGGCATCACCCCATCTTCTTCTTCCCTTTTGCCTTTAAGCATTGGACCTTCTAACCATTTCTTATACTGTTGTCTATCCTGTGCCTTCTTCAACTCATTCATTTCCATCACTCTTTATTTTGCTATTTCTCCAATTTATTGTTCCATTCTTTTCTCGGTCTTCCCTGTCTCCTCTTTCCTTCTGATCTTGCTTCACATACTTGTCTTGTCTTTTGCTGTTCATCCATTCTAATTAGATGTCCATACCATTTTAAATTTTGCCCAATCACTAGTTTTAATACATTGCTTTTTCTTATTCTTTTTGCTACATCTTTACACAATGTCTTTTCCACAGCTTGATGACTGTAGCTGTTACACTGTTGCAGGTCAGAAAACAAAGCACCTGACCACCTTACCATACTCTCCAGATCAAGAGACTGAAGTGAACAATGTTTAACAACATAACATTTATTGGAGAATATGGCATTTGAATCAGTAGCATTAGAATTTGGTATGAGAATGGTTCTCATTTTTCTTCTTTCTCTTTCTTGATTCTGTTTTTCTCAACAAGAGTGTTGTGTGATGCAAATGGTTCAGAAGGTGAAAAACAAAAGAAAAAAGCCATGACTGAAGCAATCATTGATAAGTTGCTGACTATAAAGAGAAATGTTTGCATTCATTGCATGGCTGGGTGCAACGACCTGTCGGAATTGTGGGACTGCAAGACTTTCCAAAAATGGGCAGCTCAGCTTGTCGAACACTTACATTTTAGTTCTTTTCCAGTATACTATTTGGGCAGCCTTTAAGGTAAGTGGGCTGAAGACGATATTACCTCATATCCATGCCCATTGTATATAGAAGGTGTTTGTACAAGCAGCATTTAACGACTAGGCCTAAAGGTTTCCATATATGTAAATGTTCTTAATTCTCAGGGAATGAGGGTATGTTTTGTAAACAGCATGGTGGAAAGAAAATAACATAAAATTAGGGTCATTGTCCCAGTTCTCTGATGCCTAGTAAATGCACCTTTCTTCTGTAATATAATTTTCAGTCAAATGATGTAAATAGGAATTTTACAAAGATAATAGGAATAGGTTTTGGAAAAGTATTTAATTACATAATATACACTATTGGTAATGTAAATAATTTTCTAGAACATTATAGAAAATCTGTGTTCTAATATAATAGACATGTTATAAGTGAAATTATTGTTGAACAAAGAATGTATGATCCATATACAGTTTTTAAATAATACTTTTCACTGTCTGATGTGAATACTTATGGGTATGAAACAAGTTATATAAATAATATAAAATACACAAAAGAGAAAATGAATATATGTAAGCCGAAAGCTCAAATGAACTTGAAAATATACTATGATGACATTAAAGAGATTGCTTTCAGCAATATATACAAAATTCTAGTCTTTCATGATGTCGAAGTATTTCACACCCCTAGTTTGCAGCCACAGCACATTATTTATTAATGTTTTTGTTGTATTATGATATGAAATAATATTCTTAACTTAGGTTCAGTAACATCAGTTCCTTTATGGCGATTGCCTCATGTAATAGAAACAATATTACTTGAAAAACATTGTGTAATTAAGTGCAAACTAGTTTTGTATTGGGTCTACGTACAGTGACATAACCTGAAAAAGAAGATTTATCGCACGAAAAGGATGATAAACATATCTTCTAAAATTAATATC
Organism: Mantis religiosa; assembly: GCA_030765055.1. Taxonomy (NCBI): domain Eukaryota; kingdom Metazoa; phylum Arthropoda; class Insecta; order Mantodea; family Mantidae; genus Mantis; species Mantis religiosa. The sequence goes on from JAUKNK010000166.1 coordinate 1,569,548, forward strand.
TTCTAAGACACAAATACTTTGAAAGTGTTACCATAACAAGCAGGTATCAATCACTCCCATTAAATACACCTGTATCACAATATAAACATCATGCATTAAACGTTTAAATTTCTGGCCTAAAAGTAACGAGTGCCTGGAAGTAAGCATATTTTAGGAGGTATAACAAAACAATGTAATCAGAAAGACTGACGCAAGAAAACTTATGAAGTACAGTCTGCTTCTTTTCTTATATTCTGCATGAGTCATTCCAAATTTAACCAGACAAGTTTGACTTCAGTTTTATAAATTTTACTCTAATGTTTGTATGCCTTTTAGAAGTAAATTGAACATATCTCTATATGTTTGCTTTTGACAAACTTTATTGGTTTTTTAAATTTTCACATCAAAATTATGGAAGGAGTATTGATACTAGTGTTTACAAATACTTATTTGTTTTACAACTTATTTGTCTTATGAGGTTGCTAAAACTGCTATTTTAAGGCTTAAATGTTATGATTACAGGCACATATACACATATTGTTAAGGATATTCTGACTACTACACTATATTACAATTATTAAATAAACAATATTTCGATAGAGTCTACATGAAAAACCTTAGCCTATAAATGGCTAGTGGGAAGAAATGATTAATTTCCAACAACTGACTGAAACATCTTTTGTTTATTTAATAAATGAAGGCATTCAGAAATAATTTACAATGTAGTTTCTTTTTTACATTATTTATTTCAAACAAAATTCAATTTACATATACTACCTATCAATATCGATATACCATTCACACCTTCTTGGCAATTTTATTATTAAATCATGGAATCATTGTTTGGGAGTACTATGCATGCTCTTGTGGACCGCTGCACATGTCCTTCATGATGTCAAAACATAATCAGCAGAAATCAGATTAATGTGAGCCCAGTGATGTCAGCTTTGCTGTCGTGGTATTACTGCTGTACAATGCCACGTTGGAGTGGCATTTCTTTTGATTACTTTCCCTGTTATTGTTGCTGAATTCTGCATTTAAGTTATGTAAGGTTATATAATGTGACATAACACTGTCCATTAGCATATGCTACCATGTTCCAAAAGACAGCGATCTCAGTACTCCCTGCTGGTGATAGTTGTTCCTTGTGGAAGCCAGTCTATTAGCATATGCCACAAGTGTCCCAAAACACAGAGATTATCTGCTTATTACAAAATGGAACAGTGTACCATGTCCTAAGTCAGGAATTCCAAAGATATTTTCATTGTATGGATTGAACTTTCTTCTCAGGTGTATGGTTTCTCACCAGTCACTAGCTTCTCTAAAAAGTCTAGATCTTCAGTCTTCATTTCCAATTTCAACAACAGGTACTAAGTCTGTTATTCTTTACTTTAATTTAATGTCCTCCAACTTAAGTCATGCTGGATAATGAATGAATAAAATGCATGAAATAGCTGTCAAATGAACCTAGGGTCCATGGAGTTTTGACTTCATCTCCCAAGATAAGGGAAAACTCTGCTCTCCATTTGGGTCTGTGTTAAGCCCTTTGATATCTAATATACACACACCATTTTCATCCAAAATTTCAATAATAGCAGTGCTTAGAATTGCTTGGACACCGGCATTCCAATTCATTAAAGGTTATGTACCTATCAGACATAAGCAATTCAGGCACAACATAAATGTTCCCAGGAGACCGCAATGTTAACCAACAACCAGTATTCACATTCTTGCATGCAGATTCCCTTCCAATGGTGAAAAGCTAAGTTACCGCAAGAATATGAAACACATGCGGGTGTTATACAATGTTAGAATTTTTGACAAGTGTCATAAGAATATTTCATTATCAGGCACTGAAACCAAAGCCACCTAAGTCAACAATAGTAATGTAATTATGAAAGTAAAAACATAAAACTCTGAACTCTTTGTCACTTGCAGCAGTATTAAGTGAATTTTGTTTATAACAAATGTATATATAAATTAGCACAGTTACTACCTATACTTAAGGCTATACTACCTATACTACAAGGTTATAATATAGCTGACTATTACATTAGGAAAACAGGACAGCGGGGAGGTTCATGCATTCATGTTAAAAGTTGTTTGTGTAAAAATATAACGATAAAAATAAGAGAAGATCTAAAAGTATGTCAAGAAGACCACGTATTTGAAGTATCCGTAATTGAACTAATTGAGCTGAAGATCATTGCTGTCTCTATATATAGAGTGCCTTATTACAACACCTTTGAAATCTTTTTTACAAAATTTGAAAATCCATTAATAAAACTACACAAAGAAAAGGGTAAACACATCATAATTGCAACTGATAGCAATATAGACATCCTAAACTCACATTGTTTATTAAAGAAGGGAATGGCAAACAAATTCTTAAATTATTAAATTTTAGATGAGTCGCATTTTTTAACACATCTGCTTCACTTTCGTACCTATTTTGAGGACATGTTTCGCAAATCTTCGCTTGCATCTACGGCTCTTGTGCGACTGACGCTAGATCCAGCGGTGTGGGTAATTCTGGGGTTGTTGCTGCCATCTGTTGATTTAGTGATGAACTGAAAAGTGGGATTCTCTTCTAGCGGGATTTCAAAGTTCATTAGTTGGTTTTTATGTTTTTCTATGTATATCCTCTCCCATATGACGAGTTCACTATGTTTTTGTACGTATTTTAGTAATTCTGTGCTATCTTCAATTTCATGATTTTCAGACCAGAAATGAGCTGCTATTGCGGACTTATCAATATTTTTGTATCTTAAGTGCCTGAAGTGTTCTTTCTTTCTAGTGCCTATGTTCCTTTTTGTCCTTCCTATGTAAATTTTTTCACAGTCTTTACACTTAATTTTGTAAATGCCTGACTTTTCCTCTGGTTTTATCTTATCAGTATTATTACTGTGAAGTAGGTTTTTAATGTTGTAATTGTTTTTTGGTGCCAATGTTATATTGTATTTCTTGAATATTTTTTGGAACTTTTTTGTGGCCCAGGGGTGGTAAGTAAATTTAGCAAATCTAGTTTCTTGTTTTATTGGTGTGAGAGCTGTGATCTGTTTTAATTTCTTTTGAAGTTTGAATAATTTTACTTTTTTATCTACAAGGTTTCTTCCATATCCATTTTTAATTGCAGTTTTTAAGATTTGATGGTACTCGTTTTGATATTCTTGCTGGCTGAGAGGTAGATTTACTAATCTGTGTGTCAGACTGTTGATGGTTGCATGTTTGTGTGGAATTGGGTTGAAACTATTTGCTTTGATGTAATTATCTGTGTGTGTTGCTTTTCTATGAATTCCAAATTCTAGTTTTTCATTGCCTTTTTTGATATTAAGGTCTAAAAAAGGTAGAGTAGAGTCCTCTTCAGTTTCTACTGTGAAGTGTATGCTGGGTTCTTGCAGGTTGAGTAGTTTCAAACCTGCAAGAACCTACTCAACCTGCAAGAACCCAGCATACAATTCACAGTAGAAACTGAAGAGGACTCTACTCTACCTTTTTTAGACCTTAAAATCAAAAAAGGCAATGAAAAACTAGAATTTGGCATTCATAGAAAAGCAACACACACAGATAATTACATCAAAGCAAATAGTTTCAACCCAATTCCACACAAACATGCAACCATCAACAGTCTGACACACAGATTAGTAAATCTACCTCTCAGCCAGCAAGAATATCAAAACGAGTACCATCAAATCTTAAAAACTGCAATTAAAAATGGATATGGAAAAAACCTTGTAGATAAAAAACTAAAATTATTCAAACTTCAAAAGAAATTAAAACAGATCACAGCTCTCACACCAATAAAACAAGAAACTAGATTTGCTAAATTTACTTACCACCCCTGGGCCACAAAAAAGTTCCAAAAAATATTCAAGAAATACAATATAACATTGGCACCAAAAAACAATTATAACATTAAAAACCTACTTCACAGTAATAATACTGATAAGATAAAACGAGAGGAAAAGTCAGGCATTTACAAAATTAAGTGTAAAGACTGTGAAAAAATTTACATAGGAAGGACAAAAAGGAACATAGGCACTAGAAAGAAAGAACACTTCAGGCACTTAAGATACAAAAATATTGATAAGTCCGCAATAGCAGCTCATTTCTGGTCTGAAAATCATGAAATTGAAGATAGCACAGAATTACTAAAATACGTACAAAAACATAGTGAACTCGTCATATGGGAGAGGATATACATAGAAAAACATAAAAACCAACTAATGAACTTTGAAATCCCGCTAGAAGAGAATCCCACTTTTCAGTTCATCACTAAATCAACAGATGGCAGCAACAACCCCAGAATTACCCACACCGCTGGATCTAGCGTCAGTCGCACAAGAGCCGTAGATGCAAGCGAAGATTTGCGAAACATGTCCTCAAAATAGGTACGAAAGTGAAGCAGATGTGTTAAAAAATGCGACTCATCTAAAATTTAATAATTTTTCGCTTCACTGTGGTGTTCCAATACAGTTGAATCTCGATAAATTCTTAAATGTTATTGAAATGTATGGGTTTAGCCCTCAATGCAAAGAACCAACCAGAGTAACCACCACAACTAATACTTGTATTGACAATATAATAACTAATAGTTTATATGAAAGTGGAAATTGCAGAACAGTCGAAACTGGTTTCTCTGATCATAAAGCATTATTTGTTACTTTTCCGAATGAATGCATAAAAAATGAAAAAAATGAAAAATATAAAACAATGCGAGTATTTAGTGATGAAAACATAACTAATTTTAAAAATCAGATCGCAGATATAAATTGGCACTTTGACATATCACAAACTGTTGATGATAATTACAATGCATTCTTAAATCAATTCTTTATTGTTTATAATCATTGTTTTCCTAAAAAAGTATCCAAACAAAAATATAAAAACTTCTCGCTAAACTGGTGTACACCGGGTATCAAGGTTTCGAGTGCAAGGAAAAGATTATTGTATAGACTTACCAAAGAATCGAATAACTTACAGTTAAAACATTATTATTCGAGTTATAGTAACATTTATAAAAAAGTCATAAAGAGAGCCAAACAAATGGCCATTAAAAATTATATAAAACAAGCTCAAAACAAAAGTAAAGCCACATGGCAGTTAATTAAATGTGAATTAGGGCTAAGAAACAAGCAACAAAATAAATCACTAAGTAAAGCTATTTCAGTAGATATGGCTGAATCATTGAACAAATATTTTACGAATATTCCAAATGTAATTCGAAAAACACCCCCATGCATGCCTCATGCTCTTAAGAATGTGGAAAAGAGTACACCCAACACACAGGTTTTTGATCTTGGATATGTAACAACAAATGACGTAAAAAACATTATTGCAACTTTGAAATCAAAAAATTCTAGTGGATGGGATTATCTGCCACCTAGGCTTGTAAAAATAATTGGGAATAAAATAAGTGAGCCACTTGCAAAAATATTTAACCAATCTTTTCATTATGGCATTTTTCCAGAAAGAATGAAATATACATTAATAACTCCTTTGCACAAAGGTGGTACTTATGAACAAGAAAACTATCGCCCAATATCAGTCTTGACAAGTTTTTCAACAATATTAGAAAAATTAGTATATGTTAGACTAAAAGCTTTTTTGGAAAAAAATAAAATATTAAATGATTGCCAACATGGTTTTAGAAAAAATTTATCAACAATTACAGCTGTAACCACATTAGTAAATGAAATAGCACTAAATTTAGATTTACAAAAAAATACTGCTGCAATAATGTGTGACATTTCGAAGGCTTTTGACTGCGTAAGTCATCAAATTCTTTTAAAAAAACTTGAATATTATAATATAAAAGATCAAAACTTAAAGTGGTTTCATTCATACCTGTCCAATCGCAAACAAAGTGTAATTAGTAAATGTAGCACTGGAATTTATAAATCAAAATGGAGAGAAAATACCAGTGGTGTACCGCAAGGCTCTGTGCTGGGTCCTCTGCTTTATATACTTTACACAAACGATTTACCTCAAAGTATAAATGGGTATCCAATATTGTATGCAGATGACACATCAGTTATTTTACAAAATATAAGTCATAATAGTTTGCAAACTGATATAAGCAATGCATTAAATAACTTAGACAAATGGTTCACTGATAATGGTATGAGCTTAAATAAAACAAAAACTAGTATTATACAATTTAAAACTGCTGCTAATGCTAATCTGAAAAAAAGATAATGTAGACAATAATAATAGTTCTACAATAAAGGGTTATAGTAAGATATTAGGAATGCACATAGATGAATGCTTAAAATGGAATATCCATATTGAACATATAACCAAAAAATTGAATTCGGCCTGCTATAACATGTTATGCCTGACAAATATGATGAATATAGAAACAAAAAAAATTGTATATTACAGCTATTTTCATTCGATCTTGGCCTATGGTATAATATTGTGGGGAAATGCATCGGGATGGGAAACTGTTTTTAAAATTCAAAAAAAGGTAATACGTATAATGTTACATGCTAACTTTAAAGATTCATGCAAACCACTATTCAAAAAATTAAAAATTCTAACAATGCCCTCAGTATATATTTTAAAGTTATCCACCTATGTATATAAAAATTATGAGAAATTTATCCAAAAACAAAATCGTCATCATTACGGCACTCGGAAAGAGTCCAGCATAAAATACCCCATGCATAGATTAACATTATATGAAAAAACACCCCATTATATGGGTATAAAAATATGCAATAAATTACCTCAACGACTCAAAGAAATGAAAACTCTGAAACTATTTAATAAAAGTGTAAAAGATCTGTTATTACATAAGACATATTACTCCATACAGGAATTCATGGATGACACAATATCATAACTACTTGTAATTGATAATTATTTATTTATATATTATTTGTTATTTATTATTATTTAATATTATTATTTATTATTATTACTTGTAATTGATAATTTATGTACATATACATTAGAATTAGTTTTTTTCTTTTTCTTTCTTTTAAATTTCTTTTATGTATAACCTGACGACTCACCAGTTTACCAGCTAGGCTGACAATGTAAACGTTATGGACAATAAAGATTCTATTCTATTAAGGCTTAAACTGACATTGTATGCACCTGATGAGATATTGCCTATAGTGTGACACAAAATCCAGCATCCAGCTGTGAAAATTCGTTCTTATTATCCATTTTTGTGTCCCAACCTGAAATTTGATTCCTCTGTAATTTAAGATAAAATATGTGCCATGACGTCTTTTATTCATAAAGAAGAGTTTCAGCTTCCTTAAATGTGAACTGTGATCTAGACAAAGTGTAGCAAATGACAAATTAGCCCAACATTTATTTTAAATTAATTGTAAATATAGGGTGTCCTTAGAGTCCAGTAACACTTTTCTTAATTTATTGCAACAAAACAAAAAATTATATAGTTTTCATTTAAATGTCATATGAAAGAATATCTCAAATGGTTTTGTTTTGATGTTAAATATAATGCTTGTATTTCTACATTCGCCGCAGTTAGACTGTTTTCAATATGGCAACTTCTGGTGGAGAACATCCTTTCTGCATGTTGGACTTCAAGAAAAGCAATTGTGCTACAGATGTACATTGTAAATTTAAGTCAAAACATTGCAATAAAAGAAACATCAAGCAGGAAGCTCATTTATTCCTGGTGTGCTAAATTTGTTACTACTGGTTGTCTATGTCTTAAGAAAAGGAGTGGCTGTACTTCAGTGAGTCAGGCGACGGTGAACCGTATGAGAGAGTCATTCATAAGAAGTGGAGTATTCCACAAGCTACAAGTACCACCTAAGACAGTTTGGAAAACGCTATGTACTAGACACATATGAAGCCATACAAATTGCAGCTATTGTAGCAATTGAAACCTAATGAATTTGATTTCCACGCACATGGTTCCCATATCGAGGCATTGTGAACTCAGACACTGCAAGTAAAATCATTTAAGATCCTCTTTCATATGACATATAAAGACAAGCTGTATCATTTGTTGTCTTTGTGTTATAAATTAAGAAAGGTGTTACAGACTTTAAGGACACTCTATATTCATATATTTAGTTTTTATATTTGGGTTTTGTTTTGTTTTGTTTTAATTACATTTTAAAGCTGAATGTTACTATCCTATGCAAAATGCTCCTACATGACACAATTTTGAAACCAACTGGTTCATAAAATGTAAATCATTTACCTGATTATAAGGCAAAATTGTATTCAAGTAATTTTGTTTTCCTAGCCTTAGTTCATAAGAAAATATTTTTTAAATCATAAAATCTTTTTGGCCCAATCTCAATAGATGTCAATTAGGATGATAGGTTCTCAGCATGTACTTCAGCTGTCTGTTATTTCGTCTAACAGTTGCATCATTATGTACCCAAGATAGTTAAAATATTCTGTGGCCTTTTACTTTTAATGACTTTGCAAAAGAGCATCTTATTTTATGATATCAGTTATGCAATGCATAAAAATTATTTTGAAAATTCAACTGCTTTTAATTTTTGTATTACCTTAAAATAAACATTATAAAAAAGAATGTTTTATAAGAAGTTAATTAAATTTGATAAGAGTGGAAATACATTCACATATTGTATCATGCATGTGCAAATACATATATTCTTATTTTGAATAACTGTGAGAGTCATGATATTTTTAAATAATATCTTGAAAGCTTAGTTCATTGCTAATGGATGTTATATTAAAACTTAAGAATTGTAAGATTGTAATCATAATTGAAGATCTTACTAAATGGATATGAACATTCGTCCAAGGATTGAAGGGTTTCATAGTTATCACACAGGATGCTTTATCAATTGTTTTGCACATACCACAAAAGAAATGAGCAATTATCAATGAATGATTTATTATCTTTTCAAAAATTTACACAAGTGTTACTTTCTCTTACAGTTGCTTCTTCTTATGTTTACCATTTTGCAGAATATATAATGCAGAACCTATTGTATCGACTATTTGCTTCTATACCTCACCACCCTTTATCCACATTTTCTGCACTTTTCTTAACATTTTGTAAAACGATTTTAACATAATTTTCCTAAATATTTCCCTGGTTTCTCTATGTATTCATTTGATTTTGAATTAAAAATCTTTCTTTTAGCTCTATAGAAAATTTTCCCATTTCTGTAGTATTAACTTTTGTCACCCTTTTTGCACATCATTGCATTCCAGTATACAATGCTAATTAAAGCACAATCTACTACATTTAGTACATTTCTTCCCCTTTTTCCCCACTTCTTAAACCACTTAAATTTACTACACCTGTCCTTGTAGATTTTGTTTTAAAATCTTTATTCCAACATTAAGTCATACCAGACAATGAATGAAATAGGTGAAGTGATGCTCAAATGAGCCCAAGGACCATAGAGGTCAGAATTACCTTACGTACACACTTCAGTATAAGGGAAAACCCTGGATAAAGCCTTATCCAGGTAACTCACCTGATCAAGATTCAAGCTTGGGACCTCTTGAATGTGAGGCACACACGCTACCATCTATGCTACCAAGGCAGGTATCCTCCTCGCAGATGCCAGGCCTCTTTGTTGCATATCTTAATATATTGTTCTCTCCTCCATTCCGTTTTTAAATATGTAAAATCTATTAATGACTTTGTCCTGCTTAAATTAGGCAAACATTTTACTAGTGAACTTAAGAATCAAGTACTTTGTTTACAAATAATATTTGCATTTATTTAAGAAATCAATCCGAAACACATGATATGTAACAAGACTATTAATTTTGCAGATATGTTATTTGTTCTACTGTCAGAGAAGTTTTTTATTATGCATGTTATGAATGGTGTTGTTGTTTTCTAATGCCTTGCATCTGGCAATGAAGCCATTAGCATTCCTGCTTTTCAATACTTTTGAACTGTATTTACTTCTGATAAATGCTACGCAGGTCTTCAATTGGACTCCATTCATTTCTTCTGGATCGCTACACAGGACGCATATTGGTGAAGCTGAGATACCTATTCTGTAGCGATGACTTGCCAGACAGTTATAATTGTCAATAGTCTGAAGGCTGCAACTACTGTTTTCCTTGGTCTCTGGGGGATTATATCTGTGTTGGAAAGTAGTGTAATCCATTTTTTGTCTTTGGCACTTGTTTCTATTTCTTTTAGGTACGAGTGAGAAAATGATGTAGTGATAAAGCCTTTTATTGAGGAATATGAGAAATGAAATTTAGACTTTTGCTTTATTGTTGTGCCTTTCTTTGCAAGTATATCTGCAGTTTCATTCCCCATGACGCCATAGTGTGCTGGAATCCATTGGAGATGGACAATCTTATTAACTTTTTGGAGTTGTGTTAACATTTTTTAGCATTCTCTAATTTTTGTAGACTTCTTTGTAGCGTTTGAACATATACCTTGAACTGCAGCTTTAGAATCTGAGAGAATTACAGCCTTGTTAAATTTATTTAAGGGAAGATTTGGTAATTGTCGGAGAGCAATATGTATAGCCTCCATTTCTCCATCATAATTTGTTGTCTCTGCAAACAGAATGATAAAAGGAAAAATGTGTACATGTAACTCCAGCTCCAGTAAAGTTTTCTTTGGTGGATCCGTCAGTATATATGTGTAGCCATTCTTCTGTGGGATATCTGATATTGATTGTTTCCAGTGCTAGAAGATTTTGTATTTCTTTTAATGTGTCTGATTTACTTGTTTTCTCTGTTAATTCCAAACTTAAGGTAGATTGCAATAATTCCAGCCGATTCTCTCTTATAAGTAGATTTTCTCTGGTGTTAGGAATGTTTATTTTAGCTTTAATCTGTGTTACCTTTCCTAGGAAACTATTATAAGTTTTAAGAACTGGAGGAGGGTGGTTCTTTTCTGTCCATTTAGAGTTTGGTAGCCATAACATTTTTTCATGCTGGAGCAATGCTTGTTCTTCTATTTTTGTTTTTATTGGTGGGATCCGTGTTAAGGCAAGCATGGCTTCAACAAGTGTGGATTTAACTGCTCCAGTGATTAGGCGAAGAGCCTGATTTTTTATTTGTTCAAATCTTTGGATGTTAGCATTTGTTGCTGTTATTAATCTTTAAGAACAGTACAAGAGGTTTGGTTTGACATACATTTTGTATGTTGTGTTAGGGACCTGAGCAACCCCATTTAGCACCCGCCTTCCTTTACAGGATTTGCAGCTTCTTTTCAGCCTTTTATGAGATATTTGTTATGTTTTTTCCAACTACGTTTTCTGTCAAAAGTGATGCCCAATGTGATATTAGGGATCTCAAAATCAAAAAATGAAGGTTAACAAAATTTACCTTACTATCTCTACCAAAACTCTGATGTGTTAGTCATGTGACTTTCTCTACTCTTCTACAAACTATTCTTACAAATCCCTATTTCTCTACCTGGTCTCTCGATCTCGGAGGCTATTCCCAGAATATACAAAATATACATTTAATTTTTCATGAAAATATTTTAAACATTTCATTGGAGTACTGAAGTAGTTACATTCATTTACCTCACATTCAATTTGAAATATTAGAACACAACTGCAACATTTTTAGTACATTCATAGAGTCACTCAATAGTTAAGGTGAGGATGAATGCCCTCAAAAACGTTATATTTGTATTCTAATATTTAAAAGTGAAGGTGAGTATAAATAAGTGTGACTATTTTAACACTCCAAAAAATGAAAGGTACTTCATGTTAAAAGGGCTTTTGATTTAAGTAATGTGTGTCCTACATAAAATCAGTATGCCTCATTACATTCATGTGGATTATTCTGCGACCAGTATCTGCAACACAACTAGGCTTCCTCAGTCATAAAGGAATCATTGTGTCCAAGAAACTATCAACAATCAAAGAGCCAGTTGCAATAAGTAGCTCGTATCTGTTTATTTTGTTGTTCTAAAATAAAATGGTCGGATTTTGAGATCTTTTGTTAGCACATGATGCCATGTTGTACGAGATACAGACTTGATGAGACCACCTCCTTAGCAATTTATTGGGGCTTCTCATTATATTTGTTAGAATTCTGTCAACTAACGGCAGGGTTCTGGCTATCTACGCTTGCTCATACTCGTGATGGAACCATTAGTCCTCCATTTCTTGTGCAAATCTTGAATTGTGCTGATTGTGGATATCTTGTCATGAGGGTATGAATCCCCAAACATTTCTTTAGACTCTTTAATAGAGCCTGTTTTAGTAAAATTGATTATATCAGTTTGTTTTTCAATTGAGAACTGCACCTTTTCTTTATCAATATCCGTGATATTTACGACAATTGCTGCCAAACTAAAATATACAACAAAGGGTCATGCAGTGTAGCCAACATTATATATACGAAAACAGACGCCAAACATGAACAGCATGGGCTAGGCACAGTGAGACTATGGGGCATATTGCATTGCCTGCCTCGGTAGCATAGATGGTAGCATGTCTGCCTCACGTTCCAGAGGTCGCAAGTTTGAATCTCGGTCAGGGTGAGTTACCTAGATAAGGTTTTTCCGGGGTTTTCCCTTATCCTGAAAGACGAATTTTGTGTAACTCTAAGCTCTATGTACCCTGGACGCATTGAGCATCATATCACCCATTGCATTCATCGTTCTATATGACTAAATGTTGGAGGATGTAAATTACAACAAAAAAAAAAAACTATTGGATAACTGTCCACTCAGTACTGTAACAATAGCCGGGGTTCTAACTACAGAATATGACTAACTTCAATTGCACCCATGTACATATGGATATGACTCAAGTATAGGAGCACTGCTGGTTCATGGCTATAGAGTATGACCAACTTTGATTCTACCCATTAGGTTATGCATAAGTCCTGAGTATAGGATGACTGTACACTTAGTACTCTAAGCAGTATATGGATCCTAGCTATGGCAGTTCAGTTGGCAGAGCCAGTTCTCTAACAGGCTGAAGGGCTGCAGAATTTATTTATACACAAATTACATTTTTTTTTATTTGTTCATATTACTGTTATTTCTCTTGATCATATCAGTGCTGCCAGTGTGTAGGAATTGTTCCGTAGGATTTCTACTGCCTGTCTGCATTGTCATGAAGCTGTCACTTTTAAGCACATTTAATAACTACCATGCTGGGTTGGGATGAGCCGGCAACCTTGGTTTCGGTATACCAGTGCCTAGGCAGATCAGCCACGCAGGTCAACTACTTTTATAAAGAACAACAAATAACTGGCATCACACCATTCTTGGACATCAAACCAACTAGTTAGTGTTACTAGTATTGATTCATCCTTAGACATTGTGATGAAGTAACAAGCATGTTCAGCGTCAATAAAGTTATGCAGTACTCCAGACAGTTTACCTGATTTGGAAAAGCAGGAAGGTTGTAAATGTGAGCTGTCAAATAGTGAATACCTCACATATATTTAGTATTTACTAAATCTGGTATGGCTAGAGCTTGAGCGTAAACTAAGTTGTAGCTTGTTCAGCACATAAAGAAGCATAAGATGTATTGCGTACACTTCTTTTTCTTTCCATACTTTGTTGATGTAGGCTAAAGGTCCATCAATTTTCTTCTTATGCTCAAAGTAGTGACAAACTTGAGCTCCATACCTTCCACAAAACTTTTTCCAGGAGAATATAGTGAGTGCAGGTATTCCTTGTTTTATGGTGTTAGCGATATTAAAATTACTGCAATAACCTGACTTTTACATGAGAATACTCTTGATGTTTTGTAAGCTAAATGTTATATTACAATTATACCCTACTATTCTCCTCAAACTCATTACCACCTAACAAAAAACAGTAAATACAAAAATAAAGGGAATAGAAATGAGTGGTTGTAAGCAGTAGTAAACCACATGTACAGTAACATGACAACATGTTAGGCTTCAAAGTTCAGCTTATGGACAAAGGGATCGAAGAAAGTGATACTTTAATAGCAAAGGGAATAGTACCATGGAAATATACCCATTCAAGAAATGTCAGGTCTAGTTTACATTTATCATAATAGTGTTTAACAGTTATTAAGTGCAACTATATACAGTATTAATATATACATTAAGTATTTACCAAGATTGTTTCATAAAATTAATACATTTTTCTGAACAATTTGCAAGCAGTTATCACATCAACAGACTTATTGAGTCATATTTTATTACAATTTAGAACCTCGCACGTCAACTATTAATAACAGGAACGTTTTTGGGACCATAGCAGTCCCATCCTCAGCCGATTGGTAAACGAGCACTATCTTCTCAATCAGCTAGACTTAATTTGATCAGCATTATTCTTTTAATATTTCACTTTATGTCAATATGATAGTTTTACTAAGGGCATGTCTATTACAGATACTATCATAGCATAAAATTCCTGTATAATGATGTACTGCTTATATGGAATATAATTGTTTTCCCACCATTCCATAGATGCTGTCTCATAAGTAATATCATTTCTAAAGAAAAACAGTTATTTTAAATGTGTTCTGATAAGCAATTAACTAATTTTCAAATTATAGTCCATTAGATTCTGTAGTCCTGGAGCCATCATTCAATGAGGTATATTATCCCATGATGGTACCAATCTCTGGTTTTTGATCCAAAATATTTGGTGACACCCACTTGCACTCCTTCAACATTGTCAAAAGTTCTTCCACATAGAAAATGGGCCAAGGAACGATAAAGATGGTAATCTAATGGTGCGAGATCAGCGCTATATGCTGGGTGTGGAAGCAGTTCAATTCCTCCCAAGTACTGAATTTTTTCCACAGATGTTCATTCAGTATGGAGTATTGCATTGTCCTGTTGCAATAGAACTCTATTTTGGTCAACTAACTCTGCATATCTCAGTCTCAAAATTTCATGAACTTGTTCCAGTTGTTGAGAATAAAAATCTTTATCAATCGTCTGCCTGTTTGGAACAAACTCCCAGTGAATCACACCTTCAAAATTCCCCCAGTCACATAGCATTACTTTGGGACCAACCTGATTTTTTTAATGATGACTTTGGCAGGTTGGTGGAGATCAAGCCACTGTTTTGAGAAATCAGGGTTTTGGTAATACACCCATTTTTCATCACAAGTGATAATTGTCCTGACAAATCTATCATCCATGGTATTAAGGATAAGCTGATGACAGATTTCCACCCTATATTCATCCTGTTGAGCTATCAGTTGATGAGGTACAGATTTACAGCTTCTGTATGTGGCGACACAGAATGTGGCTTCTTTCTTAATGTGGTGACGTATGGTATCTTTTGGTGCATCAAGTTCTGAAAGCCGACGAGTACTTTTTTGCAGATTTTCTCACAAAACTTGGGTTTATCCTGAATATTCCATACTTTGGATCTTCCAAAATATTGTAAACCTCAAGTGTCTCCATTGTTGAAACGTTGCAACCATCATTGTGCCACATGCTCACTAATGATGCTTTCTCCTTCCACTTTACATATTCTTTGAACTGTGACAGCGACTTTATAATCTTGTTTCCAGTAGTGTTTTAGAAGGTCTCTAAGCTCAAACTTTGTTATCTCCATTTTGTGATTGTTTATTAATAACTGAAGTCTGATACATGTTCATAATGTATGCAACACTAGCCATGGCATCCTGTAAACTGTAAATATCATTGCCAACCCAAGAAACCCAATAAATGTTCAAAAACACCAAAATCAAAAAAACACCCTAATAACAGAAGGGCATTTCCGGGTAAATTCCTTAAAGAAAAAGTATTTACAGTAAATTCTTAAACAGTATTTGCAAGAGCAATAATTTTGAAGACAATGCTTCCTTTCACTTAAATAGAGTAGCAAGATATAACATGCCTGGGAACAGTATCATTTTGCTGCATAACCTCCCTTCAAGACCATCCAAATAGCAAAACTGGGAACACCAGTTCTACCTAGTGCATGTGTGTTAGTACTTGTACTTAATTTAGAATTGGCGAGGAACTACTCTGAGTGCTCTTCCCCAGACCTGAGCGATAAGTTATAATGTAGGCTTTCTTGTAGGCTTACTCGTCAGATTCAAACAAATGACGAAACCAAACCAAAGAATTACAAACATTCAAGAATATTTATGAAAACGAGTTGCAGGAGACCCGGCAACTGATTGATGATCTGTTCAGAGAGAAAGCCAGACTGGAGATTATTCTGTACGCTTGTATTATGAAAACGGGGAGCTGAAAGAATGATAAGTAAACAAACAAACATTGTAGTTGTGCACGCATTTGACTTTAAATAAAGTTATATTTATGGTTATAAGATTCCGAATTCAAGAGATTTAATTTGTGTAGAGTTTCTAATAGTACTGTTGTAAAAAATGAAACTGTAGTTGCTATGACATTGGAATGGTCTTCAAATGCAAAACATGAATCGTGCAGTTATAATAGCAGGTTTTTTTTAGATTTTAAAGTGCCATTTTGCAAAAGTGACGTGCAAAAAAAAAATATCATTGTAAACAGTGTATCTAAATACCAATGTACTAGCAAGAGAACCCAGATTTTAGGGCTTTCGTTAGCTCACATAAATCTATGGATAATGTGACTGAAGATATTGCTTGTAGTGAACACTTTGAAAAGATACCTATTAAAGTATCTGTTTCTTCACAACATTACCATAGTTTTAATGTAATAAATGATTACCATGCAGGGGGAAACTCAATGGTATAAACTTCATCATAGTTTGTATTTGTTCCTGCCCCACAAGTTGTATTTTCTTATATTCTCAGCTTAACTATAGATAATCTCTTTTTGTTTTTAACTCATGCTGGAGTTTATTCTGTTCACATAGGCAATTTTAAACTTGTTGGGTGCCTGGAGTATTGCACTACTGCCCTGCTATGTCTGTGATGTCAGGTTCTCTTGCTTAACTATCCATGTGCTAGGGCCATAAACACATTTCGCTTCATATTTATTGCAATGGGAAATATTCACAGCAATGTACAGTAGAAATTTGTCATTATTATACTGTTTTCACTGCAGGTAGCATCCATAGAGTTATGATTTAGTAATTTTATGTCTCTTATATGAATGATGTCCCACTCAGAAGATTAAGCTTGGCGTGCCTCTGTCATGAGCCTTTTGCAATCCATGATGTTGCATGTTGGACAGTCGAATTTCTGGACAGTTTTCCATTGTTTTATTTATTTCGTTATTTTTTTTTTAGACTGAAGAAACAATTTATTTCTGAGTCATATTTGTTTTATTGAAAACTGTGCATGCCATGAAGTTTAGTATTGTGACCTGTATTGTGACTCTCAAAATGATCCCATCATGTAAATATTTAAATTTTATAACACGTGGTGTATGAGAGATGCTCTATCTTGATGCAAATGGTCTTCATGTGTGCAATGGGGGAAGATTGTGATTGCTGGGAGGGAACTGCTCCAAGTTCATGATTGTTTTACAATTACATTCAAAATAAACAAAGTAAGTTTAAGAGAAATGTCATGCTAAGGGTTCCAGTCAGTCAGTTAATTCTTGTGTGCAAGTTTTACTTTGTTGCTACAACCTGGGGGAGGAAAGGATATATAGATATATGTAGTAAGTTAGGGCGAGAAGGTTTTGCTTGGGCGAGAACAGGAGTGAGAAACTTGAAAGGTATAGGTCAAGAGAGGTAGCTAGATAAATGTCCATTGTGTGGAGAAGAGAATGCAGATTTCTGTTGCATATTAAATTGTAGTCAAACAAAGATATGGAGAGAGCAGGCTTGGCTATGAAAATGGGACAGTTGGGGGGGGGTGAAGTAGTAATTAGAAAAATGTTGTCAATAAAAGGAGAAAGGAACAGGAGAAATATCGGGAATTATTTAGGGAAAGTTAGAGAGAGATGGCTAAGGACAATTAAGAGATAAATGTAGAGTGGGATAGGTGAAATGGCAAAAAGTGTAAAAAGGAGCAGAGGGCCTCCAGTACACAAAAACCTAGGGTTAGGTGTATGGGTACTGAATTACTATTCAATGGTGGGCAACATGATAACATGATAGGATTTTCAGGATTTAGGAATATATGGCATATTTCAGTATGGATTTTATAATTGTAATCTTGATTTTGTATTTCCATTTGTTTATGTAAAAGGAAATAAATTACTACTACTATTACTTTGTTGCTTATACTGATAGCATCTGTTAATAATTAGAAAGTTTACATGACAGATTGACATGAACTAAAGTGTATTATTCCTGTTGACATATAGGACCACAAATGTAGGACCTTATTTCTTCATTTGCTGCTAGGAGGCGCCATTTCTAAATGCTCTCTCAGAACCAGGAGACACAAGCTTTGTCAAACAAGCTGTAGTATTACTGAGCAGCTCTGCACTTGTTAACTTACTTGCAAATGACCTGCCCTCCCCTCCAGTTGTATCAGTTCTGAAGTTGACTTGTTCAAATACCACTGCGCATCACTGTCCATCTATAAAGATATAAGTAATACATCTGTAATCCCATACACTCATTTCTTAGTAAATTGATCCACCAACAGAGAAGATAAACAGTTCAAACTCCTCACCCTCTTCAGGCTCTGCTTGCCTTCTTGTGGTGGGCAGGCAGTACAAGGTCAACATTTGTATAATCTATTATTGTTATCTTTAGAACTAGGTAAATATGTTGAGTTTGTGGAGTTTCATAAAAATTAAGTAAAATCTATATTTCCAGAGAACAGTTTAAGTGCTATAATCAATTGCAAGTACAGATATGTAATAAGTTAGGGCGAGAAGGTTTTGCTTGGGTGAGAATAGAAGTAAGAAACTTGAAATGTATAGGTCAAGAGAGGGAGCTAGATAAATGTCCATTGTGTGGAGAAGACAATGCAGACTTCCATTGTATATTATATTGTCAATCAAAGATATGGAGAGAGCAGACTTGGCTATGTAAATGGCACAATTTGGGGGGTTAAGCGGTAGTTAGAAAAATTTTGTCAGTAAAAGCGGAAAAGAAGAAGAGAAATATAGGGAATTCTTAAGGGAAACTGGAAGAGAGATGGCTAAGAACAATTAATAGAAAAATGTAGAGTAAGATAGGTGAAATGGCAAAATATGTATTAAAGGAGTAGAGGTCATCCAATACTCAAAAACTTAGGGTTAGGTGTATGGGAACCGAATTATTATTCAGTGGCAAGCAACATGGTAGGATTTTATGAATTTTATAATTGTAATCTTGATTTTGTATTTCCATTTGATGATGTAAATGGAAAGATGAGAGATAAATTACAAGTTTAGTTAAATGATGAACATTAATCATGTTTTCACGCTATCCGTAAATAGGTTAAGGTCTTTGATAGATAGAGTCAACATGAAAAATTCAATGCCATGGACGGGATTTGAACCAGGGATCTCCTGGTTTCCATCCAGTCAATCTAACCCATTGAGCTACTCTAGCGAACGTGCTGTCCTGACATTAAATTCTCCATTTGACTCATATTTCCCTGGTAAACCACTAGGGGTTCTCACATTCAAGATATGCCGTTTGTGGCATCTTACTGTCATAAGTATAGTCCAGCAATGCAGAGAAGTTACCTGAAAGGAATGTGTTGTGCGACAAGGACAGCTAATGTGTGTCACAGAGAACGCCTGCTACACAAGGAGCAGACCGTTAAAAAAACATACAACCTGTTCACTCTGTACATTAAAACCAAGAAGATTCATTCACAAAAGAAGAAGCCGTCAGAATGATTTTGAACTGTCTGTAACTGTACTGAGAAGGGGTGTCATAAACCTGTCCAGGGAGGCCCTGGGAACCGTTGACAACCCCCCTGCGTCTCATCCCTCATAGACTTACTCTCCTGTGGAGGAGTATACTTAAGTCCCAGGCTTCATCATTTAACTCTTACTCAAATACTTATGATAGTAAGTCACCACAAACGGCGTATCTTGGATGCTAGTGCTCCTAGTGGTAGAGTGAGGAAATATGAGTTAAATGGAGAATTTAATGTCAGGAAAGCACATTGGCCATGGTGGCTCAATGGGTTAGGGTGACTGGATGGAAACCAGAAAATCTGTAGTTAAAATCCCAGCCATGGCATTGAATTTTCATGTTGACTATCTACAAATTACAAATTAAAAATTAAATTAAAGGTACAGATGTGGAAAGTGGTGGTAGTAGTGTTAGTGACAGTAATGGTAGTGGTAGTGGTAGTCGTGGTGGTGGTGGTGGTGGTGGTGGTGGTGGTGGTGGTGGTGGTGGTGGTGGTGGTGGTGGTGGTGGTGGTGGTGGTGGTGGTGGTGGTGGTGGTGGTGGTGGTGGTGGTGGTGGTGGTGGTGGTAGTTGTGGTGGTGGTACTGGTAGAGGCCATGCCGTGACAGAGTGGTTAGGCCACTAGGCTATCACCAAGGCGGCCCAGGTTCAATCCCAGGCGACCGCAAAGTTAGATTTGAGATGGACAACACGGTGCTGTGACGGGTTTTCTCCGGAACTGCGGTTTATCTCGCTGTCTCATTTCACCGGAGATCCATCTTCATCTCATGTATCATCAGCAGGGCAGGAAATTTTGATACTAAAAATTGAACCGAGGGGGGTGCAGGTTGCGAGACCCTGATTTATGTAACCTCGCGATCCTCTGCCGTCCTAATGTACAGTCACGTTCCGAGGGAGCGTCTGAGGTGAGACTTCGAATATTGAAATTTGTCCTGCTTTAAGGGCAGTGGAAAAAGTTTGTGAACAAATAAACGAAGTCCCTGATGATACTAATAGCAATTGTGTTAACCAAAAACTTCAACGTGTCAAAAGTATTTCAAAAGTATTTTGTCAGATAAATTTGAGAATTTACGAATGTACGTAGTTGTACATTGGAATAAAATTAGTTACTATAATTAAAATTGTTTACAGACCAATTACTTTATTCAATTACTAATTACAGACCAATTACTTTATTGAATTACGATTATAAGTTATCGGCCAGAATACTAGTCAGTCAAATCCGGTCTTTACTTGATAGGTTGCTTCATTCCGCACAGGCATGTGGACCTACTGATTCTTCTATCTATGAGATAACTTGTTCTCTGAGGGATGCTGTAGCCTATTGTGGTTTTACGGGAAAACAAGTAGTTATAGCCTCACTGGACTTTAAGAATGCGTTTGAAAGCGTGTATCATCGACACTTTTTCAGATCCTGAAGTGGCATGGTTTTTCTGAAAACTTTATATCAGTCATAAAGTGTTTATATAATGGCATTACCTCCATTTTGCAAATTAACGGCTTTTTGACCAGAGAAATACCCATAAAGTGCTACAGTTTTCAAGGTTGTCCAGCATCCATGATTTTATGTGCACTGGCTCTCAATCCCTTATTGAATTCATTACATGACACAGTGAATAGTGTCCAGTTGAACGGCTATAGCTTGGCAGTTTCAGCTTATGCGGACGATGTAAGTGTTCTGTCCACGGAATCAGATGCCACCAAGTTGACCTGCATCCTTCAGGAGTATGGCAATGTTTCTGGCTTGGCACTTAATTCTGATATGTCATGTATATTGCCCATAGCTCCATGGAGAGAACTGCCCGCACTACACCCCTTGAAGACGGTAAAGCAGTTAAGAATTTCAGGAGTATTATATTCCGCCTATATAAACGAAATGCAGTCGATAAATTTGCTACCAATGGTGCACTCAATCAAAGTACATTGTAAAACTGTGTATCATCGAAAATTTTGTTTATACGAAAGAATGTAGGCCATACATACTTATGTGCTTTCCCGGCTGTGATACTTGGCATACATCCTTCCCATAACGAACCAACATCATCGGCAACTAACTGCAGCAGTTGGTTGGTATATATTGTCACCCAATTAGCGGAAAGCGCAACCAACGACAGCTGAGTAAGGGGCCATAGACAGCCAACCACACCCTCCCATTAGTCTCTGTCACTGAGGGGGATGATTAGTGAAATGTCACTTGTCGCTGGCCGCATCTTTCCCCCCTCCCACTGCCATATGGAACTTTCGCGGTAATTCACTGAAACCAGAGACTTCTAGAAGACTGTAATATTCCTATAAAAAGGGCTGCAGTGAGTGAATTCAGTCAGTCAGTTCTTGGCGTAAGAGTGCAGTGCTAGTGTACGGACGAGAAGACTGAGTGAGTGCAACGGAAAAATTTACGTAATTGTGAGCGTACGGTGGGACTGCAACGGATGAACTGGTGAATTGTAATTGTGTGCATTACGTAATTCTGTATCATCGGCAAGTGTTCAACTGTAAGTCGGTGGAAATAAAGAACATTTTTGAGTTTGTGTAATTGGATTTTTCATTTCACGAACCCACAAGTCACATGGCAGGGAAATATTTTCTAAGTGCCTGTGACAACCCTTTATCAGCAACCGAATGAAGGTGGCCTTTGGAATATAGAGCTAAGATGTAGAGCGCTTCTCTTTAGTCGGAATTATGTGCTACAGCACAAACCCTGTACTTTCTCCATCAAGTGGTCCCAATATTGGATTTCTGCCGTGGGACTAGACACCCCACTAGATGTTAGACGGATTCCGGCAACATTAGACTATATGCGAAGCTATGTGCATGACCGAAGTTATTTACTGACCGCCACTGACTACACCTCTAAGGAAATCTATGAGTCGTGTATGCTTCAATGTAAGGCTCCTGCTATGCGCATATCCTGGAATTGGACAGCGGACACTCACTGTTCCGTTATGTTCTCCAACATCTCCTAGAAACGTCTGTCGGCTAGACTTCAATCCAACGGTTTATAGTGGTACGTAGTATCCTGGCCACCCCTAGTCGATTACATAGGATACGGCCCTCAGCTTCAAATAAGTGTCTGCAATGTGATGGGCAAGATACGCTACAGCATAGACTTTAAGAATGCCCAGATGTGGCACCGATTAAGGGACGCCTCATGGATTATTTATAACAACTCAGTTTGACCCGACAACCTGGAGTACCCCACAAATTCTTCTTAAACCGAACTTTGTGATCACTCAGTCTGCCATACATCGGTTTTGTGACTGGTTACTAGTTCATACAGTGTATTATGTACCCCAACATTCGGATTATGTGAATCGCTTTAACTATGTGATGATGATGATGATGATAATGATGATGATGATTTGCATATAAGGGCGCTCAACTGCTTAGTCATCAGCGCCCTTAAAGGAACTAATTACTGCTAATATCCAGATATAAATTGCTGAAAATTTAAAAAACATATCAAAACAAAATGACTATAAAAGAAATAAGCCCAAATGGTAAAAAAACAATAACAAGCTATAATTTCCCATTGAATACCAAAAGGCATTAAAAATAATACTTTTAATAAAAACTTGCCATGCCAAGAGCTACCTGCCCAGTGGTGGTCGACCCAATTTGTTCCTCTTCTTGGAGCAGGGCTAGCACTTTCAGCAGTATTTCCCTGTCGTTTTTAATAGATGTCCTCGCAGCATTTTCCAGATCTTCCTGCTCCATTTCTTCTACCGATGAGGTCCCTTTCCCGATTGAAAACTTTCGTTCAAGCACCCCAAACCAGTTGGACACCGAGATCGACGAGGATGACAGCCGTCAACCAGATTCCCAGCCAGAAGAAACCTCAGAGGAGCAACTTCGGGATACCCGAGGACTTGTTTTCTGTTTGGTGGTATGACTAGTGTCCTTGAGAAATTCAGACCTCTGGTATGTGGTCTTGAAAGTTTTGGGTGGTGCATTGTATATGATGGGCTTGCCAGGCTTGCCGGTTGAAGTGGATGGTGTTGCAGGTGGCAGTGACGAGGATTCCGTCTTCCTTTTCGGCGATGGAGATGCCGACGTTGGTGTTGGTTTTGCTGGCTTCCGTACTGGTGTTGGCACAAGGAGTTCTCAGAGATCGTAGGCGCACTGGAAGCCCTGGTCTGGGTTGTGATTTCCCTTCTCGGTACCGGTCTAGATACTATAGAGCTGTACGTACTGGACCTAAAGGCAGAAGGCTGGTGAGTGCGAAGGAGTTTCCGGGCATCAGAGAACGATACCCTCTCCTTAACCCGGATCTCCTGAATGGCCTCTTCTTCCGCAAAATCTGGGCAATCTCTGGAACAGGAGGGATGTTCCTCTGCACAAATGACACATTTTAGAGGTGCGGAGCGTGCTCCATCGTGCACTGATAAACTACAGTTCACACATGTTAGCATACCGTTACAGAGTTCGCTCGAGTGACCAAACCGCTGACACTTACAACACCTTAAAAGATTTGGTACATACGGTCTAACTTCAACACTCTCATACCCTGCCCTTATCCTCTGCGGGAGATCTACCCGATCGAAGGTCAGGAACAGGATACGGGTAGGCACCAATTCCTCTCGATCTCTGCGCTGAACTCGGTAGAAAGTGGTAACACCTTGTTCTTTAAGGTTCTCCTGAATGTCTTCGTTGGACATTCCGTCCAACGCACGGCTGGTGATCACTCCACGTGAGTAGTTCAGGGTCTTATGAGCGGTAACGGTCACGGGATAACTGCCCAACATGTTAGCCTTTAAGGTAGCAGTGGACTCCGCTTCCAACAGGAGCGTGCCGTTGCGCGATCTTGTGCACCTTTTGACAGGACCAGCGATTCTATCCAAAACGTTTTGGATGAGAAATTGGTTTACTGTGGAGAACATTTGGCCTCATTCAGTTCTTATGATCACTAAGTAACAAGGACCAACGGACTCAACTACTTCCTTTACATTAGACTTTCTAATTTTGGTATTTTTAAGTGGAGGTGTAGCTATGAAAACAGCAATAAATTTCATCCCGCAGTGCTCCCCACCCACCACGGAGTCCAAAAAGGGGTCATCCCACTGGAATGACAGGGCTACACACGGGATATAGCGGGCTCACCGTCCCACTCACCCTGGAGTTCGGTACAAAACCTAGTCCTGGACGATTGATTAGGAGTGGGCTAGTTCCTAACCTCCCGTTTAGGCCAAGCAGAAAACAAAGTACTGTATCAGAAATGCGCACCCTCCCCGAATTCAGAAGAACACTGGTACGAGCTCAGGTACGCATCCGTCAACCACTAGGACAAACCTTTCCACCGACACGCTCTCCACGCACGGCCTAGACGTGGGAGGGCGTGTTGGCTGCCTCCCTCAACCAATAGGAGGTGCCCACACGAGGGAGACTGTTGGCTCAGGACCCCGGGATTGCCAATTCCTGTACCTACCGCAGTAGACCCCTGGGGGGTTTAACTATGTGAGTTATCTGAAAACAGAGCATGCTAAGCTCCTTGGTGAGAGAAAATACGCCAAGTTTTATAACGCATATCAGTTCCTTTTTGAACGTAGGTAAATGTTTCTGTAGATATTTAGTGCTTCTAGTGCGCCGACTGGTCCTCGGGGATCTTGTAGTTTTTCCCTGTTTGTCACCAAGTTGCAATACTCTCTGGTCCACTCCGCTGTGCATTTCTGAGCGCTCCCTTACCCGGGACTCGTTGCCGCTTGCTGATTGGCTGGGCGGCGTTGATTGGCTGGTTGGTCACCGAGAGAGTTCCTGGTGGGGTGGTTATCGCCGTTGAGCTGTGAAAGAGAGAGAGGCTGGTGCCTCGCAGGACCTTGGGGCTCTATGCTATTTGTCGACTGGGTAAGTTGCGACAGTTTTTTGCCTTCCTTGAGAGGATTTACAGCAGAATTATAGTAAATTAATCTGTCATGTTTTCCGGCTCGGGGTTTCCTCCGTCTTTAATATCTACTAGGGGAATTTAACTTTTATACTTGTTCCTGTTCTTGTGCCACACATGCCTGTATATTTATTGTAATGGTATCTGAATATCGAATTTTGAACTGCCTGGTGCAAGATCCAGTTAACTTGAGGAGAGGTATTTATGAAGATCCTGGGTGTCTGAGTGTAGAGTTCCAGTGATAAAGTGAGATAGGTTTTACATTGTATTGTTATATCATATTTTAAATATATTTATATGGAATTTCTATGTAGTGTTTCATACAGAATTTTTATGCAGAATTCTTATACAGATTTTTATACAGAGTTTAATAGAAGTTTATATGAATTAATATATAATTAGGTTTTGTTACTTCCGTTATTCAGCACAGTTACCACCTTTGCTTTTATGCCTGTTGTTAACTACGTCCCGCCATTTCATGTTTGGATAGTTCACCATAACCTTCGCCATAAATTCTGCCCCGTTTGATTTGCTATAGCCGAGATTCCCTTTGTTATTTAATTTATCTTGAATACTAGCTGTTGTGTTAATGCTGTAATTTCTGTTAGATTATTCAGTCGTTATATGGGCAGACGAATATAGTGTGTTTATTTTGATGTAATCTACAACGTTTAGTTTCATACGTTTGTTGTTACCTTTTGAAGAGTTTATTTTCCTTTGGGATTACATAAAATATGTTTCCCAAGGAAGTAACAGCCAAACAAACAAAAAGAAACAAAACTTCAGATTTGAATAGGCATGACATGTTTATGATGTGGGTAAAGTTCTACAAATAAAGACTTAATATATCAGGAAACTGATTGTTTATACGTTTACACCCGTTCTACTGTATTCCTTCCTACAGTGAGAGAACCCGCTTGTTTACATGCTTACGTTATTTGTGGTTGGTTGTGGCTTGCACAGTCGTAAGGGCCAGGGTTCGGGCTCACTAGCAATCTCGTTTTACTGTCAAACAAGTTTTTTCTCGCATTTGTTTTAGACCAAAATATAAATATCAAAATGTGAAACAAATGTACAAAAATAAATAAATATATGTAAATAAAAAATTAGATCAGAAAAAAAAGATATAAAATCACGTTCCAAGGGAGGGTTTGAGTTGAGACTTCGAATATTGAAATGTGTGCCGTATAAGAGGCAGTACAACAAATTTTTGAACAAATAAACGAAGTCCCTGATGATACTAATAATAATTGTGTTAAACAAAAGCTTCAACGTGTTCTTAGAAACAATCCATCATATTCGAAACTGTGTGAAGTGCGAAATTGTTTAAATATAAACTGTTTAAAGTATGGTCCAATCACATCATGCGATCTAGAGAAAACATTCTATCAATATAATATATTTTGTATGAAAAACTTGAGAATTTACGAATGTACGTAGCTGTACATTGGAATAAAATTAGTGACTATAATTAAAATTTAAACAATGTTATTTGAAAAGGAATGTGTATATGTTCACAAAAGAGAGAGTAAATGACCTTGGGTACTTTCTCATATTATTCATGTATACGCGCTTAGTCAAGAGCCTCGGTTTGGTCGACTGACTGTACGTAACAAAGATCAGAATCGGGTGTAGCGTGCTCTACAGACGTCCTTCTCTCACCCTCAGTTCTTTGTAAACAAACGTCATTCTGTGGTCTCGACGTAGCAAACGTACCAGCTTCGGTGTCTAAAGTTCTTGGCGTGATCATCACGGTAGTAGTAAGAGCGCTCGGCGAGCAGAACCGGAAGTCGGGGTCAAGAAATTTGACCTCATGACGAGGTACTTCGGCGAGCAATAGTGGAGGGTACCACGGCGAGCAAAAATTTAAACGAAGTTACCTCGAGATATTCCAATTCTCTTCGCCGAGGGTTACAAACTTTATTGAAAATATCAGTTACATTATACAGAGATAGATTATGCAAATACATACATGATACAGACTACTTGCAAAATATAATATTAAAAACAGTGGTGCATGGTTTAAAGGAAAGAAAGGGAAGTGGGTCCTGCAGTTCACTTTCAGTGTGGCACTGAAATCTTAGATGAGCAAAGTTAGGATGAGGTTGGGTAGAGGGAATACATACAGGAACAACGATGGAAAGAGAGGAATGGGGAAGAGTGTTTTTTCCGTTAGTTGAGAGACTCCACACAGAATTACAACCATGGGGTGAGATTTTAGAGGGATGAAAGGAGATGAGGACAACGTTGGCGTTGGCGATGTTGACACGAATGGAAACGGTCTTGATACCTCCAAGCGAATCAATGTGGATCGATCGAACGGTGAAAGCGTCCTCGTCTACGAAGGTTCCATCCTCGGTGAGAGGCGGTGACGCCGTAAAGTGGATGGATGCCATAAGGTTGTTACCTGAGAACAAGAAAACAAACACCATAAGAGAAGAGTAGAAGGAAAAAGAGAAGAGAACAAGAAAGAAAACACCACGCACCTATGTCAATAACATCCGTTGAGCAACTCATTCCTCGACAGGGGTGTCAGGGCCGTCTCTAAACGTGACTAGATGCTTTCGCAGTCCGTTTGTGTTGGGAATGTAGTCTATTCCGCTGTAGATGATTTGGAAAGGTGCTTGATTAAGCTTACGGATGGTATCGTCGTCGAAATCGTTGTAGGTAGAAGGTAGGAAGACTTCTCTCCCGTCCTTAAGTCGGAGCACTGTTTTCCACCCGTACTGAGTATTGGTTACTCTAGCACCGATGACCAGGTACGGAATGTTGCGAGCCAGGTCCCGAACACCGATGATGTGAGGAGTCTGCCCACGAGCGTTGAGATCACGGAGGACGCTGCGCTGCATGTTGATTCCACGAAGCCAAAAGAAGAAGTGAGAGAGAATGGGATAGAGGGAGAACATAAACAGGTTTAGGAAACAAGTTTAGACCTGTAAAGGTCAAAGAGCTGCTTGAGATTACCCCACTCTTCTTTAAAGAGGGCAATGCCCGAAGGATTTAGAATGATAGCAGGGGACCCAAAAGAGGATTTAAAATGAAGGGAGAGGGAATCGGAAATAGGGTGAGTGATGCTTGGTTGCTTGGAAGAGGAGTTTAGGTGGGTATCAATTTTAGGACCCAAAACGTTGAAGAGAGTATTCCACTCGTTGAGGGTGGTGAAAACCGCAGACTTTTGTCTTCCGCAGGTAGCGATGGTGACGGAGAATGGAGGAGACGTTGTTACGCAGAGATACTTATTCTCAGACTCGTTGAGGAAGTGAATACACGACCTAGAAACAGAAACGAAAAAACAGGGACAGAACAGCATTGGGTAAAACCAGAGAGAAAAGCAAAGAGCGAGAGAGGCATTTAAATGTTGAAAAGTTGGTTTAAGAATGAGAGCGAGGCAGGAACAGACGGCTTACTTATAGGGACTTAACAGAGGGTTACAGGACTGTCCGGTAGAGGTGCACTTTAAAGAGGATGACCTAGAAATGAGTTTATCGTTAAACCGAAAATCGGAAAGTTTAAACCGCGAAAAGAATAACAATCCAGATAAGTTGCTGCAGCGATGAGTTAGATATGCAACAACATAATGACCATACGTAGCGGAACGGTTGCCTTGAAGGCGCCGCGTTTTGTAACTCCAATTAGGACCGCAGTAACGATTTAAAAAAATAAAATGGAAGGTAAGAGAGGTGGCAACGCATAACTGTCGAAGTATTTACCATATCCGTCCTTAGACACAAAAGTACAAATCCAGTGCTTACTCGGTTTGGTGTGAGGGTCTGTTAAGGACTAGAGCAATTGGAGGATAGGGAAGAGAGTGAACAGGGGGAATTAGATCAGATGGAAAAACTCCGATAAACTGAGGAAATTTACAGATTCATGAAGTAATTTTAGAAGTGTTCATGATACCAGAATACATCGGTGAACATCAATTTCAACAAATCGATATATTTCTGCGAACGAGAGAAGACAAACAGGTTCTGGTAGAGGTTTTGCGAATTCAAGCTTTATAGCTAGATTACCGTGATGGATACCAGAGACATAGTCTTTATTGGCAGACATATCAGCGGTGAGGTCAAAAGAAAAGAGCGTATATCCATTGGATATTCTTCTCTAGAGATGTTTATTCCATTGTGTTTAAAAAACATTTGCAATGCCTCAAAGAGAGAGTAATACCCCGGTAGAAAAAAGCTATCTGAAAAGTTAAATTGAAGGACCTGAAGAGGGACGGGTCGATTATTGACAAATAATTGAAGAGCGGTGAGGTTAAAGTGTTGGAAGTTGAAGGGGTTTTTAGTGATATCACCAGTATATGCCTTATCGGAGACCATGCCAACAGTGATTCGCCTAGGGATTTTACCAACAAGAATGTTTGTGAAAGCAGCTGTGGACGTACCTTTGGCTATACTTAAAGCCTGAAAATCAACGTCCTTAAAATATAAACCGGCATTTGCCTTAAGAAGACCGTTTTGGTGAGCTACTTTAATGGTTGGAGAGGGTCGAACTTCTTTTAGATGTAGTTTGGCATAAACCAATTTAGCAAATCCGTTAAAATCAGCTTTATCGGAAATAAGATGAAACTGAGGGATGGAAGGAGTAAGCGTTATAGTAACGTCAACGTTATTTAGCAGAAGCAGATTTTGATTAAAAAGACCGTGTGAGAGGCATCGCATCATTTGAACTATTTTGCTAGTTTTTTTGTATTTAAAACGATTTTGAATACTGGTATTAGCAACAAACTCATCCATAGAACCAGCAGTGTGCTTGAACCATAAGGATGATTGAAAACGTCCGTTCATAGCGTCGGAAGACGAATTAAGCAGGGTTTCGAGGTAAGTTCTATAAGCATACCCTTGCTGACGCATGGAGATGTTTACATTGTTTAATGATACGGATAGTTGACTAAACAGAGAATTTAACGAGTTATTGACAAATGTAACTGTGTCTGCATCAGAATGATTAGACCCGTCAGTTTTTTACAATTTTAACACCAACCTCGATTAGAACAAATGAAAGATCCAGGTAGTCGTCACCATTTGATGCGTAATGAAAAGTGATAGGAGAGTTCTGAGATAAAGCAATCTGCGGATTTAGGTGAAAAATTTCATAGTGTTCAATGTTTGTTTGAACAGGAAGTTTTCTGAAGATGTCAAGCTCAGAGTTCATGTACAAAGTATTGCTCATGATGATAAAAATATGTCTTGCCTTTTGTTGCGACGACTACCGCGTTTACGATTAGACTGGGTTTTCTTTTTCTTTCGCCCTGCTTTTATCTTAATTCGTTTTCTTCCGGAACCTAACATGGAGTCGATTTTAGCATCCGCCTTACGTTTGAGATTAGAACCAGCCTCTTTTAAACGATTTTTGAAAGCTTCTTTAGGAGAGGTAGAAATAGTGGCAATATCAGTTAACACATTACCACCCATTCGAAAAGCCTCTTTACCGATTGCCTTAGCACCACCTTTTAAGACGAGTAAAAGAGTTCTAAACAATCCTCCTAGTGCACTAAAAAGACCGCTGCCCTTTTGAAATGGACCAACTTTGTGGAGAATGAAATCGCCAGTGGGAGGTAATCCGCCGGCCTGGTTGAGGTAATTCCGAAAAATTATATCATTCCGCGAGGACATGACGAGGTCTAAAAGATAAAACTACAGCAGAAGAAAAGCCGTCAGCAAATGGTAAAAGATTTCCAAAACCATCCCTTAAATGAATGGTGATAACGTCAAAATCTTGCTGAAGCAAATGGACCCAAATTTGAGGAAAGAATGACTTTTCAGCACACGCGCGTTTGGAGGACGGTGTTTGGTGCTCAACAAGAGTGGAATCTAACACCTGAGCAAGTACATTACCTACCAATTGTGGAGAAACAAGACAACAATAAACGAAAACTTCATAAGGAAAACCCATAAAAGGGTCCAAAGGGTAAGAAGCAGTTTCTTGCTTAACAATATCTTGATCGGGTAAAATACCTAACATGCGGGATAGATTTGTAGATAATAGTAAGCTAACTAGACGTCTTGAACTCTGAGGGGTGGATTTGGGAATGCTTTTGTTTTTCTTGTTGTGAGACTTTCTTTCCGCGGGAGCGTCAGCTACTTCTATATCTTTAATAACTTCTAATTGTTTGTGCGGAGAAATTTCCTCAGATACAGGAACACCTTGAGATACAGTTAACTCGTTGTATATTACTGTGGGAGAAACAATAACATTTGGGGAAACTGTAACAATCCCCTTGGTAACTGAAAAAACATCCTTAATACCTATAGAGGCTTCAATGCGTTTATTTAAAATTTGATGCATATGCTGAGGATTCGTTTCAGTCATGTTTTTTGCAAAGTGAGTACAAAAGTCAACAGCTTTATCATCTTCAATGTACGACCCCGACATGTTACATTGTACAGATAAATTGTAGAACTCAGAAGGGTACCTAAGTTTGGAAAGACAAACCTCCCAATTACCCTTTAGCACAATGCGTTCCGGTAATTGATTGGAGAAACAAGCGGTAGTATTATTGGTAAAACGATCCATGGATGCGTTGCTAGCTAACAAAAGCGAAAACGGTTTTGTTCGAATCATAACGATGAAATATCCGATTGTTTTATCCAAGAGTTAAACTTTTCTGGGTAACCTTTCCATTTAACCAATACCTGCGTACTGGCCCCTCGACCTTTGGTTGCAATAATTTTATCAACCTTATAAGATTCTGGAAGGGATACGCGCTGCAGCTCCTGTTCATAAAATATGCCCTCAATGTCTTCGCCTGCCAAATCACGAATTTTGTACACAACAGGGGAACCCAAGTTAACTTTGGCTACTTGAAATATTTCATCTGTCCGATTTTGTTCGTACCCTTTATCAAATGTCATTTTTTCTTAGGAAATGCGCAGATAGTCACCCACGCTATACCTTTTTCTTGCCTTTCTAGGCTTGTGCTGCATATTGAAATACAGTTCAAGGATATTGTCAGGGGAAACGTCACGTGGAGCCATTTTAATTGAGCGGTGATAAGAACTGTTGTAGGACTTAACAAGAAGCGGTAATACGTCTACGTACATATGTATTTTTATGGGTAAAATATTTCCACATCTTTGTCTTTACGGTTCTGTTAAAACGTTCAACTACTGCTGCTTTCACTTCGTTGTTAGTTTTTTGGTGAGAATGAATTTTTGTAAAAACCTGCGAAACTGCTTGTTTTTAAACTCACTACCTTTGTCGGTCTGCAGGACTTTAGGAAAGCGTTTGCTATCAGTAAAGATCTGCTTAAAAGCTTTTACTAAATGATCGCCTGATTTGGACACCAAGGGTAGAGCCCAAGCATACTTAGAGAAGACATCAATAGCTGTGAGAATGTATCGATACGGGGTGTTATAACTTTTAACGGAATCCATCACGTTTAAGTCGGCTTCCCACACGTCATCGATATTGGTAACGTGATAATGTTTAGTTGATAAGCGCTTTCGCACAGGTTTGTGAAGTGTATAACTGTCCTGAGTTTGAAGGAGTGATTCAATAAGCGATTTAGAAACTTTAGTGGCTTTCCGGAGTTTGACGGCTGTACCCAATCCCGCATAGTGATCAATTTGATTATAAAAACGCTCTGGTATATACTCTCCCATTCGCAATCTTTGTTATCACGTTTTCGAGGTCTAAGTCCGTATTTAACTGAAAGATGAGCTAAATTTCTAGCTCGTTTCCCTTTCTTTTTCACCGTTACTGATTCGGTGTCGGTTTTTGATTCACTTTTAACTTTTTTGCTCGTTCCTGAGGTTTCGGGCCTGGTGTGTGAAATGACATCAGGCTGCTCTTGTTTTATAGGTAATGTTTCAATTTGCAGTTCGTGTTTAGCATTTGAATCTCGGTTACTTGGAGAACGCAACTTTGACACAAGGTCATCGTACGTAGCTAACTTATATTTTAAAATATTCCATTTATCATCGTCAGACATTTTAGTAGCCATAACCTTTGAAATATCGTTAGAAATAGATGATATTGTAGAGTCAATTACATGTAAACGAGCTACACTTTTAGGTACTGAAGGATACGCCTCAAACTGCTTTGCATGTTTCATGTTTTAAATACATTTTGAAACCAACGCGCTAGCAATTGAATAAAGGATGGGCAGAAGAAAAGCTGGTAGGAAACCTTTTTTTCGCAAAATAATCTTTCGCTTCTTCTTCAGCGATACCTTTTTGTCAAGTAGCGGTGTCTACACCCCCTTATGCCTTTTTAAACGGTTTTTGCATGCTGGTGAAATGCGGACATTTCCTTTACACACATTGTGAACACATTCAGCAGTAGCTTTAATGGTTTCGGGTCTTGTTTCTTTTATGAGCATTTCTCGTAGCTTAGGTTTTGCTTTGCAAAGTGCAACCAGATTATGGGTCTGATTTGCAATAGGAGGAGATGTAATTCTTTGTATTTTTTCGATAATAATGGAAGAGAAAATTAACTCGGTGTATTTATACCGGTACAAAGTACGAAGGATATTCCCCGGGATAATCCATCTTCTGTAGCGATATCGATCGGTGGTATATTGAGTACAATCCAACACTAAATAACCATGGGGATCTTTAGTAGCCATTTCATAAGCTTCCGAAAGAAACCGAGAGTTCCGAGGCTCCATTTGCTGAAATAATTCTTCAATTTGCATTTTATCTCTACTGTTT
The DNA here is from genome assembly GCA_030765055.1 of Mantis religiosa. Taxonomy (NCBI): domain Eukaryota; kingdom Metazoa; phylum Arthropoda; class Insecta; order Mantodea; family Mantidae; genus Mantis; species Mantis religiosa. The sequence goes on from JAUKNK010000166.1 coordinate 1,603,683, forward strand.
TTAAAAACAACAATATAGTTAGCATTAAGGGATATTGTGTGAAACTTTTTTCCTTGGGGAAACACATTTTGCACAATGTATATAACCCCAAAGTTACGGTGGTGAGAATCTTTGATGAAAAAGTTTGATACCTCGGTATTATCTGTCTCCCACATTAAATCATCAATTATAAGGATGTCCCCCTCTTTAATAGAGTGAAGAGGAGGAATACCTGCATGCGTATATACATGAAAAGTACACTGATTAAATACACTTCCCAAGTCTGGGGGGTATTCTGGTAGATGGGCCCAAATGGCTCGCTTTGGAACTGTATCAAACATACGTTCAGCATTGGCAAGAAGACGTTTTACAAAAGTAGACTTTCGGCATCTTGAAGGGTCTACGACTTGCATTGTGCTAGGAAATGAAAACTTAGACAAGTTAAATGAATGCTCACTCTCCCACTCCTCCTGCATGTCTACTTCCTTTCCCGGGTTTACACGTTTAAATTTACCCTTGGCTGGAACCACCTCCCCAAGATACACATCTTGCATTTGTGCTTCCTTTGCCGGGTTTACACGTTTAAATTTACGCTTGTCTGGAACCACCTCCCCAAAGAGATAAATTTTCATTTTCTGGTGCCATTCTTTGCATTAGGTTACGTTTTCCTTTAAATTTGTTTTTTTTTTTCCTCTTTTAATTTGGTTTATAAGGGTTGGACGTTTACTATTTTCTTGGATTAATGCTTTGTTTTCTTTACGTTTACGAGGAAGCAAAGCATGCCAATTAACTGGTTTCATATTATCCGGTGGAATTATATAATGCCACGGTACGTACTGCTTTTTTCTGCATTTTCGAGGTTTACACAGTTCCCTTGCCTGCTTTTTAATGGCAAATCATCCAAAATATTTTCACTGTGCAGACAGGGTTTGCGTGGAAAAACGCTTGCCAATTTGTCCTACAACCCTACACGGGAAGAAGAGTATTCCACGGAACAAGCCCCTTCTTTGGTTCCTTGCGCCTTCTTAAAATTTGTAAACGTGATAACTTTGCGGAGGGCTTAAACTTCTTTTGTACATGTTCTTCGCTAGCGTCCTGTTCCAATGGTCTACATAAAGTTTGAAAATCTGGTTTAAACTTTTTTGAAAAAGAATGCTGCTCTTCGTCTTCTTCTTCCTCAATGTTTCTCTTTTCAACCGTAAACATGTTGCATTACTTTGAACGCTGCCTTTTGTACCCGTAAGGGTAAGTATAAAAGTCTTTGATTAATTAGAGCCAACTGAAAAATTCAATGCCATGGCCGGGATTTGAACCACGGATCTACTGGTTTCCGTCCAGTTGCTCTACCCTTGACTTACCATGGTCAACGTGCCTTCCTGACATTAAATTCTCCAATTGACTCATCATATTTCCCGGTAGACCACTTTACGGTTCTCAAATTTGAGACAACCACTTGTGGCGACTTACTATTGTAAGTACTTAATTACCAGGATTTTTATCGTAGATTATTTTTTTAATGTAAATTTATATTGAGGAATTAATCCTTAAAGAATTAATCCTTTTAAATACATACGGAAACCAGTAGATCCGTGGTTCAAATCCCGGCCATGGCATTGAATTTTTCAGTTGGCTCTAATTAATCAAAAATCATTCATATACCGGAGTAATGTATTTAAAGGATTAATTCTTTAAGGATTAATTCCTCAATGTAAATTTACATTAAAAAATAATATACGATAAAAATCCTGGTAATGAAGTACTTACAATAGTAAGTTGCCACAAGTGTTTGTCTCAAATTTGAGAATCCTAAAGTGGTCTACCGGGAAATATGATGAGTCACTTGGAGAATTTAATGTCAGGAAGGCACGTTGACCATGGTAGCTCAAGGCTAGGACAACTGGACGGAAACCAGTAGATTCGTGGTGCAAATCCCGCCAATGGCATTGAATTTTTCAGTTGGCTCCAATTAATCAAAAATCATTCATATACCGGAGTAATATATATAAAAGAATTAATTCTTTAAGGATTAATTCCTCAATATAAATTTACATTAAAAAATAATCTACGATAAAAAATCCTGGTAATTAAGTACTTAAAGTAGTACGTCGCCACAAGTGATTGTCTCAAATTTGAGAACCCGAAAGTGGTCTACCGGGAAATATGATGAGTCAATTGAAGAATCTAATGTGAGGAAGGCACGTTGACCATGGTAGCTCAAGGGTAGAGCAACTGGACGGAAACCAGTAGATCCGTAGTTCAAATCCCGGCCATGGCATTGAATTTTTCAGTTGGCTCTAATTTATTTAAAATCATTCATATACCGGAGTAATGTATTTAAAAGGATTAATTCTATAAGGATTAATTCCTCAATATAAATTTACATTAAAACAAATAATCTACGATAATAATCCTGGTAATTAAGTACTTACAATAGTAAGTCGCCATAAGTAGTTGTCTCCAATTTGAGAACCCTAAAGTGGTCTACCGGGAAATATGATGAGTCAATTGGAGAATTTAATATCATGAAGGCACGTTGACCATGGTAGCTCAAGGGTAGAGCAGCTGGACGGAAACCAGTAGATCCGTGGTTCAAATCCCGGCCATGGCATTGAATTTTTCAGTTGGCTCTAATTAATCAAAAATCATTCATATACCGGAGTAATGTATTTTAAAGGATTTATTCTTTAAGGATTAATTCCTCAATATAAATTTACATTAAAAACGTAATCTGCGATAAAAATCCTGGTAATTAAGTACTTACAATGGGTAAGTCGCCACAAGTGTTTGTCTCAAATTTGAGAACCCTTAAGTGGTCTACCGGGAAATGTGATGAGTCAATTGGAGAATTTAATGTCAGGAGGGCACGTTGACCATGGTAGCTCAAGGGTAGAGCAGCGGGAAGGAAACCAGTAGATCCGTGGTTCAAATCCCGGCCATGGCATTGAATTTTTCAGTTGGCTCCAATTAATCAAAAATCATTCATATACCGGAGTAATGTATTTTAAAGGATTAATTCTTTAAGGATTAATTCCTCAATATAAATGTACATTAAAAAATATAAAAAATAAAAGTCTTTACCTACCTCAGGCTTATTAACCAGCATTCGTAACGTTTTGTAATATGGTTCCGTTGTGACTCTCCATAAGCGTTTTCTGCTAATGTGTGCCCCTTGAACAGTTACAGTTTGCTCATTATTTTTTAGTACAATATCCCTAATTGTTTCTGCATTAATACGTTTTAAATGTTCTGAATTTAAAGTCATTCCCTTTATTTTGCATACTGAGAATGTTATATTACTTGTAGGGTTTTTAACCTCAAAACAGTAACACCTTGGACCCGTTGATGCAAACCTATAGATGTAGGAATCTTTTCCAAATTTTTCCAACTTATCTGTCATGTCCCCTAAATAAGACCCTGCTAACGGCAACCATTCCTCTGGTTTGTGTGAAAAAATAACAGAATCCGTGTCGAAATAGCACACTCGAGTTCCCAATTGTTTTAGATAAGAGTACAATACTAGTCTTGCATGTGCTGTAGTGTATGCTGCTATAACAACATTTGTAGTAGCATTTATTTTTAAAGCGTTTTCACAATATAGCCATACAACATACATGATATTTTCTGTAGCGGGTAAAAACGATTGCACCTCTATCCCTGAATCATAAAATAGTTCTAAAAGTCTAGAGTATTCCTTAACAACCTCGCAAGTAGGTAAATTATCCCGCTGCCCGTACTTTACCCAAAAGGAATTTAGTATAAGCTTTGCCAACTCCCGTTTTCCGGGATTATGCTCTATAGCATTTTTGTTTAATTGAATTCCTTCCCTAACCATAAAGTTCTCAATATACTGACCTTTATAGGCGTCTGAAACACAGTTAGATGGCCGGCAGAGGCTTCTGTTTTCAGCCTGAGGAAATGATTAACGTAATCTTCAAATAATCCTTTTTGCCAGCATTTGGATCATACTGTACCATTCGTACTCCCATATTTCATAAATGTGAATAACTTTATACCCCTCACTAATAGGTACCTTAATTTCATCAACAATCCATGTTCCTGAGAGACACCATTCATGATTACTGTGATTACATTGGCCCTGGTTTTCTACCTCGGCACAGGTCCGACATAAAGGAAACATTAATTTACTGTTAATGCATACAGGTAAAACGGGATGGTAAAGGTGTTCGGGAGGAAGAATACCACACTTTATTACCCCTCCTTGCACAGTTTCTAAATCCGGAAAATTGTCCACGTAAATCTTTGGGTGTCCTACAGGGTATGGCTTGGTCTTGTTTACAAAAGGGTAAAGACTGCATACATCATAATAAAATATTTTTTAGTTGCCCTTCACCTCTGTATAAATTCTTACACAGTTTGTGCTTCCACCAAAAAAGGCTTCTCTGGGATATAACGGTTCAGCAAATGCTTTAGATTGTGATTTTACATATAAGATCGATTCCTCATTAGACTGTATCATGGCATTAAACTCACACTCCCACATTTCTATAACAGTGTATCCCGCAATTTGTATTAGTTTAGTTATTCTTTGTGTGTTTTCATGTCTTACTCCCATTGTTTCACCACCTGTGTTGCTAATTACAGAGTGTCAGTCCTTGAAACATTTTTCGCGACCGTGATAAAAACATCCGTGAAATAAATATACCGTTTTATCATCTCTAAACCCGTCCACTTTGTATCCCAGTATTTTAATTTCCCGTCCTCTGTACGCATATTGTATAATAATATTTTCTTTAAGCTCCAGCCAAGATAACCAAATGCACGCAATTCGCGACTGTATGTCTGCCAATCGGTATCCTCCGCTGGGAATTAGCGCAATTTTATTTTCAGACATGAATCTCTTTCTAAACACCTTCATTCACGCATGCGCAATAGTAACGCATTCGCGAAACGGATCTATTCCATTTTCCTCTAAAAACTGTTTCCTAAATCTAGCAACTCCTTCGCTCAATATATATACATCCAGTTTGCAAGACTTTATCATTTCATCTTTCATGTTAAACTTGTAATTTGACCCTATCTTTTCAAGGTACCACTTCTCAAGGTTCTTCCTTTCGTTTACAGACATACTTTATGGACAATAATACCTTTGATCAGGAATAGGGCCTACGTATGCCTTATTTTCAACTGTATTAAATATGGAAAATAGCATTTGCTTTCTTTTAATTGAAATGTTTTTGGAAAGCGAGATAGTGGCATTGGAATAAAGTTTAAGTAATCCAAAAACGTAACACTTTGTGTTTTATTCTATATACTTGTGTTCCATTTATAATAAGTTCAGGATTCCATTTTAAAGTATCTACCATGTACCGTAACACAAACTGGCCGTCATAACCCCTTAAGTTATGTGCTATAACAATTACATCCCAAGATTTGAACTTTGGTTGTGTTATATGATCCAACAGTGACTTTACAGGATCGTCCTCATATACCCACTCTTTAATTCCGCACTGAGAACAGTAACCAGTTTTTGCACTTGAATTTATACACAAAGAACAACTCCGGTATAAAACACATAGGTTTGGAACATGTTCATATGTATCAGGTTGGGACTTTTATTGAGTGTTTTGACTGCATTCAAAGTCTATAAACATAAAGATAAATTTATTTCGCATGCACGAACTCTTATAAGGTTCAATAAAGCACATGTGGTCTCCGTCCATATGTTTCTTACAATTAATACAATATTTTTCTCCACACTGGTGAGGAACTTTTCTATTTTTCATACTGTAAAGCTTATTGCAAGAGCGACATATTTTTTCCATTTCGCACACAGACTTTTTTCCGCAATAGAATGTTCCTTTTTTTAAATGTAATTCATAGCACCGTTGTCCGTTAAAGTCTCTATAGCACTTCCCACATTGTACGTAAGAGTCAAAATTACTATGCACTTCTTGGTGATATTTTGTACATACGCTTTCAGAACGATGTTTCTGCATTCTTGTTTTTAACGGTTTATTGCATTTTCTGCAATGGGGTCTACATTTATAGCTGCGATGTATATCTGCAATGCAATTAAAATGCCCTTCATGAAACAACAAATATATGTATTTATCGCTTTCTACTTTCAATTTCTATAACACATTTTTTCCTGTATGATCTCCAAACACCGTAAAACTATATCCAGGAACCACCGCTTCAAGTGTTTGTACGTCTTTAATAGTAAACACCCCATTATCTCTGTTGAAACCTTCGCACAATAGGGCTGCCTTTTTCTTTTGGAAATACTCGCTTCGGCGAATATATGTGTGTTTTTTTATCTCCTTCAACTTTAGCCTGACATACCACAATAGCTCTTGGTAAACACAAATTATACGTATTAACTATTTCTATTATTGCCTTATTTCTTCTCCATGCTTCACACTTTTTGTAGCACAACCCAACCATATCCTGTGTCCACACGCATGTGATTTTAATTGGTGAATTTATTAGAAATTCTTGGTTGCTTTGCATTACCCGTTCAATACTTTGCATTATGATCTCAGCATTTACGTGATCGTTCTTTCGCACACTTACATTAAGCGGCTTAGTAGGGTGTTTTTTATCTGATATTGTTATACCTAACCATCCAGGTGAATTGTGTAAAAGATTACTGTTGGCAAACTTTAAAAACTGAGTAAACATATTATGCACCCACCCATGTGGATTTGTATTTTCGGGCATGGAATCAACAGTTATGTCCTTTTCGGAATAACCAGAGTAAAGCTTTTTCATACTTCTTTGCCTATGTTCAACTATTTTAAATGGTATCTCCACCTCTTTATCTTCCTGCCTACTTACCGCTACAGCATCTTCATCTTTCTTTTGCACATCTTCGGGAACGGGAATATCTTATTCGTCCGCAAAGTACGGCGACAGGTCTTCCTCTTCCTGCTCCATCATCTGTGCAACTCTGAATCGCAGCGTGTTTTCGCACTTATCTTTATACGTTTCCTATATATATGTTACCAACCGCATATTGATACTTTCACTTTTCTGCATGGTCACGACTTTGGTATATTTCAGTAGGTTTGCTTCCTCAAGCAAAGTATAAATCATCTTCGTTAAAGAGGGGTCCGCTTCCTTGAGCTTTTACTCACGCAAACTGTAATTCAGCCTTGTTAACGTGGGACAGCTAAATTACCCTTTTCGTCGCGCAAACTGCAGTTCATCCTCGTTAACTCTAGTCAAAGCACACCCATTCATCTTCATCATAGTGATTGGGTGTCATTAAACTCATCCTTTTTCGGGGAACACAAATTGTGTTTCATCAAAAAGCAGCTGCATCTTTCTAAACCGGTCATTTATCTTTATTGCTCTCGCACGTATCGCGTTTCATGTTAGCTGTGCGCAATCAAAACAGCCTTGGACCAGCGTATATAAGCCCCATGTTTATTTTTAAAGCGTTCAGTACCACTAAGAGTGTTACCATGCAGTTCAACTCTCTGCTGCTCTTCAATTTGTGCTGCTCTTCAACTTTCAACTCCATGTAAGTGTATATTTCTACTCAAAGGATTTCTATTCTTTAACTTTGCTTCTTTCCTAGCATTATTTTGTTTTTATTTCATATGTTATTTTCAGCCTATCGTGTAGTGTTGCTGCGTTGGTGTGTTGCCTGCTGTTTTGCTGTGTGTTGGTGAAATCTCCCAAAAAGTAAGTATCCTACAAAGCTTTTTTCTATTGCTTAGTGTTTCTTCGCTTTTCTACACATTTCTTTTATATTTTTCAGATGTCTTACAAATGTCCTCCTTGTCCAGCTCGTCATTCCTTTACCTATATCCCAAACAGGTTTGAACCGTGTATTGCTGTTACCTGCCCCTCTTCTAGTGCTCCTGTATGTGCCGGAAACGCTTTTAAAGCTCATCTTCCTATTCTTCCTCCCGAAATTCGCCTTCCTCCCTGGTCTGTAATGTGCCCCAAATGCAGTAAAGAGTTTTCTTTTGACCGTCCAAATATATGGTTCATTCCTTTGGATCTAAACGTAGCTTTAGACGAACGTCAAGTTCAATGTGTCAGAATATTTGGTGTCCACGATAGTATGTTATGTCCGCAAAGCTCCCATGCCTGCGCTTTACAAATGCTTAAGTTCACTTATAGACCACCCTGTGGTTTTATAGAGGTAGAGCCATGCGTGATCCCACTAGACGCATATTTGAAATTAATGGCTTTTGGACACATTTCACATTATGTCAACCTCTGTGGTATTCGCATGCACATAACCAGCTCCCTCCATATAACTCTTACCCACTAGGTAATGCTCCAATGATTCGGTGTTTTGATGTTCCGAATGGTATGATCAAAACTGTGATGGGTTTTTTACCCACGAATCTGTCCCCCCTGATTGTGTTTGCTCCTTTGATTCCATAACTTCTCAGTAGTCCATCTTTTCTAACAGATTTTTTCAAAATCTTACAATAATTGCGAAGCAGAGGGATACTTTTATAATGCTTTGCCCCTGCCGTGATCCTCCCTACGTTAGGGTAAACAATTCATATAACCCTAAATGTCTGCAGTGTCAGGCTTTACGCAAGTGTTTCAGGCATGATATTGCCATTCCTTACCTAGAATATATATGTTGCCGTTGTCGTTCTAAAGTTGTAATCCGAAAAATATAATAACATTTATATTTTTTTATATTTTAGAATGTTACCCTTTAAACGTGTCCCTGCTTCCAAATTTCACACTCGCTGCCCTTGTCGCTTTCCATTATGCCGTTATCATCTCTCTTTTTTTGCTCCCTATATTCAAACAGACCACTTATTTTCCCCAAAATGTCTGCAGTGTCATGCCATTGGGACATGTCATTTATATAACATTACCAATCCTTACTTCCATTTAAAGTTTATTATTTGCCGATGTAATCCCTCTACTCTTCAAAGGTTATTGTAAGGTTTTTGTTTGTTTATTTTTTCAGATCATGTATCTTGATCGTTGCTCCTTAACGTTCCGATATAACTTCATCTCTGGCTTTTTCCCTAATTATACGCCTCTGTCTACCTATACACCCTGCTCTTTTCCTACCTACTGGAATGTTTTGTACACTATCCTTTCGTTCTTAGCCCAAGATAATGTTTGACATCTTCTTGCCGGTTTGTTTTGCTTTCAGCTAGCTAGTAAAACTCCTAAAGATTGCATTGACATTCCCACAATTTATATAGCTTTCGGTAGCAACAGCGACATAGCTTCCAAAACGTTTGTCCGCAAATTTTATCTGCTGATTTTCTGTATCTTAATTTCGCGGAGTTTACCCATTCAAATATTAATTTTAAATGTAATATTTCTTTTCAATTGACTGATTGTCACTTCACTGAATGGAGATTTCAGCATGAAAAGCCTGAGTTTCTTTTACACACTTCGATTTTTAGCTACCAAGAACCTCATTCTCACCACGGACTTACTCTTAACCACTGTTGGTTAGATATTGCTGAAACTGTGTTTCCTTTGCTTCCTATCCCTCTTCATAGATATGGAATTGTGGGAATTTTTTCTAAAGATCGTTTTCGCCTTCACTTTATTCGGCACAAAACTTCTTTAACACATCTTCCTCCTCAATCTGTCCTGCCTTTTAATTCTATGCGGGTTTTTCCAGATGTTTTCCCTTCCCCACAATCCAAACGCCGGCGAACAGCAGACATTGAACCTAGCAATTCAACTTCTTCAGCAACAGCAACAAAGAACAGCGCAGGAAATTCTGCAGGAAGAAGTGCTTCAGCAACGCAATCAGTATATTCGAAACCAGCTGGAAACAATTGAGCAACAATACAATTTGGTTCGCCAACAACAGGGGGTAATAGGTGGTTTGCAGAATTATCTCAATCGTTTAGAGGAAGGTTCTGTAACTTCAACGCGTAAACATTACGAACTTCTTCATCTTCTAAACGCATTGGAATGTAAAACCAAATTGAAAGCTTTCGGTTGTGCAGATATTTCTTCAATTCATAAAAATCTTCAGTCTAAAGAGGACGCTCTAATATCTGTGCAACAACAGCAGCCTTCTTCTTCATGCCAAGAAACTGGCGAATCCTCTCCGCATTACTCTCGCCGCGTTTCTGTAAACGACCTAAGCCGGCCCGACAAATTTGTAATCCGGGTCCAGAACGATTCTCCTGTTGAATAATTGCATAGTATTGTGTTTAGCAGCTATATATATCTTAAATATGTACGTGTGGTAAAGGCATCTGGTGAGTTGGGTGAAATTAATGTCCCCCTTAAATGGCTGGTGTGTTGGATGAAATTAATGTCCCCCTTAAATGGTTGATGTGTTTAGCATTTATATATGTATCTTAAATATGTATGTGGGTTGGATAATGTAATATATGTAACACTGATATTGTGTTTAGCATCTATATATGCATATCTTAAATATGTATGCATGGTAAAGGCAGCTGGTGGGTTGGATGAAATTAATATCCCCCTTGAATGGCTGGTGGGTTGGATGAAATTAATGTCCCCCTTAAATGGTTGATGTGTTTAGCATCTATATATGTATCTTAAATATGTATGTGGGTTGAATAATATAATATATGTAACACTGATATTGTGTTTAGCATATATATATATATATGTATATCTTAAATATCATATTTAACGTTGTAGGGTTTTCCTGTTTAATCAGCAGTATTAACCTGTGTTGTGTTTTAGTGGCATAATAAATATGTTTCTTACCCTAACTTATTATGTATTCAAAGTCATCTTCTTCCGCATCCTTTTCCTCTTGCACTGTAGGGTCCTCATCATACGAAGCTAAATAGCTTTCAACCTCAATATCTTCCTCCTCTTCCTTTCCTGTGCATGCCTTTCCAAGTTTAGCTATAAGTTTCTTTAAACCTTGGGTGTCCTCAAACATCTTTTCTACATTCTCCTTTATTTTTGTTACCAGCTCGTGCTGTTTGCTTGTGTTTTCCTTCTTTTCTTCCAGTTTCCGTTTTATTTTTTCCATGTTTTCCACCATTTCCCGCATTCCTTTTTCGCATTCCTCTTTATCTTTTATAGCTGCTTCCATTTTCCCTAGTACATGTTTTAACTCTTGTGTCGCAGTCCTTCCTCATTTTTCCTTTTACAGCGTTTATTTCCTTCTTACACCTCTCTGTTGCTGCTTTTCTAATAGTACTCACTGACACCTTTCTTGCTTCTCCGTTAGTTGGCTCACCATCACATTCCCAATTTACCCTCCAACTTCCCTCCACACTCCATCGCGACCCTCGTTTAACCCTTCCGACCACTTTTCTACCGCCTCCAATATCAATTTTCCATTCCCCATTACCGCATCCCCCTGTCAGGTACATTAAATTTTCTGTCATGTATGTGTTCATTTCATTTATTATGCTGTATGCCAGTATTAGCTCGCTCTCTTCGGACGTTAACTTCCAACCTATCTCCATCCCTCCCGTTAAATTCAGTGCACCCACAACCGTTCTACAATCTAACATCTCCACCTTTATGCTTACATTATTTCTAGTATTCATTTTTTTCGGTGTCCCATAAAATTTACATTTCTCGCCCTTTTTCCCGATTTTTCACATTCACATTCCTCGTTAACCATTTGTCCTTCCTTCTTTCCTTTTTCCTTCCTTTCTTCTTTCCTTTTTCCTTCCCTCCTTTTTCTTTATTTTTTCCTTCCTTCCTTCCTTCCTTTTTCCTTCCTTCCTTTTTCCTTCCTTCATTTTTCTTTCCTTTTTCCTTCCTTCCTTCCTTTTTCCTTCCTTCCTCTTTCTTTTCTTTTTCCTACCTTCCTTTTTCCTTCCTTTTTCCTTCCTTCCTTTGTCCTTCCTTCCTTTTCCCTTCCTTTTTCCTTCCTTCGTTCCTTTTTCCTTCCTTCCTATTTCTTTCCTTTTTCCTTCCTTCCTTTTTCTTTCTTTTTTCCTTCCTTTTTCCTTCCTTCCTTTTTCTTTCCTTTGTCCTTCCTTCCTTTTCCCTTCCTTCTGTTTCTTTCCCTTTTCCTTCCTTCCTTCCTTCCTTCCTTTTTCTTTCCTTTTTCCTTCCTTCCTTTCTTCCTTCCTTTTTGTTTCCTTTTTCCTTCTATCCTTTTTCCTTCCTTCCTTTTTCTTTCCTTTTTCCTTCCTTGCACTTTCCTTCTTTTTCTTTCCTTTTTGCTTCCTTCATTTTTCCTTCCTTTTTCTTTCCTTTTTCCTTCCTTCCTTTTTCCTTCCTTCTTTCCTTTAAACTTCCTTTTCCCTTCCTTCTTTCTTTTCTCCTTCGTTCTTTACTTTTTCCTTCTTTCCTTTTTCCTTCCTTCCTTTTTCCTTCCCTCCCTCCATCCCTTCCCTCCCTACCTTCCTCTCTCCCTCCCTTCCCTCCCTCCCTTCCCTTCCCTCCCTCCCTTCCTCCCTACCCTCCCTTCCTCCCTTCCTCCTTACCTTCCCTTCCCTCCCTCACTTCCCTCCCTACCCTCCCTTCCTCCCCTCCCTCCCTTCCTCCCTTCCTCCCTTAACTCCCTTTATTCCCTTCCCTGCCTTCCCTTCCCTCCCTTCCCTTCCCTCCCTTCCCTCCCTCCCTTCTCTCCCTCTATCCCTTCCTCCCTCCCTTCCTCCCTGCCTCCCTCTCTCCCTTCCTTCGTTCCTTCGTTCCTTCTTTGTTTCTTTCTCTCTTTCTTTCTTTCTTTCATTATGTCCTTCTTTCTGTCCTGCTTTCCTTCTTTCGTTCCATCTTTCTTTCTTTCCTTCTTTCTTTCTTTCTTTCTTTCATTCTGTCCTTCTTTCTTTCTTTATTTCTTTTCTTTTTCTTTGTTTGTTTCTTTCCTTCCTTATTTCCTTCTTTTTTTCTTTCCTTCTTTCCTTCTTTCCTTGTTTCCTTCTTTCCTTCCATTTATCTTTCTTTCCTTCTTTCTTTCTTTCTTTCTTTCCTTTTCATTTGTTTCTTTCTTTCTTTCCTTCTTTCTTTCTTTACTTCTTTCATTCCTTCCTTCTTTCTTTCGTTCGTTCTTTCTTTCCTTCTTTCCTTCCTTCTTTCTTTCTTTCTTTCTTTCTTTCTTTCTTTCTTTCCTTCCTCCTTTCTTCCTTTCTTTCTTTCCTTTTTCTTTGTTTCTTTGTTTCATTCCTTCTTTCCTTCCCTCCTTCCTTCTTTCTTTCTTTCTTTCTTTCTTTCTTTCTTTCTTTCTTTCTTTCTTTCTTTCTTTCTTTCTTTCTTTCTTTCTTTCTTTCTTTCTTTCTTTCTTTCTTTCTTTCTTTCTTTCTTTCTTTCTTTCTTTCTTTCTTTCTTTCTTTCTTTCTTTCTTTCTTTCTTTCTTTCTTTCTTTCTTTCTTTCTGTCCTTCTTTCTTTCTTTTCTTCTTTTCTTCCTTTTTTTCCTCTTTCTATCTTTCTTTCTTTCCTTATTTCCTTCTTCCCTTCTTTCTTTCTTTCTTTTCGTTTTCTTTGTTTCTTTGTTTCTTTGTTTCTTTCCTTCTTTCCTTCTTTCTTTCTTTCTTTCTTTCCTTCTTTGTTTGTTTGTAGCTTTCTTTCCTACCTTCTTTCTTTCTTTCCTTCTTTCCTTCTTTCTTTCTTTCTTTCTTTCTTTCTTTCTTTCTTTCTTTCTTTCTTTCTTTCTTTCTTTCTTTCTTTCTTTCTTTCTGTCTTTCTTTCTTTTTTCCCTTTTTTCCTTGTTTGTTTGTTTCTCTCTTTGTTTCCTTCTTTCCTTGTTTGTTTATTTTTTTCTTTGTTTCTTTCTTTCAATAACTTTATTACACCATTTAATGACATTCTTTTACTATGCCACACTGTCTGTTCTGTTCGTTCTTTTTTTCCTATTTTTGACATTACTATATCCATTTGTTTCCATCACCTATTTAGAGTTGCTGTTTTCTGCTCTTATTTCCATCCCTTGCAGGTATAATATTAAGTTTTATACACTTTTATTGAACTTTCAGTGATAAAGTATATGCTCTTCTAAATAGTGTCTCCTGATTAACCAGTTAGCTATTTGAACTTGAAGCCAAAGTTCTTCTATTAGGCTACTACACTTTCTCCCAAACACTTAAACTTCTCAATGATTTACCTTTGATTTCTAGCTTGCACCTTACAGACTAACATTTTGGTTTTTTTTTTATTTCGTGTATCTTGTTATGCTGTTGCCACAAATCGATGTAACAAATTTAGAGATCATTAAGAGATTGTTAATACTTTTATTTGCCATCCTATATCCTTTAAGGATTTTCAAACTCTGTTCTGCGTAATGCGCAAACAAATTGAAAAAAAATTGGACTGAGGGAAACCTCTTGCCTTATGCCCTTCGTGCATACCACAGTATGCGTTATTCTTGTATGTATATTTATTTTAGTCTTTGTGTTGATAATTAAGTCTTTATGATATCTTTATAGTTTTAGGGTCCTTCTATTCACTCACGATAACTTCTGATATACAGGATGTTAGAGGTATAACTGCAAGTACCTTGATAATTAATAAGCAAACTTGACCTTTTCTCTGTTTTTTATTGTAATATGTCAATATCCCTAATTTGAGTAAGCTGAATCAGAATATTTCATTAGTTTTATTCTACATGTACCAATTTCTCACAATATAAGAAATAGTTAAATATGAGTTTTTATACTCAACCCCATCGAATGTATGTTATAATACACAAATATAACAATTTCAAGAAAATCTTCACTTATCTTAAGAAAATTGTGTACATTTTACATATTAATTGATGAGATCGATTTAGTTAAGATTTGTTTACATCTTCAGTGTACTAACAACTTCCTCGTCAAGATGCTTTCAGTAGTTACTATGATTTTTTCAGTATTTCCAAAATCTGAAAACGAAACAAACCTAGTGACAGAATCAACATCTGGTATTTCAAAATTCATTAGACGTTGTTTACTTTTTAAAATAAATATCTTTCTCAACTCTTAAATCTATCGGACCATTTAATTGTTTTAATAATTTAACTTCGAATATTTTTCACTCCTGGCAGGAGACTGTCTCTCTGCTTCCAGTTTTTTCTTCGACAGTGCTTTGATCGGACTCTACTCTCCCACTCACAAATAAAACATGACATTTTGGTATAGCCCAGTTGCTGACCTCGTAGCATGCCAATAATGACTTTTAAATCTCCTCATATCTGTCACTTAAGTTCTGCATATTTGACATTTTCCAGAAGTAATTTTAGGTTACGATATGTTTCCTTGAGGTAAACTGAATGGGTTACTGGAAGTGATGCATGTTTATATCCATGATAACTAATTACAATTTTCCTTCTTACTTTAGTATTGTTGTCTGCTACATTGGTGTCATTGTTGTGAAACATAAGTTTCAATAAAGAAATTATTCATATTTCTTAGTTCCATGCAATATTTATACACAGAACTGCATTAAAATATTTTAGGTATAGCGCCTAATTTTAAAAATGTGGTACGGAGTAGAAAAAGCTATTACGGTTTTGCAATCAGCACATAAAATTTAGTAAATTAGACATATTTTGGAGAAAATTCCAGAATCATGCATATCAGTGAATTGGTACCCTAATATGTATACCCTTCATTTTGTTACATTTTTCGTCTAAAGCGTTCCATAAACACGTTATTATCTGATCTCTTCTGGATTGTCGTAATTCCTCACGAAATGAATAACACTGGTAAGTTTGGACCATCCACTTTGTTTCTGTGTGTCTACATGTCAAATGCCCGCCTCCATAGCGTGTCTGCCTCTCGTTCAAGAGGTCCCAATTTTGAATCTCGGTCACGTTGGCTCATCTATAAGGTTTCCTTCCCGTGTTTCGCTTATGCAAAATGATGAATATCTGGTAACCCTACGCTCTATGGACTCTGGGCTCATTTCTGCATCATTTAACTCATTTCAGCCATTGTCCGTTATGACAACTTTGGAGGACGTAAGTTGAAAACTAAAAATAAAAGGACATGAACAATTTGTTGCTGGTGTACATATTCCGCATAATCCCCAAGCCGCATCTTTGAAAATACCGTCATTACCACTTTCATTAAATTAAAACTGCCAACAATACAAAATCTCAAGCAATTATCAAAATAAAGTATTTTGCTTTTAAACGACTCTATCAACTTCCAGCATCATATCAGCGCAGTTGGTGTGCCGCAATTTTGTCCCACAGTGCCAGTAAATCTACTTATAAGACGCTAATATTCCAACATCTGGTATTTCCTGTTGGTCATTTCGATAGCCTTTATCGCTTTAAACAAATCCTTCCTTTTGCAGGTTTTCAAATATGTAATGAATGACACATAGTTCCTCTGGACGTTGCCGAGTTAGATCTAGTTGCAAAGCGAGGATCGAGGCCAAGGAGACTACTTCAGAGACGGACAAAGAATGATACGTGAATACTCATGTGATCTCATAGTGCATCTCATGGGGAGATACACACATTTCTGTTTTGTTCTCCTGTTATATTGCATTAATTGCCAGCAAACAACACACTGGAACATATTTACACAGACACAAACATAACCATTCTCCTACTTGGTTGTGAAGCTGGATAAGGACCTAACTTTTATGGAGCACTTCATGGATCAATCGCATCGGGAATTCGGTCCTCTGCCTCGCTCTAAGACACGTTGCGGCCCACAATATTCAACCAAGAGTTTGCTTGACATTAAAATTGTTTCCCCACTCTATTTACATAACCATCAGCGCTACACAAGTTCCATTGCAACCGAGACCGCTGAGTTTGAGGTGCTAAAAGGTACCTTCCATATCTCCCACTTAACTTATTTACACCCGCCACTCCGTCAGTTCATGGTTAAGATCTTGCAGAGCAAGTACACGTTTAGCACAACTCGGGCTGTCCCTCAGCCTGCCAGTTACTGACGACGACCTAACCATGTCTGGAACGAAAATGTCATCTTCAGCTGAACTACGTCTGCAAACGTTCTTTCAGTCAATGTGCAAATGTATCATTGACTAATCAAGTATAATTTAATAGTGTGACTTTGTGGGTTCGTAAAATTAAAAGTCTTGTTTGCTGAAATTTAAAATGCTCTTTATTGCAGTAAAATGACATTTTGTACACCCCTTGCAACAGCAAAAATGATGTGACATACAAACAGCAGTCTCAAGGTCTAGTTGCTTCACCACGCGTAAACAAACAAAAGAAATTACTGCGGTACACTCATAATCACTGCACAGCTGCACACATACAAATAACAACTCAACTCACTAACAACTGACTCACAACTGGTGCTTTGTGGCTTTTTTATACCTCCAGCCATTATTCTAGAATTTATGGCCGTGTGCACCAACCTCGTTAAGCAAACCCACAATAGACGTTTGCCTAAACGCAGTTAAAAGTTGATCGCGGTAAAGCTTACATCCTGGTGCACCATTGTCAATCGCAGGTTAGTTGGCAGTGATTATCTGGCAGGCGCTCGGTGCCGTAGAGCGCACCGCTCGTTTCAAATGTAACTGTTAAGAAGGCTACCGAACACACCCGGAAGTTCATCGCTTTGTGTTCGTCATTTGTCGTTTGTTTTTCGCTTAGCATTTGTCCAAGCAGAAGCACGTGCTTAAACAGCTATAATGGAAACAACGAGCAAGAGGACTCCAAACTTTTCTGCTTTTGAAGTAGACATTTTGTTAGATTTGGCGTCTCACTATAAAGAAGTTGTAGAAAATAAAAGAACTGATGGAGTTACGATAAAACAGAAGGAGGCCACGTGGGAGAAGCTGGCCGTACAATTTAACAGCAGTCCAGGTAAGCGAAAAATGTTACATTATTCCAAAATTATGATTTTGGCTGAAGTATTTTAATAGTCTGTTGTTTTTAGAAGATGATTCTCGGCAAGTAACCTCTGGTTAAAGTTATAATTATTTATCAAGAGTTTGTGAAATACTAACTATATATTGCGTGTACAAAGAGCCTTGTGGAATAAAATTCTAGCGCACCGACAACGCTGATACATTGTGGTAATTGATATAGTTAATAAACAAAATAATATTTAATTGTTAACTTAAGGATTTGTGATTATTGATGCAAAGCAAACTTGCTCTTGCCAAACCGGAAGAAAGGGTTATCAACTTCATCTTCTCAACAACAATTTGTAACTTATATCCATTATACTGAGGGACATGCTTTGCAGCTTTTGTCTTAATAAATTGCTTTTGTTTTAGGGGTAACACAAAGAAGTGCATCAAAATTAAGAACGTGCTACGATAATTTAAAGAGAAAAGCAAGAAAAGACATTGCCGATGAGAAATTGGAGGTGTACAAAACAGGAGGAGGAAAAAGGAGGTGCATGAATGTTGTACATCCCAAATTAAAAGAGATGCTTGCATCAACTGCAACACCCCTGCAGAACGCATTCGATAGTGATGCCACATACCAGCAGGCAGCAACAGCAGATGGTATGTAATAATCTTAACTAATTTGAGTGTCTTATAACTAGAAAATTCAATGGTGTCATGGCTTATAGTGCTGGTAGCAACACTTTCATGGAGTTTATTTGCAATGAATTAGTAACAACACATTTTAATAACATTTGCACTATCAAAAGAAAACTGCATGAAATGGACTAACAACAGTTATATTTTGAGTTCTTGAAATTGAAATATTTGCATCATTTGATGAAAAATAATGCAAAATAATTAAAATGTGTGTTATAGTTTATTCTTTCTTGGCAGTGGATAAAAATAACTGCTCTTGCACTGTCTATTCACCACAAGAAGACAAGCTAGGCCTGAAGAGGGAGAGGGGCTTAAACAGTTTATCTGCTCTTTTAGTGGATATGTTTACTACAAAATGAATGTATGCATATGAGTCACCCATGCTGTCAGATCTAATGCTTGTTTCAATAACTGCAGTGATAGATTGGTATTATTTATGGGTGAGTTATGTGACAACATTGTGTATTTTCAAAAACCTAGCATCTTTATCATATCTAGAAGGCGAGCATAAATACTGAAAAGATAATTACATTGCACATTCTTCTGCCTTGCTTTCTTATGGCGGACAGACAGTACATGCCATTTGCATTAGTCATAATCTACTATTGTGCTATGTAATGCATTTATTAGTCCAACTATTATTTTTGTAGTGGTATACTTATTTATTGCTCCATTTGTAAGAATTGTTAATATTTACGTAGGACATTACATGGATCTCACATTGGGATACCAAAGAAAATACATGTTGGGCTACTGCTGAACTGGGCCCTGGTGCTTGTGCAATTAGGACAGCTTTGTCTTTCCATAATCAACAGTAATGAGCTAAACAATTGCTATGTTATACATGTTACAGTAACGTTCACTGCTGGAATTTCAAATCTTACACGTACACATGTATGTGAATAGTTATTACAAGGACTTTTGTTTTTCTCTGTTGCAGATGTTACAGAGCTTACACAAAGTTTAGAAACCTCCAGTGATGTGGCTCCATTAATAGAAATTGAGGTAAGGAGTCATTTGATATTGTCACATATGTGATATAGGTATGTTGTTTTGTAACACCCAATGGTTGACAATGATTTGATATTGTCACATATGTGATATAGGTATGTTGTTTTCTAACACCCAATGGTTGACAATGATTTGATATTGTCACATATGTGATATAGGTATGTTGTTTTCTAACACCCAATGGTTGACAATGAAATCATTAGTCTTCTTGCACTCCAATATTTTTCATAATCGTTGTGTATATTGTGAACTGATGTATAGTTCTGAAGATGAGTGTAGTTCATTTTTAGAATACATAGTGGACAAACTGGGGACCAGTATATTCCATTTCTATGTTAAATTACTATGTGTAAGGTTTTGCGATGAAGAACATATGTTAATAAAATTAATACCCTTGTGGTTAAAAATAGTTACAATGTAATATCATTTTCGAACTTACAAGTGAGTCTCATGCTAACAAATAATTTTAATATTTGGGTACTCTTTTCACTGATAAATAAGTAAATATATATATATTGTGTCATGCTGTTAATTCTTGTTTGCTGATATTTTTAAATTGCTAAGAGCTTTATTTCAAGTTCAGGTTCCAAAAGGTGTCAAATGATGATTGTTTTTGCTACAGTTCAAGCTTGTGCCAATCCAGGTTTTCATACACTTTTTCAGTATTACTAATGTTTTCAAATGCTAGGCTTTGGCAATGAAGCCATTAGCTCCCTTTCTCTCCAATATTTCTGTGTAGTGGGTCCGGCATGTAGGGCTTCACAGGTTAAAAGATGTTCTTCAGTCATTTCCTCTTCTTTGTTGCACAGAGGATAATTTGGACTTATATAAATTCCTATTGTGTGTAAGTGTTTGGCTAAATAATCATGTTCCGTAAGTAATCTAAAATTTGCTACTGCAGCTTTGCGTGGGATTTCTGGAATAATTTCTGGATTTTTAATTAAAATGTTCCATTTCTTATCTTTGGCATTGTTCGATATTGAGTGGTTTTGTTTGTTTTTATACTTGCTTTTAATTTATCCTTTTATGGATGTAAAGGATAAAAGTTAGATGTATTGCATAGTTCCGAGTTAAGGCTTGCATTGCCGTGATTGGAGTTCATTTTGCTGCACCGGTTATTAGTCGAATTATTACTAATGTTGACAACGGTTTTAAAAATATTACAAAATCATAAATCCAGCAGCAGGGAAAACTTGACATATAACAATATGGAAATCAAAATTTTAATGTAAGATTATAATTTTCTGCCCCTGGTTTACTTTCTACAAATTGTAATTATATTTAAATGAAATGCTGTGTATGTATGGAGTACCTTTTTGTTCTTTCCTTTCTTAATGGCAGAAAGGCAGTATTTTTCTTTAACTATATTTGGGTATGTGCACAAATCTCGTTAAACAATTACTTTGCCTGTAGTAGATATATATTTATTACACATAAAACAGGTATACTGAGTGAGAAAGTACAATTAATTAAAAAAAATTACATGTTACTGATACACAATTACACTACAATTTCTCTTATTCTCTCTCTCACATATGCTCACACCTACATATTATGTATTACACAAATTATACCATGATTCCTCTCATTGTCTCACACACACAATAATAAGCCATTTGAAAGCAAATCAACACTTTTTTTCATTGTTACAGGAATTCCAGCTACAGGGAGCAACACCAGCTTCCATGCCAGCAGAAGAAGCTGAGATTCATGTGCTCAACTCTACGCCGAAAGGGTGGCAGCAACGCAGGATGCCACCCAAACCCAAACCTGCAACAAGTATAGTTGATGCTTGTGAGAAGCGAGTTGAGGTTCTCACGACACAGTTGGACCTCATTAAAAAGGAACATCAAAAGGAAATGGAAATAAAAGAGGTCAAGTTATTGGTACTAAAAGAAAAACTTAAGTACTGGAGAAATAAAAACAGTGTGTAAATAAATCTTATATGAATAAATATACATACGTACCTTAACTAAAGTGTTGATTTATTATTGCCTGTCTCACTGCTCTTCCTGATACTGCATCATTACGATGCATTTGATGTTCTGCTGGAACAGGATCATTTTCCTCAATATCTGCTCCCCTCACTCGTTGCAGATGGTCTAGCAGCCTTTGAATTTCAGGATCTTGAGGAGGTTCCTCGAAACTGAAACTCCTGGCGATGTTGTGCAGCACTGCTGTGGCTACGATTATTGCCATAGCATTTTGCAGGTCACATCTTAACCCCAATGACAGTACTGGAAACCTCCTTTTCCAAACTCCATACTGCCTCTCCACTGTGTTTCTTGTTCTTACATGTGCACTGTTAAAACGTTGCTCAGCAGCAGTTTGTGGGTTTATAATTGGGGTAATTAAATATGGTCTGCAACCATAGCCACTATCTCCTAGTAAATAACCATGAGGCATTTCCCCATTTTCAAACTTTGCTCTTAGGCTGGAGTTTCTAAATATTGTACTATCATGCACCGAGCCTGGCCACCTTGCAACAATGTCCCTAATAAGTAAATTATGATCACTTACAGTTTGGCAATTGAGTGAAAAATAACCTTTCCTGTTTCTATAAACTTCGCCATTTTCACCTCCAGGCGACTGAATCCTTATGTGTGTGCAATCAATGGCTCCAAGTACTCCTGGAAAACCACTAATTGCACTAAAGTTATCAATGACTGACCTTACATCAGCATTACTTGCCGGAAATTGTATATAATTGCGTCCGAGGTCAGTTATTGCTCGCGATACACTGTTTATAATACGCAACGCCGTGGTCCGATGAGTATTAGATACGTCGCCGATTAGTATATTACATGCACCCGTTGCATAAAATCTTAAAGTTGTTAATACTCGATTCATTGGTGATATCGGATTATTTCTGTTTGTTGGGAATTCTAACCTATCACACAATTTGTCCACTAGCCACCACACTACTTCCTTAGATAATCGGAATCTTTCTTGAAATTTTCTATCGTTCATATCATCAAAAGGATTTCCTCTATCCACTATAACGGGTATGCGATTATTGTCACCACCGTCAATATATTGCATATATAACATTTCGTCCTCGAAATTATCGCGTTCCAAAACATAAGCCGCCATTTTACAATTACGAGCTAAGATAATCGGCCATTCACGGCCGGTCAGAGTTAAACGGCGATTAAAGCCTGGATAAAGTTTACCGTCGTCGATGCACCAGAAATGACCGCTCATCGCGGTAAAGTCAGTATTTAACCGCGATAATATTTTGATCGAGATTGGTGCACACGGCCATTAGTGTATCGTTCGACAACAATCACCATCACAGCCGGAAATTCCAGATCATCTCTGTCCCTTTCTTTCTCTGTTTCCTCTCTTTCTCGGCAAGCATCTAGCTCCGCGCAGACGCTCTAACCGCGGGCCGCCGCACAAAAATGCCTCGGCGACAATATAATACAAGCTTAATTTGCTGAACTCTGCATTGGTAAGGGATGACGACAGGTCTCTCGTTTCACTTATCCGTCGTACAACTGCTGTGATGTCACTCCAGCTAACAAACTAACAGTCTAATTTGGGACAGCGTAAATAACAGCATTATGAAGTAAACCGCCCTTTATACCTATCACTATGAAATCGGAAGCTAATGTTGCATATTATGCTGAAGCTTACTTGTAATATTTTAAAGAAATGCAGGTTGTTTTAATAAAGTTACTGTAAATTTGTCATATGTTCTAATGTCAATGTTGTCATATACTTTTCATTTTTCAGGTTTCTGTAGTACAAATGGGTGACGACATTATATGAGAACAGAGAAGAATGTATAATCTGAGTACTGATGGATATAATGGCATTTTGTATGTTTTAAAATAAATTTTTGTCTACGAGATCCTTTTATTCTTGTGCATACAATTGTTACACTTTTCTCAAGCTATGTTAAGTGATAAGGTGCCGCGGGTGGCGAAGTGGTCATCAGACAAAAGTGAACAAGACATTTGTGATGCTGTCATTATACTCGTCAAACAATTTAGACCTTTTTATGAACGCAAAATAAATTGAATATACTATGTAGCTAATGTCCTCTTAATTACATCATTAATTGAATATACTATGTAGCTAACGTCCTCTTAATTACATCATTAATTGAATATACTATGTAGCTAACGTCCTCTTAATTACATCATTAATTGAATATACTATGTAGCTAACGTCCTCTTAATTACATCATTAATTGTTTAGCATTTCAACAAATTTAAGCTGAGAGAAATGAAAATACTAACCTGAAAGACATTACTGCAAAGCAAGATATGAACTGTGAAACAGGAAATGTTTGCTTCGTGATGCTGCTCTAATTTGAAGTTGAAATGTCACTTCACGATGTGTTGATGTTAATTCCGGCTATCTGCTCAAGCTATGAGAAACATCTCAGAGAATGCGTCAATGTATTATTTGTTGCTTAACAATTCAAAGTCCGTCTATAGATTTATAAGATATCCGACCTCACATTCCCAGAACCCCCAGCTAGCCTGCCGTACTTAATCTGACAACCTTGTATGGCAATCTTCTCCTTTCACTCGCATAATCCTCGGCTACTTCTACGGATTTGGCTGAAAACCAGCCGTCGCTAATTATCGTACTTAAGATCATCTCACCCCGAGCCCAAATATACTTATAATCTAATGGCAAACCTTCAAACCTTAACATTTAACACAACCTCAGAAAATATAAATATTTAATTTTATTATAGGTTATAATTTATTTAATTGACCCATAATAATATCTGTATCAACAGGAAAGAGGAGTTGCCTTGCTGGAGGACAAACCTGTTACAGACAAAGGTTCGCTACGTTCCCCGTATGGTAATCCATTTAAAGCTATGAGATCTAAAGACACTGTTCTACTTCGGGTACCTGCATTACAGATACTTAGTTTCTCCTGTTATAGCTGGCTCAGTGTAGTTGACTTCTGTCAGTCTGCGCCCACCTTGGTAGCGTAGATGGTAGTGTGTGTACCTTACGTTCAAGAGGTCCCGAGTTCGAATCTCGATCAGGTGAGTTACCTGGTTTTTACCAGGGTTTTCCCTTATCCTGAAAGACAATTTTCGGGTAGCTCTAAGCTCCAGGGATCCCGGACTCATTTGAGCAGCATTTCATCCATTTCATTCGTCGTCCGCTATGACCTAACGGTGGAGGACGTAAATTACACACACACAAAAGAGAAACTTCTGTCAATCTGCCTTGTTATCCCGTTTATTCTCTGTATTTCAAATCTCATCAATTCGACCAAATTGATACAGGTTTTAAGGGGGGACTGAAGTTCTAAAAGTGATTTTCTAAACTACTAAATCTAGAGCCTCAGTTTTTGTACAGATATTACTAGTAACATAAGAACTGTGTGTACCAGTTTTATTCCAAAAACTGTAACTGTATTCTTGATATATGAACTAATGTATACAATATATTACCTGAAATCAAAATCCATCTTCTTTGACAAATATTGCACAATAGATGTCATTTTGTTACAATTAAACTCCTCCATAGCTTGATAAAATTAAGGTATCTGATTTTTTAAAAGTCTGCATAGTTATTATTTTAAAATGATTTTATGTGTCAATGCGAAAAAACTTAAAAAAATAAGTGCTTGATTATAGTAATTATTTTTTTAAAAATTAAACTATGACCGATATCAAAATTCCCAAATACTAGTTTGTTGCACAGCTTCTGAAGTATATTGTATACAATTTTCAGACCTCTAGCTGTAATATTGTGGGAGAAGACAGATTTTGAATATGGAAAAATAACAAAAAAGAACTGAACTTTATAAAATTGGCTTTAAAGTTTTGCATGCAGTTTACATCACAAATATTTCATTTCTTTATAATAGAAAGCTCCAGCATTATAACTTACACCTTCTTCCCTCCTGGCAGTCTCTTGAGCCTTAGGTTTTAGATGTATTTACTGAAATTGTAGTCTATTTTCACATTCCACTTCTATTTGAGAAGGAAAACCAGAGGTGTGGAGTGTGTAGTGTTTAACGCCCGCTTTTACTATATACGGCACCGCAGGCGGTGACACTGATGGTACGTGAGATGAACATGGGTGAGTTATGTGACAACACTTGCATATAATACAAATAAAATATTTAGTGAATATTTCCCACTTATCTTAAGAAGTTGATGACAATACCTCTATCTTCTATTTGAAATTAACTTCGTAGACATTTGCCCACATCTTCAGTCAAACACACTTCGTTGTGAAACACACTTCGTAGTCAAGGATACCATGTATTTAGGTATTTACGTATTACCAACATCTGAAGACGAAAGAAACCTAAAATAGAATCAATTGCCAGTATGTCAAAATTCATTACGCGATTTTTATTTTTAGAAAAAATATTTTTTCCCAGACCATTAAATCTATGGGAACAATTTAATTGTTTTAATACTTTAACTTCCGGATTTATTTCATGGTTAAATGTCCAAAAATGATCTGCCAAGGCGGATTTATCAATTTGTTTATCTCTAATGTTACGAAAACGTTCTTTCTTTCTGGTTTACAAACTACGTTTCGCCTTTCCAATATAAACCTGATGACAATCTAAGCAATTAAATTGATAAATACCAGATTTTTTATTCTTAGGAATTTTATCTCTTTTAGATAATTGTAATAAATTTTTAATACTATATTTATTTTGAGGAACTAAAGTTATACCAACTTCTTTAAAAAATTGAAAATGTTTATTACCCAAGGACAGTAAGTAAATTTTTTAAATTTATAATCATCTTTTATTTTTTTAAGGGTGGAAATGTCATTAATACTTCTCTGATATTTAAATTTTTCAATTTTATTTTGTATAAAATATTTATTAAAACAATTAATTAAAGCAGTATTAATAACATGTTTATATTCTTAATTAAATTCTTCTTTATTCAGGGGTATATTTATTAATCTATAGATCAAACTATTAAAACAGCAAATTTATGTGGAAAAGGGTTGTTGGACTGAAGATATGGGCAAATATCTACGAAATTAATTTCAAATAGACATTAGAAGTATTGTCATCAAATTCTTAAGATAAGTGGAAAGTAATCACTAAATATTTTATATATATTATGTTTATTATTTCACTGTAACTAGATTCATTTTCTGTGTAATTACTTGCATATTTTAAACGAGTCTAGCATCCTTGTCATACTGGGAAGGGGAGCATAAACACTGTGGTAACAGCAAAAGTGATCGCGTGACACATTCCTCTAGCTTGCCTTCTTGTGTTGAGAACAAAGTATTAACCTTTTAACTGTTTTATGATTTTGCTGCATTCCGCAATATTTAGGGTTTTAGGTGTTATATCAGGTGTTATGAATATTATAGCTGCCTTAGATTCAGATATTGATACAACTCTTATAAATGTATATGATTAAGGAGATATTGTAAGTTCTGAAGGATTGTCGAAATTTCTCCATTAAAATTTGTAGCATTTAAACATAATATTTTGCAGAAAGAGAAAATTGGGCATATTGCACAAGCGCCAGTACCACATTAGTTTGTAAGGTGGAATCCTCAGTGTAAACATGTACGCATTCGTTGGCAAGATATTTTAAATTTATTATTTCTAGTGCCATTTGCTTCAGGACACATGAAGAGATTTCAGAGTTTTTAACTTCTACAGCTAAGTGCAGATAGTGTTCAATATCAAACAGTTCTAAAGGGTTGATACTTGTTTATAAGTTGTTTTTTTTAAGTAAAGAAGTTTTAATTTTTATTTGGCTTCTTTCAATTTAGTATGG
This sequence comes from Mantis religiosa, assembly GCA_030765055.1. Taxonomy (NCBI): domain Eukaryota; kingdom Metazoa; phylum Arthropoda; class Insecta; order Mantodea; family Mantidae; genus Mantis; species Mantis religiosa. Next base: position 1,630,748 of record JAUKNK010000166.1, read on the forward strand.
AAACCTTGTTGAGTTTTTAAGTTCACTTGTCATTTTGTCTTTCCCCAGTCATTATAAGGTTGTATGATAAAAGGAACCAACCTGGAAAAAATCCTAATGTCGTTCCTTCAACTTCACGCTGTGCAGCGGATAGTAATCACACATATCAGATCCCCTATTTTACCTTTCGTATTAAGTTATCCTTAAGTCAACTCTTGTTTTCTTCGATCCTGATGGTATTACGTAACTTCTTACAAAATAAAAATCTAGAGTTCTTTAAAGCACCCATTTATATCAAATGACCTTGCAGGATATACTTTGTTATTTGTTTTAATTTTAAAATACTTATGATTTTCTTAAATAAGAAGTAGTTATTCTGTTTTATGTGCTGGCTATGCACAGGGAATGTAATTTCGACAATTTCATTTTTAACCTCAATTATTTATTTTAGCGTTTCAATAGTTATACGAAAGAAAATTCATAAAAATATCTTACATTCTTTCTCATTACTAACTTATAGTTTTTATATTCCATATTGAATTCAAACTGACAAATTTGGTGAAAGAAATCAACCAACCAGAAAAACCATATAAATGTAACAAAAAGCAGGGGTGTAAATTTCGAAAACTAGTCACAATATTTGTTTCATGGCACGAGCTGGTCACTCTTCAAACCTGCCTTTCCGCAGGTTTGGAGTACGGAGTGATCTTTAGGTCTTTAAACTCTCCACTCTCAGCTTTGAGTGCGACCCCGATGAGGCCAGATTGATGTGGCTTTGTTGACTGTGATGTGAGGCCGTAGAACTCCAGCGTATTACCGTCATCCATTACTTCTTCAGCTCTATACATCCTTATGTCAGCAGGAGCAACCTTAAGGAGTAAGTTTTGCGTCTTCTGATCATCAAACACACTGCCATATTGTTTTGGCCTCGACATTTGCACCCTGTTTCGATTTTATATAGTATTTTAATGCTGCTTAGCCGTACTTGCTTTTCTGCACTGTTGATAACGTTCAACAATAGTCTTAAAAGTTTTCACAATGGCTTAGACGTAGATGAATATTCTTATCTCACTCACCAGGCCCTGCGCTTAGGCCTACTATATTCTCTGATACTCCATCTACAAGGAAATGTATAATAAACTTATTTCTAATAGTTTACCGCAAGGAATAAAGTTCTGTGCGAATGTTTCGTTAAAGAAGGTCGTGTGTAACTAAACGTAAGTTTTGTTTTTTACTTAAAGTATATGAAATAGCTCTCTGTATTGTTTATGCTATTAAATATACGAGGGCTGTTCAATAAAGAATGATCACAACTTTCTTACAACGTACCTTTTACTAATTCTCATAAATTTGATGGTCCATCTCAAAATAGTCTCCCCTGAATGTGATGCACTTGTCCCAGAATTTCTGCCAATCTTCAAAGACATGCTGGAAACCATTTTTGAAAGATCCTTCAAAATCGCCTCCACAGCCATCACCACTGCTTCTGATGATGGATGATGCTTCCCACGAAGACGTTTCTTCAGGCTAGAGAATAGAAAAGGTCACACGGGGCTAAATCCGGACTATAGGGAGGGTGAGGGATGCACTTTATTGATTTCTGCAAGATATTCAGCAACAACATTGCCAATATGCGGCCGCGAATTATCATGGTACAGTATCCAGCGTGCTTCACGGAAATGTGGTCTTTTGTGCCTCATATGGACCTGCAAAGTTTTCAGTACATCCCTGTAGTATTGTCCAGTTACTGATTTGTGTGAAGGTACAATATGCTGATAAACCATTCCATGAATGTAAAAGAATGAAATCACTATAGCTTCCACAGCAGAAGCAACCACTTTTGCTCTTTGGGGGATTGGTGATGAACATTTCCACACTGAGCTTTGCTCTTTGCTCTCAGGATCAAAATGATGTAACCAAGTTTCATCAGTAGTGATTACGTTTGACAGAAACTCCGTATCTTACCCTAACATCAACTTTAACTGCACGAAGACCTGCATTCGAATGTCCTTTTGTTCGGGAATCAACATCCTTGGAACCCATCGCACACAAACACATCTCATGTGTAATGTTTCTGTCACCGTGTGGGTGGCAACCAAAGAAATGTTCAGTATTGCAGAAAGTGATCTTAAGGTAATTCGTCGATCCTCTCTCACAATGGCAGCAGCAATGTTGATTTTTTCTTCCGTAAGAGCAGTGACAGGAGCACCGGGTCCACCTTCCTTTGAAATTGATTGTCTCCCCTCCTTAAACATTTGAGACAACCTTCAAGCTGTGCTGCAGGGAAGACCAGACTCTCCATAGGTCTCCTTTAACATTGCATAGGCCTCAACTGAAGAGAGATGAAAGCGGAATTTCAAAGCCGCATATCGTTTCTCGCGTGTTACCTCCATTGCAGCGGTAGGCGATACTGAACATGTCTGAACTTGTCTGATTATCACAGGCGGGAACCAGGAGTAGCAACAATGAAACTACTACGGTCTGTTTGCTTCACATTAAGCTAACAGAATATAATAAGATTTAATTTTAGTGTGAAAAATTATTACCGCAAACATTTATGATCATTCTTTACTGAACAACCCTCCTACCTTTTATTTCCTTTTTCTTAAGCTTAGTTGCTTAATAGCGCTTTTAACATTTCTTATCGGGGGAATATTTCTGCTTCTGAAAAGTGTCCTGATGCCAGACACCATCACATGAACCAGATGTTATTTATTAATTGCTACAAAAGAGGGTATTGTTAAGTTTACTATTGGGTATATATCGTTGGCATCCCTGCAAGAGCAGTTACAAAGAGCGTTTCGTGCTCAGTGTGGAGACTAATGAAGTATTTTTAAAAGGTTAGGGTATTACATCAGTAGCAAGATGGATTTTAGAAATACGTTCTCATATTAAGAATTCCTTTCATTATTAAAAGCAAGTTATTGTTTATTTATAGATTATAGCAACATTTACACGTTTTATAAACGTGTCCGGTATTGCAGTATTATAAATCACGTTCTTCAATTCAATTCAATTCAAATGTATCCATCCTTTAAAATAAAATCTGTACACAGTACCTTGATATACGATACCTCAGTACATTTACACTTTATATGACAAAGTTAAATATCAAATATACCTAACCCTCATTCAGTTATAGTGTACCACAAATTGAATATAATTATAAATGAGGGAAATGAACAAGCTAAGTAAATTCATGTCTTATGAGTATCTGGATTTAAATTGCAGGTATTCCTTTACTGTGTAAAAGCAGTGCTCCTGCAAGAAAGCCCCTGCTCTAGTTTTAAAGACGTTATAGTTTTTTATGCTTCTGGTATAATTAGGAAGGGAATGATATACTATTGTACAGGAATGCAGTACTCCGTTCTTAAACATTGTATTCTGATTGAGGTTAAGTGTATATCTTTAATATGCCTTGTGTAATGTATATGGACACTTCCGTTGTTTTGAGAGTTAAATCTGTGTCTTTTTACAAATAAAGCTGTCTTCAAAATATAAACACATGCCAAAGGAAGTATGCAAAGCTTTTTGAACAGTGGCTTACATGAACATAGCACTTTTTCGTTGCCTATAATTCGAATGGCTTATATTTGTTTAATAAATATATCTTGAAGTTGTAGTTTGTACAACATTTCTGAAATAAGAAATAACGCACTACCATTAAAATATTAACACATTTATATAACACTAGTGCAATAAATTACACTTTGTTATTTGTATGTTATTTATGTGATATATTTACCCTTCTAGTGGAATTTAGGAAGGAAATGCAAATAAATGGTCGTGCAATAATAAAGAAATAACATTATTAACCAATGGAGTACTACATATGCCTGCGTTGCATGACGTAAATAAATAATTAACAACTTTGTGCTGTATTTAATTCTCAAAGAGCACGTAAATTGATAATTATAATTTATGATGAAGACTTCAGTCACTGTTACCTGCAGTTTAAATAATATACCTATATTGGATTTAAAATTAACACTATTTGAAGATAACTTTAATACGTTTTTGTGACGATTCCAGCTTAATAAATTTGTATACAGGGTGAAACAAAAAGAAGCGGATCCAGGATTTACTTAGGAAGGACTAATATCTCGAAAGATAGCTTAATAATGAATAAAATCCTAGTCGATAATTTCTAAATGTTGAAACATTAAGTAACACACCAATTATCCTTTGGATGAAATGATAAATTTTTATTTTGAGAAAACTTTCATACTAGATATTTAATTCACATGACCTCCCTTGTTACTTTTTATACAAAATATTTGTACTTATTGAAATCCAGTTAAACCCTCATTTTACATTCATTTGTAACTTTAAGAGAAATACAGCAGTCTAAAGTGATAGATGTTTAGAAAGCGTCTCACTATGTGATGGCTTTGCAATTCCATACTATTTGCATGAATACGAGAATAAAGGAATAGTGACTCACCATTCTGAAGAGAGTATAGTAACTGTTTGTGACTTCAAACGGGTAATAAAGGTTATCTTGGAAACGACCTATGCCAGAAAAATTGTTAGAAGTAAATGGGGTTTTTAAACAGATCTACATGTAGGGGAAGGATACCCAGAGTCGGACACTTAAGCTTTTGTTCCACAATTTCGTTAGAAGTGGGTACAGTCAATATTAAAAGTTATATTTGAAAACCTGTTTTGTATGTGTTTAGTTTACAAAATATGTTATCCACAGTAAGTGCTGGCAGGAGACAATTTTAAACATTTATAAATCTAATTTGAAAACAAGGAGCCCTATATCGGACAGTCTGAATATTATAAGACCATTTGGTTATTTCAATGTACCTCTGTATTCCATTTTAAGACAAATGTTACATTTATGATAAAGGGGATGGATCCCCTTCAAGACTTGGTACAGTTATCATGGCCCCAATTCTTGCATATGCGGCACGAAACCAGTCTTCAAGAACTTTTCGCCACAAATGATGCAGTCGGTTTTTTTCTTCCTCAAAGCTGAGTGCGTTTCTCACTCTTTGTGCGTGAAATCGCTAAAAATGTCGCAGTTCAAGGGGTAGAGGCCACAACAAGAAAATGCTGAATCAAAAGCTCCATTCTTGTACACCTTGGTGCTAATTTCTGAAATTCATTTGTTTTTTGTACTGCCATAAGATGCTATCTAAAATTTTCATTTGGTTGTTCAATGCGTCATTTTCCCGTCTGAAAACGCGCTTTTATATGTACCAATGGCAGTTTTCACTGTTGTTTCATTTCCTGCTGAATTTAGCACTATTCTATTTGCTTTCCCTAAGCTTAGTAAACGTACTTAGTCCTACTCCTGCAGGCTCTGGACCCAACGTGCTCTCTGGCCTTCCAGGTTCTTAATGCCCAATAGCCAGGTTAGGGCGGAATGGTCAGTCCTTAGGTGGAATGGCTGACCGTACAGGTACTTGTGGAAGTGCTCCAAGGTCTTTATTACCGCCAGTAATTCTCACCGGGTGACGCAGTAGTTCTTCTCTGCCTTGGATAGCGTCTTGCTGTAGTAGGCTATCACCTGCTCGTGGCCGTCCTGAACTTGCATTAGGACGCCTCCAATGCAATGGTCACCGGCGTCGGTATCCACGATGGAAGCGCCGCCTGGTTATGGAAATCCCAAAATTGGAGCACCGACAGTGTCTTCTGCAGGTGCTGGAAAGCGTCTTCAGCGTCATCCGTCTACACATAGGGTCGGTGTCCCTCTGTCAGGCGGGTGATGGTTTGACGATGTTGGAGAACCCATTTATGAAGCGACGGTAACAACTGCACAGCCCCAGGAAACTGCGCAACTCTCGCTTATCCTTTGGGCGAGGCCAATCTTACACGGGCTGTGTCCTCTCCGGGTCTATGGCCACTCCGGTTGATGAGACTATGTGGCCCAAGTAGTTGACTTCCTTGCGGAAGAACTAACACTTCTTCGCGTTCAGCCTCAAGTCGGTCGCCTGCAGTCTCTGTAGCAACTTGCTCAGATTTTCAAGATGATCTTCGAAATTCTTGCCGACGATGATGATGTCGTCCAGGTATAGCAGGCAGGCGTCATAAGTCAGTTCTCTCATCACTGACTCCATGAGGCGATGGAAGGTAGCTGGTGCGTTGCAGAGGCCAAAGGGCATAACTCTGAAGTGCCAAAGCCCTTGGCCTGTCGAGAATGCGCTCTTCTCCTTGTCTCTCGGGTCTAGAGCTACCTGCATGTAGCCCGAATATAGGTTCAGGGTCGAGAACCACTGAACACCAGCTAGAGTGTCCAGAGTGTTGTCAATCTGGGGTAAGGGGAAACAGCCCTACCGGGTGACAGCGTTCAGCTTCCTGTAGTCCACGCAGAAGCGTATCTCTCCGTTCTTCTTTGTCACCAGAACTACAGGGGAACACCAAGGGCTGTCAGACCCTTCAGTCACTCCCCTGGATCTCATGTCCTCCAGCATGTCTCGTACCGCCTCTCCTTTCGTTAGCGGGAGGCGTCTAGGTGGTTGCCGAATAGGCTGGGCGTCGCCGGTGTCGATGCGGTGAAGTACTTAGTCCGTGCAGCCGTACACAGTGTTACCTTGGCTCCCCCTAAGGGAGGGGATCCGTCCCCTTCAGCTGCCGTGATGCGGGCGCCGCGGACCCCTAGCACTCGTGGTACCTCTGAGAGGAATCTCGGGCCGAACCGGGAGTTGTTCGGATTGGGTTGTACTTGAGGGGGCAGTGGTTCCCAATACACGAGGGAGATCGGGTACATCTCCGGACGGGGTTGAGGGAAGCCATTAATATTTCCGCGTACTAGCCAGCATAGCTAGTAGAAGGTATGCTAGATCACTAGGCGGCCCCACGGAGGTCATATCAGTAGGTTTCCAACTTTGGTTTTGGCGCGCGTAAGTGGTGTATCCACTTCCATCCCGTCTTGTGTCCTTGCACCAGATGGGAGGGTTTGTTAGTAACCCAGGTCTTGCCCTATGGAAAGCCCTACGGAGGACGCCGGGCGCCATTTGGGACAGCTCGGATATTCCCTGGTAGACAGAGGCCCGAATGTTGGTCTTACGGGTCCAAGACTAATGGGAGTAGAACCTCTGAACTCAACTGCTACCTTCGCAGAAGACACGCTGGTATCGTCTAAGCAGTTGCCGAACTTTCTCCAGCTGTTCTGCGGCCAGGTGCTCGGCCGCCCTCTCCAGTGAGCCTTCTAGCTGGGGTCCCAGTTGTTGCGTCGGCACCGGCTCCTGTGTCTTGTCGATTGCTGTTATGGTTACCACGGGCTCGTACGTTCCCAACTCCGTCCCGGCCTGGAGGTTGTGATCGGTGTCCTTTGGATTTGGCGGGCTCACTGGTATCTCCTCTCGGCAGGGCAAGAATGCCCTGGCTAAAGATAGTCCGTGTACAGGTGTCTTGTGATCCAGCATCATGTTCCTGGTTCGCTGGCCTTCCAATCGCGCCAACACCACCTCGCTCCTCGCGGGGAAAACCACGTCTTCGTTCAAGACGATCCTGCAGGTTGCCGGAGTATCACCTCTTCTCCGTTAAGCCACAGGACCTTCCTGCCGAAGTCGACCGTCGCCTCGTGGCTCCTGAGGGCATCCAGTCCTTGTATCACCTCCTCAGCCACATTCACGACGAACACCCACAGGTGCACGGCACTACGTCCCAAGGTCAGCTTCAGCAGAGCCTCCTTCTCAACAGGCAAGGTGTCACCCGATGCCGTCATCAGTTGGTATGGTCGGCTTTGTTTCCTGGACGGCAGAACCTTGGCTATGTCAGGTCTGACGACGGTCACGCCTACCCCGGTGTCCAATAGCACGCGACACGGTCTCCCTCTCACCCAACCGGCCGCGAGAAGGCTGTCATCCAACCGCCGGCTGACGGCGCGCAGTGTCACTCGAGGGGATGGTGGTGATGACGCCGACGTGCCTCTCACCACGAAGGCCCTTACTCATTTCCCAGGTGCTGTTCCTGGGGTGGGCAGTCTCTCTCGCGGTGTCCCGGCTCTCCACAACCCGAACACTTCCCACTAGGTCTCTGCCGGCGTCCCTCGGCTGGCCTTCGGTCTCCCGTGTAGCGGATACTCCTGGTTCTTGATGTCGAGGTAGCCGTCACCTTGGCCGCCTCCATCCTCAATGCTGCCGTTAGCGCCTCATGTATAGTTGTGTAGTCGCCGAGCATTAGGCGCTGACGTATCTCGGTATGTCGTACCCTGTCAACAAAGGCGTAGGTGGCTTCCCGGGATACGAATTCCGGTGGGAGGTCAACTGAAGCCTTGCTAGCTAGCTGCTCAATCGCCAGGGCGAACTCCTGCCGCGTCTCCCCTGGCTGTTGCGACCTTGTCTTCAGCTGACTGCGATAGGCTGCGGCTAGGCGGTGGTCCCCAAAAGGGTTCTCCAGGGCCTCCCAGATATCTTTGGGAGCCGCCGCTGTCTGGACCACGTTTAGGACTTCTGCGGTCCGTCCCTGGGGGCTGGCTGTTAGCTGTATGTCCTCTTCCTCTGGTGACCACTTGTTATACCACGCCACCGTGTCGAACGCGCGGCTGAAGACCTTTAACGTTGACGCGCCGTCGTATTTGGGAGGTTTGACGCGCTCAGATGTTGTGTTGCGTCCTGGCGTGTCGACCTTCAGATCGTTCAACCTCCTGTCGACGACGTCCTCCCCCAGGTCGTTCAGGGACTTGACAATACTGTCGACCTTTCCTTCCAGCTCATTAACCCGGCTCGCCAGGTCTTCGATGCGATCACATAACTCTGTGACGTCCTCTTTTACGCCGGCAAACTGCCGCTCAAACCTTGCGGCGAGCGCCTCTTTCGCCGCTTTCATTTCCGTGGTCAATGCGGTCATATTCGCGGCCAGGTTGTTATTTGCCGTTTCCGTCTTCGCTGTTAACTCGGTCATCTTCACGGTCATCGTCGCGGCCAAATTGTTATTTGCCGTCTCCAACTTTTCTAGAATCTGTGCCAATGCAGCCTCCATCGCAGTAATATCCCACTCCTGACACTAGTTGTGACTTTGTGTGTTCGAAGAATTAAACATCCAACTCGCAGAAGTTCAAATTTTTCTTTCCTTCCGTGCAAATACGCATCGTAGAGCTCTGATAACACGTCAGCAATCTTCTAGTCCGTCTGCGCCCTTCACTAGCACTGCGCTCCTTATGGCTCTCTGCCAAGAACTAACAATGAACTGCCTGACTGATCCAATGCATCGCTTATATAGACAGATCGCTGTTTCTGGACATGAAGTTGTCCCAGTGTTTCGTGATCTTTCTAGGCGAGCAGAGAAGGGGAAACCAGTGATTTCTATTTGCTGCCCTCCCCACGTCTGCTCTCCTCGACAGGTCATTGGCGTTGCGCGTTGGCGTAGGTGTGGTTTTTACCCTCTCCATTTCTGTTATTCCCAGCAAGAGCCATTCCGTCACACGAATAGGCGTGGCCTCGGTCCCATATGTCCCCCTCTATTGGCCATCTGATTCTACCAGCTGCTTGTATGCTCGGCGATTGTGTAACAATATATTAAATATAAATAATATATTGACTATATTATCATTAATATTAAAGTGTTACTTTAGTAGGTTAATTGATATTATTAAAGCACAACTTTACAAGTTATGTTGGATGATGTAATGTACAGCCTTAGACAAAATAAATGGGTAGCTACTGGAAGCAAACCTCGATTGGAAAAACATCGGAAGCATTCGATGACGCTGTATTCACAATATATGGACTAGCTCCTACAGACTTGTCTGTAACCGGTCAGCTATTAGTACACTTTAGTAACTGAGAAAATATTATGAAAGGATTCCGTAGGACGAAGCTAAAGAGACGTGTTCCTTGAAACCATTGTAAACCCACCGTGGAAACGATGTGGGCATGGAAAAATATACGCTTCCATATACGCTTCCATTTTTTTGTCAAAGGGTGTTTCTCTTGAATTTTCTGAGAATATGTGTGAGGTTCTGATCATTTTCGACAACTTTTGTACATCTACTAATCCGTAAGATATAGAAAATTCTTACTACTCAAAACCTGCAGTTATCTTTAAAAGACATAACTTATAAAAATTAATTTCAATTGATTTACATAAACGTGATATACATGAACCCTGGGAGTTAAAGAGTCCATATATGTTGTAAGTGGCACTATGGGTAAGTTATTTCATTTAAATACGAGATCTACTTGTGGTTTGCGAGTTAGTTAAAGCATTTAATGTTCTGCTGGCCTGTTGCCATTGTAACTCAACGATTAGAGCCCGCCTCTAACGGATGGTAGTGTGTCTACTTCACGTTCAATAGGTCCGGAGCTCAAATTTTGGCTAGGGTGAACTACCTGTGTACGTTTTTTTTTTTGGCGGTTCCCTACTCCTAAAAGACGAATATCGGGTAACTCTAACCTCTATTTATCCTAGGCTCATTTGAGCATTTCACCCATTTCATTGTGATCGTTATTTTTTATCCTAAACCCCAAAACATTGTTTGTATTCAATTTTGTTATTTTAAATGTATTAAGAAAAGAATTCATTGGAACGGATTAAAAACGTTAATGGGAAATGTACGAGATTAAGAAACAATTAAAGACAAACCTGTGATTGAATATATATAAATAAAGGAAAATAATATCAGTGCGGTTAACGACGATAATAGTAGCCTAAAGTTATAAAAAATGTTATTTGAATGTTAAACTGTTTAAATGTGATTTAAGCAAAATATTACGTAAATTACCTAATATGGTAATGGAAAGTGGTTCGCGAAGGATGAAGTGAAACAATGAGAAATTATTGAATTAACATAACAACGCAAATTCAAGAATTTCAGATTATCTAGAGTTAGCGTCATTCTCTGTATGGATTCGTCGAGTTAAGAAACAAAACCTTATCAGCGTGAGATAACTCGATTTTAAGTTAATATTGTGAAGGAGGCAGACGTTTATATAGTCATTTACACTTTATGTTACAATATGTTTTTGTTAGCTTAATATTGAATTTAAATTCGAAATATTTAAAAAGAAGTTGAACGATCATTTCGTTTCATTTAGTAAATTAGTTACATCAATTTCCGACCGAGACTACACCAGGGTAGGTAAAGCGTTCTGATGCTTCGACCAGTAGCCGTGGACAACATAGAACATAGAACAACATAGAACATTACCACCACCATTATCACTATTAGCACCATTAGCGCCAACACCATTACCACCATTACCACCTCCATTACCGCCAATACCACAACCACTACCATTACCACCACCACTACCATCATTACCACCACCACTTCCACCATCATTACCACCACCACCATTACCACCACCATTACTACCACCATTACCACCATTTCCACCATTACCACCACCACCATTACTACCATTTCCACCACCACCACCATTCCTACCACCACGTCATTACCACCAACACCACCACCATTACAACCACCACCACCATTACGACCACCATTACCACCACCACCATTACCACAACCACCACCATTCCTACCACAACCATTTCCACCACAACCATTACCACCACCATTAGGACCAGCATTACCCCCACAACCACTTCCACCACAAAAAACATTACCACCACCATTACCACGACCACCTCCATTACCACCACCATTTCCACCACCATTACCACCATTACCACCATTTCCACCATTACCACCACCATAACAACCATTTCCACCACCACCATTCCCACCACCAGCACCACCATTACCACCAACACCACCACCATTACCACCACCATTAAGTCCACAATTACCACCACCATTATCACCACATTTACCACCATTAAAACCTTTAGCACCACCACCATTACCACCACCAAAACCATTACCACCACCACCATTACCACCACCATTACCACCACCATTACCACCGCCACCACCGTCATTACCACATCCACCACCACCACCACCACCATTACCACCACACCTATACAACCAACACCACCATTACCACCACCACCAACACCATTTCCACCACCACGATTACCACCACCATTACCACCGCTACCACAGTCATTACCACATCCACCACCAACACCACCGCCATTATCACCGCCACCACCTACATTAACAGCACCACCGTCATTACCACCAACTTCACCACCATTACCACATCCACCATTACCACCAACGTCAATACCATTACCACTGCCACCACCATCATTACCACCACCTCCATTACCACCTTGCCATCATTACCGCCAGCACCATTACCACCATTACCACTACCATTACCACCAATACCACAAACACTGCCATTACCAACACCACTACCCCCATAACCACCACTACTACCATTACCACCACCACTACGACCAATACCACCACTACTACCACCACCAACATTACCACCACCATCATTACCATCACCGCCACCACCATTACCACCACCACCACCACTACCATTACCACCAAAACCACCACCACCACTAATACCCCCACCATTACCAACACCACCACCAGCACCACCACCACCACTACCATTACCACCACCACCATTACCACCACCAACATTACCACCACCACAACCATTACCACCACCACCACCACTACCACCACCACAATTACCACCACCAACACCATTACCACCACCATTACCACCACCAGCACCAACATTACCACCACCACCAACAACACTACCACCACCAACATTACCACCACCACCATTAACACCACCACCACTACCATCACCATTACCACCACCTCCACCTCCACTAACATTACCACCACCAATACCACCACAACCATTACCACCACCACCATTACCACCAAGAACACCACTACCAACATTACCACTGATACCACCACTGATACCATTACCACCGCCATCAACACCATTACCACCACCACCAGCATTACCACCACTATTATCACTATTACCACCATTAGCGCCACCACCATTACCACCATTACCACCTCCAATATTGCCAATACCACAACCACTACCACCATTACCACCAACACCACCACCGTTACAACCACCACCACCATTACGACCACCATTACCACAACCAGCACCAATCCCATCACAACCATTACCTCCACAACCATTACCACCACCATTAGGACCAGTATTACCCCCAGAATCATTTCCACCACCAAAACCATTACCACCACCACCATTACCACGACCATCTCAATTACCAACACCATTACCACCACCTTCACCATTACCACCATTTCCACCATTACCACCACCATTACCACCACCACCATTACCACCACCACCATTACCACCACCAACATTACCACCACCACCATTACCACCACCATTACCACCACAACCACCAACACCACCAACACCACCACCATTATCACCACAACCATTACCACCACCATTACCACCACCGCCAGTACCACCACCATTACCACCACCTCCACCACCGCTACCATTGCCACCACCAATACCACCACCACCATTACCACCACCATTACCACCAAGACCAACACTACCACCATTTCCACTGATACCCCCACTAATACCATTTCCACCGCCACCACCACCATAACCACCAGCACCAGCATTACCACCACTAAAACCACCATTACCACATAGACCATTACCACCAGCTTTATCACTATTTCCACCATTAGCGCCACCACCATTACCACCACTACCACCTCCATTACCGCCAATACCACAACCACTACCATTACCAACACCACCACCATTACCACCACCATTACCACCACCATTACCACCATTTCCTCCATTACCACCACCACCATTACTACCATTTCCACCACCACCATTCCAGGCACCACCATTACCACCAACACCACCATTACAACCACAACCACCATTACAAACACTATTACCACCACCACCATTACCACAACCACCACCATTCCCACCACAACCATTACCACCACAACCATTACCACCACCATTAGGACCAGCATTACCCCACAACCATTTCCACAACAAAAACCATTACCACCATCACCATTACCACGACCCCTCAATTACCACCACCATTACCACCACCTACATCACAATTACCACCATTTCCACCATTACCACCACCAACATAACTAAATTTCCTCCACCACCACCATTACCACCCCCACCATCACCACTGCCACCAACCTCATTACCACCACCACCATTAACACCAACACTACAGTCATTAGAACCGCCACCACCGTCATTACCACCACCACCACCAGAAAAACCACCGCCACCACCGTCATTACCACCACCACCAACATTCCCACCGCCACCACCGTCATTATCACCACCACCATTACCACCATTACCAACATTACCGCCACCATTATTTCCACCATTACCAACTTCACCACCACTACCACCACCAACATTATCATTACCACCACCATTACCACCATCAGCACCATCACTACCATTACCACCACAACCACCACCACCACCACCATTACCATTACCGCCACCACCATTACCACCACCACCACCACCACCACTGCCACCACCACTACTGCCACCACTACAACCACCATTACCCCCACCAGTACCACCACCACCATTAGCACCTCCACCACCTCCATTACCAACACAACCATAGCCACCACCATTACCAACACCACCATTTCCACCACCACCACCATTGCCACCACCATTACCACCATTACTACCTCCACCACCATTACCATCACCACCACCATTACCAGCTTCACCATTATCACCAATGCCACCATTACTAGCACGATTACCATTACCATTACTACCACCACCATTACTACCACCACCATTACCAACACCACCATTACCACAACCACCACCATTACCACAACCACCAACATTACCACTACCACGACCATTACCACCACCACCATTACCACCAACACCATTACTACCACCACCATTACCAGCACCACCATTACCACAACCACCACCACCATTACCACCACCACCAATGTTACCTACACCATTACCACCACCATTACGAACACCACCATTACCACAACAACCACCATTACCACAACAACCACCATTACCACAAACACCACCACCGTTACCACCACAACCACCACCATTACCACCAGCATTACCAGCACCACTAACACCACAACCATTACAACCACCACCATTAACACAAGCACCACCATTACCACATCCACCACTATTACCATCACCACCACAATTACCACCACCACCATTGCCACCACCAGCAACATTACCACCATTATTACCAACACCATTACTACTAACACCATTACCACCACCACCATTACTACCACCAACATTACCACCAACACAACCATTACCACCATTACCACCACCACATCCATTACCACCAACACTACCATTACGACCACCATCACCACCATTACCACCATTATAACCAACACCATTGCCACCACAACCATTACCACCACAACCACCATTACCACCGCCACGACCACCATTACCACCGCCACCAAGGTCATTACTACCACCAACAACATTACCACAACCAGCATTAACACCACCACCATTACCACCAACACTTCAGTCTTTACCACCGCCACCACCGTCATTACCACCACCACCACCATTATCATCGTAACACCGTCATTACCGCCACCACCCTTATCACCAAATCACCACCATACCCGCCGCCACCACCGTCATCACCACCACCATCAATACCACCATTACCACCATTAATGCTATCACCATTTTCACCTTTACCAACCCCATTACCACCAATACCACAACCACCACCATTACCAACACCACTACCACCTTTACTACCACCACTACATAATTACCACCAACACTACCACCACCACCATTACCAACACCACCATTACCACCACCGCCATTACCACAATATTCACCATTACCACAACCACCACCATTACCACCACCACAACAATTACCACCACATCTACCATTACCCCAACCACCATTACCACCACCACCATTAACACTACCACCATTACCACCACCAGCATTACCACAACCACCACCATTACCACCACCACCATTACTACAACCTCCACCATTACCACAACCAGCACCATTACCAGCAACACCACCATTACCACAACCACCACCATCATTTCCACCACCACCAACGTTACCAACACCATTACCACCACCGTTACCACAAGCACCAGCAGTTCCACAACCACCACCATTACCACAACCATCACCATTTCCTCTACGACCACCACCATTACCACCACGAACACCACCATTACGACCACCATTACTACCACAACCATTACGACCACCACCATTACCACCAATACTACCACCGCCACCTAATGCACAAACAAAATTACCACAACCACAACCATTACCACAAACACCACTACCACCACCATTACCACCATTACCAGCACAACCATTACCACCACCACCATTTTCAACTCAACCACCACCATTACCAACAATACTAGAAACACTACCATTTCCAACACCACTACCACCATTACCACCACCACCATTACCACAACCACCACCATTACCACAACAACCACCGTTACCACCACCACCATTACTGCCAGCACCATTATCACCAATATTACCGCCACCACCATAACCACCATTACCACCACCAAAACCATTACAACCACCATTACCACCACCAACACCCTTACCACTACCACCATTACCGTTACCCCACCATTACCACCATTACCGCCATTAACACCACCATCACCACCAGGATTACCACCACCATTACCACCAATATTACCTACACCACCATTAGCACCACCAATACCACAACCACTACCATTACCAAAAGCACCACCACCATTACCACCATTACCACCACCACTACCAACACCACCACCATTACCACCACCATCACCACCACTACGACCACTACCGCCACCACTGCCACC
>JAUKNK010000166.1:1652500-1720000 GCA_030765055.1 Mantis religiosa
CCCAATGCTCTGTTGTCCACCACAAGCTTCATTTTCCAGTGACCTGGCATAGAACCTAGGTGAAAGTTGAGCAGTCATGGCTAGGCCTAGTAGGCGATATATCATCTCAATTATGTTTTTCAAAGGAAGGAGATATTTAATTGTGTGAAGCAAACTAAAGATATCTTCAATGATTTTTTAAAAATATATTTTATAACCAATGCCCTGGAGCGCATTTTTAACACTCTTTAGTTTACAAAATTACAAATGAAATTAATGTTAAAGATGATTTTACTATTTATTTTAACTCATAGAAATTAATCTTTCCATTACACCAGCCGTGTATGGGCTAAGGTTTCGGATAGATAAAGTCAAACTGAAAAATTCAATGCCACGGGCAGGATTTGAACCGTGGATTTCGTGGATAAATTAAATTGGAAAATTTAATGTCATGACGGCATGTTGGCCATGGTAGCTTAAGGGGTAAGAGTGACTGGACAGAAACCGGGAGATCCATGGTTCAAATCCCGGCCGTGGATTTGAATTTTTCATTTTGACTTTATCTATGATTTTGCTACTTAACTTTTATTACAGTTATGCAAGTACATAAGCCGGACAACAAGCAAAACTGTAGCTTACAATTGTATGGAGGGCTGAAGCAAAAGGCACAATTGGTCTTTTTTTTATTGCATTAATTTATCAGGTTTTCATAACAGAGACAACATTTTTATCCCAGTTTTTAAATAAGAAATAACATGCATCCTTACAGAGACATGTTGGTAAGTGAGAAGAAGGAATTATGTGGAAAACAATAAGCAAAAATCAAGTTGCAGGAGAAAAATTCATAGAAGCATATATAGTGAGAAAGCAATAAAATGAGACAGATAACGGTCTGCATATAGCTAGTAATAATGCAAACAGAGCTGTAGGTTGTGATAGTTCATCAATATACCTGGAGCGTTATAGAGAAATCCCATTATTAGGGCCATTTTTTACTTACATCTTGATCATACTTCAAAGTAGAGAGCACAGCTCCCTCAAGTATAACTCCCAAGATGGCTTTTATTTCTCCACACGATTGTTGCTCTATGTACTTTGAGTTTTCATTAGGAGAGAAGCCTATGTGATACTGATACAAGCAGCAATCTGGAGTACTTTGGACACAAAAATAATTTGCTTTAAGATGTACTGCATCTCCAGCTTTACCTAAAACAATAAAGCTTGTTTTAATAAAGCCAAGGATCCTGTTTTGCAGGTTCAACAATGCAAATTACATATTTATCGACATCTACATATACATTAAGGAGAGGCGAGCACTATGTTTAAATCCAATTAATCTAAGCCCTGATTAGTATTCTTACATTTGAATAGAAGATTTGAGGACATGAGCTTGTGCAGTTATTATGAAATTTAAGTTTCATAAAATCAACAATTTTAGTTTCTCTACCATCTATAGTAGGGATGAAATATATACCACTACTACCACTATAAAGTGTTTCAGTTTATATGTTTTGATATTTTCCAGAAGTGTTAAATAGTAATAGGGAAGAATTTTTTTCAAAAATAATAGGAACCCTCTTTGAATTGTGGCGCTTGTATGTTTGCCTTACTTTTGGTTAGGTTGAGATTCAATGGTAAATTCTTTTCAGGGTTTTAACTTATTCTAAGAATGTCAGGTAACTTCAAGTTTTGCAGTCAAGGGTCATTAGACGATATCCCAGTAATATCTTTCACTGTTCAGTTTGACCTAAATGGTTACTAGAAGTTTGGCATCGCATAAAAAAGGTAAATAAATAAATTAAAAATAAATTAAGAAATAAATTACTAAGCAAAAAATGCTGGTTATTTTTCCGCTGTTAAGTTCAATTTTTAGAGGTATATTCATGCCCTTAACAATGTTCCATTTTCAAAAACAGGTCTAAGTTTTAAATCTTTCAAGGATACTATCTGCAAGCTTATGTAATTTAAAAAATGTTTATAATAATCTATTTTACACCTAGAAGGTAGTAAATTAAAGTGAAAATAGTTTTAAAAATCAGGCAGGTTACTTTAAATTTTATCCAGTGAACTGCAACAGACCAAGAATGCAGATCTGTACAAGTGTTTTCAAACTATTTTTTTTCTTGTAATTTACGGCGTTCAACGTTACGTCGTATCGGACAATGAGTGGAATAGATGAAATGATGCTCAAATGGGCCCAGTGTCATAGAGCTTAGAGTTACGGGACATTTACCTTTCAGGATAAGGGAAAACCCCGGAAAAACCTTATCCAGGTAACTCACCCTGACCGAGATTTGAACTCGGGACCTCTTCAGTGTGAGGCAGACATGTTACCACCATGCTACCAAGGAGGGCGCTTTCAAACTTATTTTTATATTTTTAAGTCGTAGGCAAATGTGAACCCCGTCTCCTTAATTTATTGTGAGGCATTTTAAATGGATCTGATCTGAGTAATGATACACAAAATATTGTCCAAGTCAAGGGAAAACATAGTTGCTTGGCTGAAACAGCTGGCTCATTGAACTGTTGCTGATTTATTGGCAGCTAGCAGAGCTCTGTTTCATCATTCATTTTTGTTCCTTTTAAGTTGAAACTCTGAATATGAAAATATTCTTGTACATGCACTAGATATGCAGAGAAAATATTTTCATGTCATAACTTTATAGATATAAAATATAGCTTAAATGAAGAACATTCATTTCAGCATTTGCGGGAGCTTTGCACGATTTTTCTGTATAACATGCTACATTGTGCCACTGGTTTGGAGAATTTAAGAGGGGGTGACATTGAAAATCATAAGCACAGAGGAAACAGTGATTAGGAGAGATCCCAGAAAAAGCTCAGTGAAGTAACATAGGAACTTAAGCACCCTTTGTTTTCAGTAGCTTTTTCTGAAAAATATTTCTTCAAAATAGTCATTATTTGCTTAAACCACAGAAGCTTTCAAAAGTATAAGAACTATTGGACTCAAAATAGGGAAATGTTACTGCAATATGGTACACAGAAGTTTGCTTCTCAAAGGTATTTCAGGAAATAATAAAAAATAAAAGGACATTCAATGGTGAGACTAAGGGGCACTTAGTTATGTTATGACAATGGATTACATAACTAATACAATGGAATTTCTACAAGGAACTAAGCCAACAATGTTTAGTGATTAACACTATGGTGCTTCTAAGGATAGGTGTGAAGATATAATGGAGGCACATGTGCTGAGGTTCACGGTTCCACTGCTCAAGCACATTGCATATTCGTGTTATGTGCAGGCACAGCCAAGGCACTTTAATGTTTTTAAAATCCTATGTAATAAAGCCAGGATTTATTGAAGCTGCTTGCAGTATAGTACTGTGAATTATATTTTTTATAAAATTGTTAGTAATGACTGGTTGTGCAGCTTCTGTATGGAACCATTGATCTGAAGAAGGTTAGACTTTGAATTTCTTTAGATATGAATCCAAATTGTATGCAGAAAGAGTTGTTGAAATGAAACAAACAGCTAATTATGTCGCCTAATTATTTTAATTTTATTAATTACTGATAGTTATTCTTAAACATAAGTAGGATATACATCTTGCTATGAAGTAGCACAGGATGGAAGGGATTTCAAATTAAAGAATCAAAAGCTTCTGTCATGAAACTTGTGGACATGTTTATGAATTATAATTTTATATTTATGGAATAAACTTCTGATGTTTATGCTAATTAATATAAAACTATAAAATAATAACTTATAAAAACTGGATATTCATTGTTTTGGTATTCTACCAGGTGAGTCCCCTGCCCCTATTTATTTTTAATGTATGCAATGTTCTAAATGGCATATGTGACTTAAGCCTTTCTTGAATGCCTTCTAATGGATGATTTGCAGAAAGCATATTGTCGCCCTCGCGGTAGACTCGCGAAGCCGAAGCCGAAGCCGGTGGAGATTCGGAAAACTTCGGAACCAATCGTTACCGGTAGCGACAGACAGTTGAATGTAGAGTTTTTGTAAAATAAACATTTTAATGTTAGCTATCAAGCTGTAATGGTGACGAATGTACTTGCTAGGAAAATAAAGTGTAGTTTTTGTGTTTCGGAACCTCGTTTTATTATTTCATGAACCCACAAGGTCACAACTGGTGTCAGGAAGCGGGATAACTACATCACCGAACATTATGGCCATGGAATCGGCATTGGAAATACTCTTTAAGAAGATGAACGAATTAACAGCGAAGTCGGAAACGGCAAATAACAACTTGGCCGCGAAGATGAACGACTTAAGAACAAAAACAGAAGCGGCAAATAACAACCTGGCCGCAGAGTTGAAAGAAATGAAGACCGAATTGACCACAGAAATGAAGGCAGCGAACGATAGTCTGGCCACGGAAATGAAGGAGGCAAACGAGGTCCTCGCCGCCAAATTTGAGGAACAGTTGGCCGGCGTGAGGGATGACGTGAAGGAGCTGGGCAAGCGGATGGGCCAAGTGGACGAGCGCGTCGAGGATCTGGCGAACCGCGTAAACAACCTGGAGGGAAACGCCGACAGAAGCGTCAAGTCCCTGAACGCCATGGTGGAGGACGTCGTCGGCAGGAGACTGAAGGATTTGAAGGCTCACGCAACGGGATGCGACACAACATCGGCGCGCGTCAAACCTCCGAAATATGACGGCGCGTCAACATTCGAGGTCTTCCGCCGCCAGTTCGATACAGTGGCCAAGCACAACAGATGGTCATCGGAGGAGGAGGCCACACAGTTAATAGCCAGCCTCCAGGGACGGGCCGCGTAAATCCTAAACGCGGTGCAGACGACGGCGGCGCCCAAGGACATCTGGGAGGCCCTGGAGAATCGCTTCGGGAACCACCGCTTAGCCGCAGCATACCGCAGGCAGCTAAAGGCAAGGTCGCAGCAGCCGGGGGAGACGCTGCAAGAGTTCGCCATAGCGATCGAGCAGCTGGCTAGCAAGGCCTTGGTTGACCTGCCACTGGAGTTCGCATCCCGGGAAGCCGCCTACAAGTTTGTCGACGGGAACGGGACACGGAGATTCGTCAGCGCCTAATGCTCGGCGATTATAAAAACATTCACGACTTGCTGACAGCGGCATTATGGATGGATGCGGCCAAGGTTGCATCTATCCCGACGTCGAGAACGAGGAGTGTCCGCTACGCCGGAGACAGAAGACCAGCTGAGGGACGCCGGCGAACACCTAGTGGCCTGTGTTGGGGGTGTGGACAGCCCGGATACCTGCGGAGAGACTGCCCACACCAGGAAGAGCAGCCGGAAAACGAGTAAGGCCCGGCGTGGAGAGGGGTACGTCGGCGCCATTACCACCATCCACTCGAGTGACAATCCGCGCCGTCAGCCGGCGGATGGATGACAACCCCATCGCGGACGGCTGGGTAAGAGGAAAGCCGTGCCGCGTGCTGGTGGACACCGGGACGGCCGTGACCATCATCAGACCTGACGTGGCGAAGGGTTTGCCGACGAGGAAGCCGAGCCGACCATACGAGCTTGCAACGGCATCGGGCGACACCATGCCTGTGGAGAAGGAGGCCCTACTGGAGCTGAACTTGGGACGGAGTGCCGTGCGTCTGTGGGTGTTCGTCGCGAAGGTGGCTGAGTAGGTGATTCTGGGACTGGATGCCCTCAAGAGCCACAAGGCGACGGTCGACTTCGGCAGGAAGGTCCTGAGGCTCAACGGAGATGAGGTTATACTCCGTCAACCAGAAGAGCGCCTTGGAATTGGCAGGGTCGTCTTGAGCGAAGACGTGGTTGTCCCCGCGAGGAGCGAAGTGATAGTGACGGCGACACCGGAAGGCCTGACAGCAGGTGGGGTTCAGAGGCTGCAGCAGTACGACTTCACCTCGGAACATCGCAGAGGGAAAAGTCACGGTAACACGGACGCTATGTCCCGAAGACCCTGTCCAGAAGAGTGCAGCCAATGTACAAGAGTGGAAGAGAAGGAGCGTGCCGCAGCAGTCAGAGTAGTCATGGCAGTGCCTGCGGATGGCTGGGATGGCGCAGGCCTGAGGAGGGAGCAGCTGGCGGACGCAGACTTGGGGACACTTTTGAGGGATGTGGAGAACTTGGTGGACCACCTCCACGACATGCACGAGATGGCTCGCCAGAACATCCAGAAGGCGACCGACCGCATGAAAACCCGAGGCTACAGGCAAGCCAACAGCCAAGTGCTCCAGCAAGGTGACCTGGTCTGGTTGTACCGCCCGACCCGGAGCACGGGACGCTGCCCGAAGCTTCAGCAGTCATGACAAGGACCGTACCGTGTGGTGAAGAGGATTAACGACGTGGTCTACCGCATCCAGAAGGTACCCCGAGGAAAGATGTTGGTGGTACACCTGGATGGCCTGGCTCGCTAGGAAGGTGCTGTTCGGGACGACCAGCCTTGAGGAGGAGGCAGTGTCGCCCTGGCGGTAGGCTCGCTAAGCGGAAATCGAAGCCGGTGGAGATTCGGAAAACCTCGGAACCAATCGTTACCGGTAGCGACAGACAGTTGAATGTAGAGTTTTTGTAAAATAAACAGTTTAAGGTTAGCTAGCAAACTGTAATGGTGACGAATGTATTTGCTAGGAAAATAAAGTGTAGTTTTTGTGTTTCGTAACTTCGTTTTATTATTTCACGAACCCACAAAGTCACAACATAGAGCAAGGGTAAATAATTCAATGCATAAGTGCTTTGTGCGACAGAAAGCCATAACTGTGTTTGTCAATTCCTGAGACATCATATCCAGAGAGAGCGAGAGTGCTGCAGTAGCAATTTTGTACACATTTGAAAACTTTTATTCATTAGCATACATTCACACACACCTTTAAACACGCTCCTGAAGGAACAGTTATGTGCAAAGAATCTGCAGGAATCATAACTCTTCCTCTAGCGACTGGGAGGCAACTAAATGACAATTTATCACATGCATAAGTTGAGAATAACATTGAAACACAATATGATAGATCTGCACAATGTGACCAACTGGGTTTAAATATTCAACCAACACATGTTTTCGTTGTACAGCTAAGTGAAAAAATGCTAAGTATTAGGTGGATGTTTTCGCTTCTGTCACAAATTACAGCAGTTTTTAGCTCATAGAATAATTGTAATGGAGGATGCTGATATATATATTAAAACTACCAAAATGAGCTATAAACGCTATATGAAGCCTGAAAAGGATATAAAGGTACGAGATGGGGCTGACGTCTGTGGTTGCTGATTCATATAGCAACCTCTGTGTATGCAGAAAGCTAGCATTAGCTAAATGGTAGTATACATATTACTTCACCATTCTGTCAATTCAAGTTGGGTTCAAATCCTCGTGTTCAGCCCTGAAATTTTACTACCCACAGTTTTACTTCTTGGGGCCTATAATTTAATATTATGATACAAATAACACTTTTATAACATCGTTGCTTGTAAAATACAATAACAATTATCTGGTAACCGAGTCTTCAGGCGAAAAAAAAATATGTTTGATGGAACCTTAGAATTCTGTTTTAATAGATGAAAATATTGGTCAAATGAAAGAATCCTTAATGCTTATTTTTGGATGTGCTGTTTATATAACTGTAATTGCAACCAAACAGCTTATATGCTACCCATTTTATATGCCTGTCATGAAATGAAATGTGTAGTGTTTAACGCCCGCTTTTACTGCATACGGCACCGCAGGCGATGACACTGATAGTGCATGAGATGAAGATGGAGCACCGGTGGAATGAGATGGCGGGGGAAACCGGAGATCCCGGAGAAAACCCGCCCCAACGCCGTGTTATCCACCACAAATCTCACTTTGCGGTCGCCTGGGATCGAACCCGGACCGCCTTGGTGAGAGCCAAACGGTCTAACCACTGAGCCACGGCGTAATATGCCTGTCATTTGCACCATTATTTTTATTCAAAAATTGATAAAACACATGCTATATCCTATCAGGATTTTGATTTACTCTTTTCTCAAGACAAGCAACATCATTTGCTTACACATTTGTCGACAAGGTACGAGAGACGGAGATTCGTCAGCACCTAATGCTCGGTGATTAAAAAACCATCCACGAGGCGCTAACGCCAGCATTGAGGATGGAGGCGGCCAAGGTGACAGCTACCCCGGCTTCCACAACAAGGAGTTTCCGCTATAATGGAGAACGAAGACCAATCGAGGGACGCCGGCGGAGACCTAGTGGCACGTGCTGCGCGTGTGGCCAGCCGGGTCACGGGGAGAGAATGCCCACGCCAGAAAGAGCAGTCAGAAAACGAGTAAGGGCCGTCGTGGAGAGGGACACTTCGGTGCCATCACCACCATCCCCTCGAGTGATACTGCGCGCCGTTAGCCGGCGTTTGGATGACAGCTTCATCATGGACGGTTGGGTGACACCGGGCCGGTTGTGACCATCATCAGACCTAACGTGGCCAAGGGTTTGCCGACGAGGAAGCTGAGCCAACCGTACCAGCTTGAGATGGCATCGGGCGACACCCTGCCTGTAGAGAAGGAGGCCCTACTGAAGTTGACGTTGGGACGGAGTGCCGTGCGTCTGTGGGTGTTCATCGCGAAGGTGGCTCAGGATGTGATACTGGGATTGGATGCCCTCAGGAGCCACGAGGCGCCAGTTGACTTCGGCAGGAAGTCCATGCGGCTTAACGGAGAAGAGGTGATCCTCCGGCAACTCGAAGAGTGCCTTGGAATCTGCAGGGTCGTCTTTAACGAAGACGTGGTTGTCCCCGCGAGAAGCGAGGGGGTGGTGACAGCGCGACTGGAAGGCCAGCGCACGAAGAACATAATTCTTGACCAGATGACGCCTGGGCACGGACTGTGTGTAGCTAGGATATTATTGCCGTGCCGAGAGGAGGTGCCGTGAGGCTGCACAACCTGGCAGACACCGATCACGACGTCCAGGCCGGAACGGAGCTGGGTACTTGCGAGTCACTGGTCAGCGTAACCGCAATCAAGAAGGCACAGGAGCCGGTGACGACGCAACACCTGGAGCCTCGACTGGAAGGCTTACTGTAGAGGGCGGCCGACCATCTGACCGCAGAATAGCTGTATATTCGCTCGTAAACTGCTTCGTCCCTGTTCCACTTCCCGCCAATTCCTCACCACGGAGCTATATTAAGTGACTAACTAGAAGCCCGAAGTGCACACTGACTCCAATACTACTACTGTATCAGGCCACGTACTGGCTTTTGTATAGTTCTGCTGGGCGCGGTCGTTCCAGTGGTTACAACTTCTCAACTAGACCTGGATCAGTATCGTCTGGTATTTGCTCATAAACAACACAGCTCCTCTTCGGGCCTAGTGATATCTGCGTGACGTCAGCTACTGGCCATCCTCTGAAAGCCACGCCCGTCCTCGGCCTCCAATCTACAGATGACTGGGGCAGAGTAATTCCCCTTCATCAGCTCAACTTCTTGGTAGAAACCCGTTTGCGGCAACGTGACAATACTAAGTTTGTTATCTCCCAGCTGGGCAAACGAAACTTTTGAAGAGATGGAAGACATACAAAAAAACGTTTATAATAAATACATGTGTAACTTTCCTAACCCATTCTTTTTTTAAAAAAAAAAGCTTCCAACAATTTTTATTTAAGTATCGTATCATGTCTTTAAGGTAGTTAAATGAACCCCTGTGGCAAACAACAAGGCTTTCCCAGCATCATTGCCGGCTTAGGTAGAGTAGATCTGATCAGTCATTGAGCAATTGAAGCCTCAAATATCCCCAGCCAAAACACTGCCTTACGAGCCTAGAATTGCTGCCTACCGGAGCTCCTTACTCTCTTCAGGACATTTAGTAGGCATCCAAGTCAATGTTCTTCTTTATGGGTGTGATTGAACTATATTATACGTGGGATAAGAAGTCGCGGATTTCTATAAAAGGGAAGCAGTTTTCAGCCTCTGGCTCGTACACAGTGTTTTGAGGAATCTTTGAGAGCGAAGGTGGAAAGGGTTTACTTCAGGAATCTGCATACTAGAAGCAGTGGCAGAAGCAAACTGATAACAAGGAAAGGTTTAGACGGGAAGAAACATCCCTTCTCCATTGTTGTAAATGGGAGGTAGTTCAGGTCATTCCTCTAATATTACTCTCTCTCTCTTTCTGACAACTTAACCTAAATGGACTCTAGGTGGCAATCTATCGCCGAGAGCCAGAGCTCCACGCTCTAGGCATGGCACAAACTTTGGGATAATTACGTGACTCATAAGACAATCTAAATCCTTGGGGAGCACTAAGATAATCGCTGAAGGGGACTGTTCTGCTTGGAGAGAGTTCCTGCTTTTTATGCGAAAAATGGGGTGAGAAAATGGGAGTGTGCATGACACGGACCTAGAATGGTTTATTTGCAAATTAAGGAAACCGAACGTTACCGAAAATAGAGAACAAACGAACACATATTCTCTTTGTTATTTTATGTTTATAATTTGGCCGATATTTGGAGGCATCGTGATTAAACAAAGAACACTTGAGTACGTATTTCCGCGAACAGGCAGATGAAACTCCGTAAATTTGCAAGCAATTTTTCATAGCTAGGAAGACGTACGGGGTTCACCAAAAAAGTTAGTATTTTTAAAATCACAGTGTATTGAAATAACCCTTTTACTTCGGCATAAAACGTCCCAAGGCATTTGTTGTTATTGGTAGGAAGTTTTCAATATTTTTGTTCACTTTTAAATGCTCTTAATGTTCAGTTATTTTTCGCGATGTCATAGAATTGTTATGCATATCCAAAGCTGCCATATACAAGGTCTGTCACTCAAAACCAATTTCTTTGAGCTTGATACGAAATGTGTAACAAAATTATTAGTAGGTAGGTCTATCTTGATGAAAATTAGGTAGACTGTATACCCAGATTTTATCAAATTCATTTATAGAAAGTATATAAAAATAACTAATTAAGGATAACGAAATTCAGAAGTGTAACATGTCAGATTTTTATTTTAGGTTTATTGAAATTTGGCATTTTTTGATAGTTGGTGAAGGTAAGTATCACGCAAAAGCTACAACTAAAAGCAATCTATGAATGATGCAGTGTACAACCAGATTCGTTTGTATTTCTTTGGATCTACTATACGGGCAAGGTTTTCTACCTGCCTCGCAAATAGGAATACGATAGTGAAAATAAACTGAAGAATGCATCATCTGATAGTATAATTTAATATATCCAATACTTTCAAATAACATTGTAATGCAGCTGAAAGCCTCAAAGTATCGCTAAAAGCCGCCGCCGATCGATCGACCGATAGACTGATCTGTTATACAGATAAAAGAGAAGCAGTTGTATCAGAAGCACAATCGAGAGGTAACCAGATTCTTCTGGAAGTTTTCTCTCCCCTCCTTAAGCAAACATTCTTGAATTCTCTTCAAAACACTCATATTGGGTTTGGATGCCCTTAGGGGCCACGAGGCCACGGTCGACGTCGGCAGGAAAGTCCTGCGGCTCAATGGAGAAGAGGTGATACTCTGGCAACCTGAAGAGCGCCTTGGAATCTGCAGAGTCGTCCTGAGAGAAGACGTGGTTGTCCCCGCAAGAAGCGAGGTGGTGTCGGCTCAAGTGGAAGGCCAGCGAACCGAGCACATGATGCTGGACCAGAAGACGCTTCATCTCTGCCTCACGTTCAAGATGTTGCGAGTTCGAATCTCGGTCAGGGTGAGTTACCTGGATAAGGTTTTTTCCAGGGTTTTCCCTTATCCTTCAAGACGAATGTGGGGTAACTCCAAGCTCCGTGCACCCTGGACTCATTTGAGCATCATTTCACCCAATTCATTCGCCGTCCCATTGACTTAACGTTGGAGGACGTAAATTAAAAAAAAAGACGCCTGTCCTCGGGCTCTATGTAGCCAGGACATTGTTGCCGTACCGAGATGAAGTGCCGGTGAGGCTGCTCAACCCAACGGTCACCGATGACTACATCCAGGCCAGGACGGCGTTGGGGAAGTACGAGGTCATGGCCAGCGTGACAGCAATCGACAAGACACGTGAGCCGGTGCCAATGCAACACCTGGAGCCCTGGCTGGAAGGTTTACTGGAGAAGGCGGCCGACCACCTGACCGCAGGGCAGCTAGAAAATGTTCGACAACTGCTGCGGCGATACCAGCGCGTATTCAGCCAAGGCAACAGCGACTACGGCCGCAAGGACTGGCCGCTCCACCTCATAGACACCGGAAACGCCAGGCCTATTGGGAAAGCACCTAGACACGTTCCTCTGGCGAAACAAGCGGCGGTAAGGGGCATGCTGGAAGACATGAGATCCAGGGGAGTGATTGAAGAGTGTGACAACCGTTGTAGTTCCCCTGTAGTGTTGGTAACGAAGAAGAACGGCGAGCTACGCTTCTGCGTGGACTACAGGAAGTTTAACGCTGTGACCAGGAAGGATTGCTTCCCCTTACCCCGGATTGACGGCACCCTGGACACACTGGCTGGTACGCAGTGGTTCTCGACCCTAGACCTTAAGTCGGATTACTGGCAGGTGGCTCTAGACCCGAGAGACAACGAGAAGACCGCATTCTCGACAGGCAACGGATTTTGATATTCACAGTTATGTCCTTTGGTCTCAGCAACGGACCAGCTACCTTCCAACGCCTAATGGACTCAGTGATGAGAGAATTGATTTATAACAACTGCCTGCTATATCTGGACGACATTATCATCGTCGGGAAGATATTCGAAGACCACCTGGACAACCTGAGCAAGGTGCTACAGAGACTGCAGGCGACCAACCTGAAGCTGAATGCAAGGAAGTGCCAGCCCTTCCGCAAGGAAGCCTACTATTTGGGCCACATATTCTCACTAACTGCAGTGGTGACAGACCCGGAGTAGACACAGGCGATGAGCGATTGGCCTCACCCGAAGCATAAGCAAAAATTGCGCAGTTTTCTGGGTCTGTGCAGTTAGTACCGCCGTTTCATAAAGAGTTCTCTAACATCGCTAAGGTCCTCACCTACCTTACAGAAGAACACCGGCCTTATGGGTGGACGGAGGACGCCGAAGGTGCTTTCCAGCAGCTGAAGAGGACACTTTGCAGAGGTCCTATTTTGGAATTCCGACAACTAGGCGGCGCCTTCATTGTGGACACCGACGCAGGTGAGCATTGCATTGAAGGCCTCCTATCCTAAGTCCATGATGGCCACGTGCGGGTGATAGCATACTACAGCAAGACGCTGTGCAAGGCAGAGAAAAGCACTGAGTCACCCGGCGAGAGTTACTGCCGTTAGTGAAGATCTTGGAGCACTTCCACAAGTACCTGAACGGTCAGTCATTCCACCTGAGGACTGACCATTCCGCCCTAACCTTGCTACTTACCTTTAGGAACCTGGAAGGCCAGACAGCCGGTTGGGTCCAGAGGCAGCAGGAGTACGAATTCACCTCTGAACATCGTAGAGGGAAGAGTAATGGCAACGGAGGTGCCATGTCCGGAAGACCCTGCCCTGAAGAGTGGGGCTAATGCGCAAGAGTGGAAGAGAAGGAGCGTACCGCAGCTGTCAGTTTGCTCACGGCAGTGCCTGCGGATGGCTGGGATAGCGCAGACCTGAGGAGGGAGCAGCTGGCGGACGCAAGTTTGGGGAAGCGGAAGCAGGGAGAAAACCAACCTGGGAGGAATTCGCACCGAGCAGCGCAACATACAAGTCGTACTGCACCCAATGGGACTCGCTGAAGATAAGAGAGGGTGTGCTCTTCCGGGTACACGAATCATCTGATGGATACATGCAGATGGAACAGTTATTACTTTCCCGGACTAAAGTTCCGGAGGTCTTAGAGGAAGTGCACTCCGGTGCTTCAGGAGTACACCTAGGAGCAAACCAAAAGATAAACAAAATCCGATCGCGTTATTACTGGCTGAGGCCCCGAGGAAACCCTGAGAGATGTTGCCGTCACAGTCACGTGTGCGCGGCAGGTCGCGGCCCCCTGACTAGGAGCCAGGGTCGCATACAGCAGTACAACGTCGTAGCGCCATTCGATCACATTGCTGTCGACATAGCTGGACCATTCCCAGTATCCGACCGAGGCAACAAATACCTGATGTTGGTTTTGGACTACTTCACCAAATGACCGACGGTATATGCATTACCGAACAAGGAGGCAAAGGCAATCACAGACTGCCTGGTGGAGCAAATGTTCTGTAGTTTTGGGGTGCCGTTGAAACTCCACAGTGATCAGGGCACCAATTTTAAGTTTAGCTGAATGAAGGAAGCACTGGAAAGACTTGGAGTTAACAAGACCCGCACAACACCTCTACATTCCCAGTCGAATGCCATGGTCGAAAGGTACATCAAGACTTTAGAGGAACACCTGAGAAAGGTCGTGGCCAGCCATCAGGAGACCGTGACGTCAAGATGCCACTGTTCTTGCTGGCCTACCTCGTCAACATACGACAACACTAGGATGACGCCAGCCAGCTTAATGTTCGGCCGAGGGTTACGCCTCCCTTTTGACCTGGCTTTTGGGAGTCCCCCGGAAGCGCAAGAGCCAGCAACCGAGTATGTGGAGAACCTGGTGGACCAGCTCCACGGCAAGCATGAGATGGCTAGTCAGAACATCCAGAATGTGAGCGACCTCATGAAGACTCTATACGACAGGCAAGCCAACAGCCAAGGATTCGAGCAAAGTGGCCTGGTCTGGTTGTACTGCCCTACCCAGACCAAGTGACGCTGCCCTAAACTTCAACAGCCATGGAAAGGACTGTACCGGGTGGTAAAGGAGATTAACGACGTGGTCTACTGCATCCAGAAGGTGCCCGCGGGAAATTGTTGGTGGTACACCTGCATCGTTTGGCCCACTACGATGGTGCTGTTCGGGACCACCAGCCTTGAGGACGGAGTAGTGTCACGAACCCATTGTTGCGGCTGTTGGTCAGCGCACACAAAGTGTGCCCGCAGCTGTGTTTTGAAAGTGAGCTCTTGTTTTTTTAAGTGTGCGGAAGTGCCGAAGAATGTATATGTGTACGTTACTTAATTATGCTGCTGTAAGGGTTGACCAAGGTGTGTCTCTACGAAAATAAAGAGCATTTTGAGTTTCTGCAATTTGGGCTTTTAATTCTACGAACACACAGTTACAATATTCAGCCAATATCTTCGAATGAGCATTTGAAAGGGAGACTCAGTGATGAATGGTCCAAAAGTTTAGTTGCCCAATTTCAATTGCCCAATTGTTTAAAAAGGTCTAAAAACGCAGGAAACATCCAACGAGGTATTGAAACTTCCGTTTAAGAACACAAGGTAGAGTATTTTCATGAGGTGTTCTAATATTTATTTTTCACGGCAGTATGTCCTTTTTCGTTTTCTATAATCTATTGGCATTAAAGATATAAAGATTAAATAATATTTAGTATTTTTGTTCGTAAAAAGTTTGTAATTAGACATTATAAATGGTATCCATGATTTCTAATTATACGATTATGTTTTTGAGAAAATAGAGTTTCAAGCTGTTGCAATATTTTGCCAACTTACCGTATCTATTTCTATTGGAAAATGGTACTGTGGAAGAAACATTTGTGTAACATGCTGTGGGGAAAGTATCGCTTATGTTCGAGTAGAGTGATTCACATGCATTATCTCCATCTTGAAAGAATGGGCTAATGATATGGACGATTTTATATTTACAGCCTTATAAGGTGTAAATAGTGATTTAAACACTTTGAATGACAAAATCAATTTTGTAGAGTATTTGTTGAAAAACGTTTAATTACTAAGACTCATAGAGTAATCTCTTAAAGTTCACAAAAGTCATTATATGTTCCTTAATTTTTTGTTTTCTCAGCAATTTCTCCCGAGTTGAATTTTGCCACGCCACTATGATTGGCTACGCTGCATTTATGGAAGTCAATAGAACGTATGTCTCTAGCGTTCCACCACGTAGAGGGTCGCGGGTTCGAGTCCCGCCTTGGGCATGGGTGTTTATGTGTATAGTGTATAGGTGTGAAAATACAGAAAACAGATAGGAAAATAAACAGAAAAAATAAAAAACGGTTAAATAGGGAAAAGAAAAATATATATCTATATACATAGATATATATTTTTTGATAAAAATAAGAACAAAATTTAAAAAAGGGAAACTTTGGAGTGGTTGTTAAGTTGGATACCACTATTGCGAGGGAATTGTTTTCCTGAGAGTTCAAACAAATGGCGAAAGCTTTTCAGATTTGTTAGAATTCGTTAATTGAATAGCAGGTGAGTGGAAAATTCTTGTTAAAACACAATTATATGAAACTTCTAGATTTAATAGAAGCGGGCAGTAAAATTTATACCAATACACACCTTAAAATCGCAGAAGTATATTAAGTCCTTGGATTTCTAATATTCTTACGTGTAGCACTGATTCAGTGAGAATTTTACTTGGTTTCATGTGTACTCTGTATTTTCAAGTGCTAACCTAGTATGGATTTCATTAATTATAATGTTAAGTAGCCAACCACAGGAACGGGAGTGGTAATTCGGTAAAGATGCATTAGGACGGCGTATGAATATGATGTCCCTGACGTCATAGCTCGAGCGTTACCAAAACTCTACAGCATGTTATCGTTGCACTATTTACTGGGAATTTTACTTGGTGTCTGTTATATGCTATGTTTTCAGGTGCTAACCTAGTATGGATTTCATTAATTATAATGTTAAGTAGCCAACCACAGGAACGGGAGTGGTAATTCGGTAAAGATGCATTAGGACGGCGTATGAATATGATGTCCCTGACGTCATAGCTCGAGCGTTACCAAAATCTACAGCATGTTATCGTAGCACTGATTTACTGGGAATTTTACTTGGTGTCTGTTATATGCTATGTTTTCAGGTGCTAACCTAGTATGGATTTCATTAATTATAATGTTAAGTAGCCAACCACAGGAACGGGAGTGGTAATTCGGTAAAGATGCATTAGGACGGCGTATGAATATGATGCCCCTGACGTCATAGCTCGAGCGTTACCAAAAACTACAGCATGTTATCGTAGCACTGATTTACTGGGAGTTTTACTTGGTGTCTGTTATATGCTATGTTTTCAGGTGCTAACCTAGTATGGATTTCATTAATTATAATGTTAAGTAGCCAACCACAGAAACGGGAGTGGTAATTCGGTAAAGATGCATTAGGACGGCGCACGAATATGATGGCCCTGACGCCATAGCTTGAGCGTTCCCAAAATCTAGAGCATGTTATCGCGGAAAATACCAACATCACATCACCAAACTGTATTATATAAGCCAACTCTGCCTGCCTACTCTGCTCTCGACAGCTTCACGATAATGATGGAAAATTGGTTGATATTGATATAATGGTAAAGATGCATTGTGAAGACGCACGGATATAGTGGCTCTGACGTCATAGCTCAAGCGCTGCCAACTTCCACAGCATGCTATCGCGGACTTAATATTATGTAAGCCAACCAGCGATACTGTAATACAAGAAACTGATGTAAAGATCAGTGGATCATTGCCCTAGTTGTCGTCGTTGCCGACGTCGTCATGATTGTCGTCGTTGCCGTCGTCGTCATGATTGTCGTCGTCGCCGTCGTCGTCATGATTGTCGTCGTCGCCGTCGCCGTCGTCGTCATGATTGTCGTCGTCACCGTTGCCGTCGCCGTCGTCGTCACCATCATCATCATCACCATCATCATCATCATCATCATCATCATCATCATCATCATCATCATCATCATCATCATCATCATCATCATCATCATCATCATCATCATCATCATCATCATCATCATCATCATCATCATCATCATCATCATTATTTAAGTCACATAGGAGGTTGAACGGAAAGGTGAAATGATGCTTAATGAGCCCAGGGTCCATAGAGCATTGTGTTACCAGACATTGGATTTTCAAGAAAAGGAAAACCCCGGAGAAAAGCTTGTCCTGCTCAAATGAGAAGGGATTTCTCATTTCTTTATTTTTTTTGTCTTTGCCTTTGTCTCGGGTTTCTAATGGGAATGCTGTTGTTCTGCACCGCTTTGCTACATGATCTCGGTGTGGTGATATTGCGAAGTCCAGTCCTTGGGGCTGGAGCTAATGTTCCACGTCATGGTGTTCTCCTTCTTCTTACCCACGGCAGTTACAGTCGCTGCATGAAAACTACTTACTTCTGGTCATTGATTAATACCACATTCTCAATTCCGTGGTAGGGATTGAAACCGCATAGGGCGCTCTTTCTGAACCTTTCCCCTAGTAGCTTTAGGAACTAAGGATTCCATCGGTGATGTAGTGAGCTTGTATTGCGACCAAGCTAAGGTGCATGCGCTTCCCCCACTCTTCTCTTCCCATGTTCAGCGACTGATAGAATCCAGCTTCTTTCACGGTGATATCTCACAGACTCATGAATAGTTTACAGCACATTTCAACTTTTGCATATTAGCATAATAATCGTCAAATATGCTGAGGAAATGTGCGGCGAACTATTTTTCAGTGTGCGAGATGTGACTTCGGAAGAAGTTGGCCAATTAATTTGTGAAAAAATATCTCATGAATCCATTTGTCAACTTGAACCTTTTCCTTGTTAAATGTGAGAAATTATGTCTTCCATAAAGCATTTTAACTCTAACATTCCTGTTAAAAATTAACAATTTTTTATTTAAAAAACAATTACAATTTAATAAACGAGAGAGTGAGATCACTAAAGATGCTCTTGAGCTTATACAACACACCTGTATTCCCTTTTCCTCAAGTTGGAATTCCAAAGCTTCTTACCGTAATAATTACAAGAAAGGTAGCTTAACACAAATACTGATTCTGTAGGTACAGGAAAATAGGAAAGGATACCATAAGTTTATGTGTAATGCAATTGCTTTGTGCACAGAATGTTGAAAAATTCCCTGGAAGAAAAGTGCAAAAAAACACCACTAAAGATATGTGTATATATATATAAATTTTAAATAAGCACACCTTATTAGCTTATATCTAATAAAAATTTGTAAAAGTCATACATTACTTTTAGCACAAGTTGAAAAACGGTATTCAGAGAAAAACCAGAAATTTGTAACTGATTCATAGCATTAAAAATGTAGTAAAACCTTACAATTAGTACATGAGGTAGTGTTAGCAGCTGAAGACGTAAATTCAATTAGGAACTTTTAATCGCTTTGGTCGAATTATCATTCACAAAGGCAAAATAAATTAATATGAAAAATATTAATTACAATTTGTTTAACATTGTCCTAAGCTTAACATTGTCTTTTCAACACAAGAATATTACAGCACTTAACTTGTAAATGCTTCAATGACATGTGTAAGTACAGTAAGGAATGCTCAAAAAAGACAGTATGCAGTTTCAAAAATAAAATTTAATGCAAAGTATATCATTAAATAAGATAACATTTCATGTAGTTATCTGTTATGAATTATAATTTGCTTAATATGCACAGCAATTATTTGGGTACATGTCTTACTTTAACTTGGTAAGACTTTAAGCAATGTAGTTTCGGACCATTTATGACTAAGAGGGCAAATGGAGTCCTCTGCATAGTGTAAACGTCTCAGGCCATGACATACAACTGAATGTGTGTCACATCGGTAACTCAATGAAATATTCCACTCTGAACTACTACTGCTATTTGTATGTTTAGTCTGGCCGCGCCGTTAGACCGCTTGGCTCTCACCAAGGCGGCCCGGGTTCGATCCCAGGCGACCGCAAAGTGAGATTTGTTGTGGACAACACGGCGCTGGGGCGGGTTTTCTCCGGGACCTCCGGTTTCTCCAGCCATCTCATTCCACCGGTGCTCCATCTTTATCTCATATGTGATCAGTGCCACCGCCTGCGGTGCCGTATGTAGTAAAAGCGGGCGTTTAGTTAAGCATTGAAGGTGCTGGAACTGTTTGTTTGAGTTGTTAATAGAACAAGAATTTGGTACTGTAATTTAATTGCTGCACATCTAACCACTATTTCTTATGACAGTCCGTAATTCCCTTATCTGTTTAATAGAATGAAACAAGAAATGCATCATATAACAAAATAATGTGCAGTTTTATCTACATTTCAAAATTAATATATGGCTTTGCATCACTGCATGTAACGGATAGCTCATATATTGGGATGAACATCTTTTTACTATGCCAATGATTGAGGGTTTCATCCCAACTTAGAACAATGTGAGGATGCTTAACAGTATAAGTTTCATGTCACAAGTAACAAATCTGTGGGCAACGCTAGTAAAGCTATATCACCCTTAAAATTGTTAGCGTTACAAAAATCGTGTACTAATATAACTTATAAACAGTGGCAAGTACATGTTGAGAACATATGTACCACAGAATAATATATCAATGACGTGCAAATGTCACTTTAACCTGCCATTTTTCTAAACCTATCTGTCCCAATTGTGTTGCGATATATAAGGTGCTCAACACTATGTGCCTTTAATGTCAAGTGTTCTCAAGGTCATTCTTAAAACATGGTAACTCTGTATTGCAGAAGACCTAAGTGTTAGGCATTGACATTGTTATATGTATATGTTAATAAGGAAAGATGATTAATAGCCTATTATTTATTATGAAGTGTTACTAATTTGCGATATTGCCACGCTCTGTCTTTAGATCCTAGCTGCAGCTTACATTGTACATGTTTTAAGAATAACTGGAATACTAGAAATAAAAGTAACATTGGCATAGAGTGATAATGATACACAATGAAATTTTAATAATTTTTTGCAATGCACAATTACACTTATAAAATTGTCAAGATTTTCCAAATCAATTCTAATCCAATCAGATCTCTTCTAACATGGTTATTCGGTACATCACTTGGTGCAGTGTGTACAATAATATTGCATAATGATTGCTGTATTAAACAAAATAGAACAAAAATGGGTTTATGAAATCTCAGATCATATTTGTAATTGCAGTTAAAAGCTGTGACATTCTTTATCACTAATGTAGATATACACTGATGAGTAAGATTAAGAGAACCAAATTCTTCAAAATAGTTATAATTGCAGTTTAAAGAAAAACTTTATAAATTCATATACAAGCGTCTTTCCCAAAGAGTTCTATTCAAGCCCTCCCCAGATTATATGTAAACACAGATTCTGGGAATTCAATGAATGAATAAATGAATAAATGAATTTAAACGGTTTGAGCTCTTTCGTTACATTGCACTTAGGCCGCATATTGGGTCTATGGTACCCCTCTTACTGGGGTGCTTATTCCAGTCCAATGGCCTCCAAAAGGACAGATGAAGTCCTGGATGTGCACTCCTTATATAATCTGGTCTCAGTTTGTCTGAGCCCAGAATGAAGTGTCTAAGTGTAGCAAGTGTTTCACATTCACAGAAAATATGTAGAGAGGACTGATCCTTTCCACCGCATTTCCTGCAGTGTAGAGTCTGCACTAAGCTCCAGCACATGCAGTTGTGTCTTTAAGGTGTTGTGCCCTGTCAACAGGCCTACAACACTTCTAAGTTGTACCCGAATAAAGGTTAGCACAATCCTGCTGTTCTTCGTGCTAGGTCCCTCGTTCAAGTTCGAGGCTGCCTAGCTGTCGTAAGATTACTTCATGAAGTGCCATGTTGAAGTAATACCCAATCAAGGATCTCACATCTGGCCCTTTTTGTGCTAATTCCAAGCACAGGTTCCGGACCAGTAAATGCATTAGCCGAGCCCTCCCTGGCTAATTGATAGCTAGTTCATTTCCTCTGATTCCAGCGTGCCCGGGAACCCAGCAGAGCTGTACTGGTTGGCGAGAACAGAGAATATTCAAGGTCTCTTAGCACTTTCGTACCAACCTAGACCTTGCTGTGCTAGCATATAGTGCCTTCAGGGCAGCTGGCTCTCAGAACAAATAATAATCCAACCATGCAGCCAAGGTATTCGTAAGATGTGATAAACGCAGGCCAAAATAACATATATTTTGGCCTGGAATACAGTAGAATAACCTCCCAGTGAGTACCATAGCCTCGTCTTAGACCTATAAATGCAAGTCCCAGTTCCCGAATCGTATAAAGGCTATAGAGTCGGCATGAAAATTTCAATGTCACGGCCGCGATTTGAACCGCAGGACTACTGGTTTCCGTCCAGTCGCTCTTGTCCATTGAGCTACCATGGCCAATGTGCCCTCATGACGATAAATTCTCCAGTGGACTCATATATATCCCGTTAAACCACTAGGGACCTTTGCATCCGAGATACACCATCTGTGGCGACTTACTATTGTAGGTACTTGAGTCCCAGGTTTCATCATTTAACCCTTATTATTTTAGTTAATTGATAGAAATTAATCATTTCTTCACACTAGCCATATAGAGGATAAGGTATTGGATTGACAGAGTCAACATGAAAAATCCACTGCCACAGCCGAGATTTGAACCATGGCTCTACTTGTTTGTGTCCAGTCGCCCTTATCCATTGAGCAACCATGGCCAATTTGCCGTCATGACATTTAATTCTCCAATTGACTCATATATTTCCCTGGTAAACCATAGTGGTTAATAACATGAAATTAAGAACCATCGCTATTTCTTTTACAATGATACTGTGTTTCTCCTCGACAATTCTACACAGGTTGTTTTGCTTCCATACATGATGACATCCATGGACAGAAAAATATTTATAATATATAATTATATGCCGAATCATAATTTTCTTCTTTGCCCGACAGTGTCTAAATGTAAACTGAACTTAACTCTAACTTATTTGAAGTTATTGAATTTGCTGTTGTTATGGCAAATCAACAATTTCTCATCTATTTACCTCATTTTTGGTGCCCACTTTTCATTACTATATTTGGTAATCTTCATAATCTTTTCTTTAAATCATTTTTAAATAATTTAACATTTGAACACCATTCTTTAAAAATTTAAACCAATATTACCATCATTAAATAAATTAATAAAATTTATTTTCCTTTGCTTCCACTTCTTCAATCACTATTTTACCTTTTTCTAAGAAATATCTCGTTCGCTTTCTAATAGTATTTTTAATAATTTCCTATGAATTCTTTTTTTCAATACATTTAAGATAACAAAATTAAAACATTGACAACATTTTAGGGGTTCTAAATTACACCATACAAAGAGTACAGAATTCAAATCCATTGCATAGAATCGGGTTTAAAAGATTTGATTATTGCTTAAAGATTCCCAGGAAAATTAGCAAAATGAATAAGCTACAAGAGTAGAAAAAAAATATGAGTGCAGCATATCAGATTTTTAATTGCAGTCCTTAATATTACAATTTAAACATATAATTTGTGCCTTCAACAGAATGAGGGAAGATTATAAATAAACTACAACACTTGGTACCCAACTTCACTTATCTGGTTTATAATTGTTAAAATCCTCTGGGACCAGTTTCTTGATGTTTCTATCACATTCTCCTGTCCCGGAGTTACACTAGGTAACACTAGGATAAGATATTGCCTATCTACATGAAGTTAACTGCTACATCTCTTTACTATTTTGTTTATTTTTGAAGATTTTGGTTTGTAAAAGTCTTTTGACATGGAGAATCTGCTACCAACATTTCATCCACAGACGAAGTTTCTAGAGGAGGGACTCCATAAGCATAATACTGCTGGGTTTGATGATGTTCATACCAGATCAATGGTACCTGATTTGAAGGAGCCTGAAATTCAGGTAAATTTACTATTATCATTAATCCAAAATATTTTGATAAAAGACATTTACTGTACAGAAAGGCACATGATTTCATCTTGCATCTTATTGGACTTACCCATTTATAATAAAAACCTTAAAAGGCCCAGGAGTCACCACTGAAGTAACTGATCTCAAATTCAGATTTCCTAATTATGTGCTGGCAAGACATGAATCAGTTGAATAAATCAGTGAAATATCAGCATGTTGCCATGGTACCTCAGGGTTAGAGAGTCACACATAGAGTATAAAATACATAGTTCAAATTCTGGCTATGGCTTAGAATTTTTCAGTTCTGGTTATAACCTTTTTATAGTGAATTATTTTCATTATTATACATAAGCAGCAGTTCTCTATATTTACAAACGATTTGGAAATCATATAGAAAAATGTTTCTTTTCCTTCGAAAATGTTGGCTCAAAGCTGTCTTCCTATTCTTTATTACTTGATCAAATTTCAATCAGATATAAAATATTGGAGTTTTAAAAGAGACTTTTCATGGCTTTTTCTGAACCTAAATTTAGTTTACAAATTCATAGAGAATTTTATAATTTTACAGAACACTATATGAGTCTAATTTATGCTCAGGTAGCTTCACTACTTTTCGTTTCAAGCTTTAAATTGGAATAACAGAACATTATCACAGCCAATAACTGAGATATGAGATGAGGTATAGTGATAAAGGACTTCAGTAGTTATTTTTAACATTTAAACGTCTTATTTTCAAGTGTGGGGAGGTACTTCACTTTCATTTGTTATACAAGAACTGTACGTCAGTGCCCAAACAGATCTTTCTGCTCATTGTCTAGACTATACTTAGCCTTTTTTGTTTGCAGATCTTGCTACTTCTCCTCTAATATTAACCTATGTCATAATCTTAAGGGCACATTGTTTTTGGAGTTAGATTTAAATTCACTTTAATTCTATGCCATTGATATTCAATAAAACATTAATATGTATATTGGCTGCATTATTTTCAAGAGGTTTTCAGTTAAATCATCTATAGAAAAGTTTACATAATCCCTTCATGAAAAATTGAAAGAATTGATTTTTCCCTGGTCATATATTAAACCATAGATTTCTTCTGATTACAATTATACATAGAATGGCTATGAAATGTATGGAATTACTGTCCTGAAATAGCCCAATTACTTATGAAAGTATCATAAATACAAGTGCAAGTAAGCTAATGAGTACAATCAATGCTGTGAGCACATATTTATACTTTATATATTCTTTTTTAAACCTTGTGCTCATGATCCTCTTTGCCATTCCTGTGTTTCTTTTTCAGTCACATCCAGTTTTATAAATGCTGGAAGTTTCCTCAGTTGTACTTTATGTTCTGTGTGTGTTTTCCTAAACAGTGATCGTTTATTAGGGATGGATTTATGCTGTATTATTTGATTATTTTTGCAACTTTCTGAAAGGCTCAAGAACAGAATATTGCTTTTCAGCATCTGTAAATTTTAGGCAACGTTGCTTTTATGGTAATGAAGATAATTTATTAAAGCTCTAAGATATTGCAAGTAAGGTGCTGCTCACTTGCATTTGGCCCAGGCCACTTTTGCAGCAAGCAGTTCATTGTAGATAACCAATATTACAAGTATTATTGTTGCTATTAGTACTTGTACTACTACAACTGCTGTTATTGCTATTAAATTCTTTTATCTAAATCCACAAATTATTGCTCCCATCCTCTTTTAACAGCACATTTCCATTTATTTTTGGTTTCTCTACAAATTATTCTACGTTCTTACAATTTTTATATTTATACGAGGGTTTGGTGAAAATTCATGCAACTTCTTTTTTCCTTGAAGGTACCAGTCTGTTTGGAAAATGTGACATACACAGACGAAAGGAGAAGGTGTTAACTACATGTGTGGACAATGAATAGCACTCAAATATCGTAGCACACTAATTTATTACCGTAGTTTACAGGGCAATATGGCCTTCCCTGTGCGAAAAATGACAAGAGTACACATACAGTGACACGACAAACCTTGGCCCAAAGACCCTCAAAGTAGTCCCCTGCTACTGTCACCACACGCTGCCAGAGATGTTGGAGGAGGTGAATACCATCTCCCTCAACATTTGCTGCATTATGTCTGAATTGGGTCACTTGTTCGCGCACAGGTTTAGCAATGTCCTCTTGTGTTGCAAACCACCTACCATGTAGTTGTTCTGAAATCTTTCAAATGAGATCAAAGTTAAGGGCAATAGGTCATGAGAGTACGGTGGGTGCTCCAATTCTTCCCATCTCCAACGTCGCAGTAACTGCTCTACACACACTGTTTTCTGTAGTTTTGCATTGTCGTGCAGGATTATTGCACTGTCCACAAGATCCAGTTGTTTTTCCCAAACGCCACCTTGTATATTTTGCACCGGGAAATCCCTGTAGTACTGTGCGGTCACTGCTCTGCCTTTTAGAAAAAACTGGCAAGCAATGGCACCCATGACGTCATATGCGATGATCA
This sequence comes from Mantis religiosa, assembly GCA_030765055.1. NCBI lineage: Eukaryota > Metazoa > Arthropoda > Insecta > Mantodea > Mantidae > Mantis > Mantis religiosa. The sequence goes on from JAUKNK010000166.1 coordinate 1,678,493, forward strand.
CCGTCAATTTGACTGGGGAAGGATTCTCAAGGAACTTCTGCCTCCTTGTTGACCCAGCATGTAGCAACTCCGCGGGCTGAAGTTTCAGTTCTGGTTTGTATGCCCTAGACAAAATTTCATGATCCAGATTATTCATGACAAGAATTGATTGCTGTCCTCTTACCAGCGTGCCAGGTGGTCAGATCATATTACATAGTGCACCCACATATAAACCTACATCAGTGCATGTGGTACCCACCTCGATGCGATTTTGCGTTGTTGCAGCTCATTACGCAATATCCTGTGGATGGTGTGTTTCTTGATGCAACCTGACATATGTAAGTTGAGTAGTGTCCATTTTCTGTCTTCATCCAGGAGCTGCTCGATTACGGCACGTAACATTTCGGTGTGCACACTGACAGGCCGTCCCAATGTTGCTCATCACTGGTTGACTCACGTTCTAGCTGAAACTTTCCTAGGCACTGTGCTACTGTACAGTATAGTAGGGTATAACTCCTAAGGGCATCCACGAATTCACTGCGACATTCCATTGCATTTCTCTCCTTGAGAATGTCTAGTTTGATGTAAGCGCGCTGCTCAACACCGGTTACTTCCAACTTACTCCACACTCACCAACGGACTGATTTCACAGCCCTCAAGGTCCTACTACCAGCTATCACAGATCCATCTGTTCTGCATATACTCCCTGCAGAGCTGCCCTGCGCCTGCATAACTTCCACACGATATATATATATATATATATATATATATATATATATATATATATATATATATATATATGTGTGTGTGTGTGTGTGTGTGTGTGTGTGTGTGTGTGTGTTTCTAATCCGTTCACATATCTACAAAAAATAAAAAATAGGTACCGCAACTTTTACGCCAACACTCGTAATTTGGTTTTTTATCATTTCTCATCTTAATATTTGTCCAAATATATTTTTTTACGAATTTTGTTTCCTTGCAGTCAAAAAGTATATGCTCTACATCCTCATATCCTCCACAAAATGGACATTCATCCTCTATATACCCATTTCACTGCCCTTTCAGCTTCCACACATCTCATCTCAGCCATACTATCCCCTTTCTTTCTTCACTACTAGCATAATCTGTATATTTCGCTCACTCCCAGCTAGTTTTCATTGGAACTTAGAATATAGGTGACCTTTTCTCTGATAATTGGCTAAACAAATTTTGAATCTCTATATCTTCGAATATTTTGTAAGCCACTTCCAAAAAGCTTTAAAATTTGCTTCTCTTCACCAAAATTCACTTATATCATTACTTTCCAAATTATTGCGTAAGGCACTTTTATGTGATTTACGTCCTCCAACGTTAAGCCATATCGAACGATGGATGGAATGGGTGAAATGATGCTCAAATGAGACCAGGGTCCATAGAGCTTACAGTTACCCGACATTCGTCTTTCAGGATAAGGGAAACCCGCGGTAAAAGCTTTATCTAGGTAACTCACCCTGACATACATTCGAACTCTGGATCTCTTGAGCGTGAGGTAGACACGCTAACACCACGCTACCAAGGTGGGCGCAAGGTATTTTTCATCCTAAATCTGGCAAAGCTTGTTTCCTGATATTTTAGGCATTGTTTCAATAAGTTGTCATGCTCTAAGTTCGTAATCCAATATTTCATTGCTCTTTCCATCACCAGCCATTTTCTGGGTACCCTTCCCATTTCAGTTTAAGCTACTTTAATTAAAATAATACAATGAAATGACTTGGACACTCTGTATTTCACATACCACATTTTTTTCAATGCACTTTACCTTTACTTGAAGGCATTAGCAAGAAATTGTCAACTCAAAGTTTTCAAATTAACCCACTTTTTGGATAGATAGAGTCAGACTCAAAAAGTAAACTCCATGGCCGAGATTTGACCCGGGAATGTATCTCCCGGTCTCCATCTGGTTGCTGTTAACAATTAAGCTACCATGGCCAACGTGCCATCATGACATTTAATTCTCTAACCGACTGGAAGACCGAGAGATCCGTGGTTCAAATCCCGGCCATAGCATTGAATTTTTCAGTCTGACTCTATCTGTCCAAATCTTAGCCTACACACGGTTAGTGTGGAACAACAATTAAATTTCCATTAAGCTACTTCGTTTACTGTAGCTATTGGTAATCCCAGAACTTCTTTATGGAACATCATGTGCACATGATCTACAACTTCCTACCCATTCTCTAGCCCCCACATTTCAATGCCATAAAGCATTCGAGCCTCCACCACCAAACTATATGCTCTTTCCAACCACTTCACCTCTATCTCTGGCACCTTAGATGGGCATCCCCTCACAGCCATCATTCCTGCTTTCTTTTATTTTTCCCATCTACCTCGTGCATCAGTTTTAATCCTATGTGCAATCACGCACACCTTTATAATCTACATCTCTGTTCCACTTGCCATCTTTACTCAATTTAGTTTCCTGCTGGAATACTTCAATCTGACTTTTTTCTCTGTTTCATTTTAAGCCCAATTCAACACAGAATTTGTGAACTTCTTGTAAAGGCAATTTTAACCTATTAATGGCAATGGAACCTACTACCAAATAACCTGCAAAAATTAGAGCAGGGAATTCTATGTCATTCATTTCAGGCAAAATCTAATTATTCTCACTTTTATTTTGCATATCATCAATAAACGGATTAAATAAAATTGGACTTGGTTTACATCCTTGCCTTAGCCCTTTTACCTCTCGCTATATTTTCCTTGTTAATGCGTGTTCTTCACATTTTCTCTTTATATAATTCTTTAAGTATGTTTATCGTCTGTTTACTTACTCCTTTCAACATTACTTACACCACAACATTTCCAACTCTGTTAAGTCGAAAGTTTTTTCCAAGTCAATATAGGCTATATACAATTTAACGGTTTTGTTTTTAAATAGTTATGCACAAAAGTCTTTATAATAAATACATTGTTAGCTGTCTGCTTTCCCTTTGTGAAACCCATTTGACAATCTGAAAGAATATTTTATTCTTCAACCAAGTCATGCAGCCTGTCTGCCAAAATTCCTGTTATGATTCTTCTTTCACTAGACAGCAATGCTATCCCTCAATTGTTGCAGGATTTATCCAAATCACCTTTACCTTTATAAATCGGCTGCATCATTGCCTTTCTCCAACTGAACAGAATATTTTCTTAAGTTTTCATTGTATCAAACAACAGTGTTAGACCTTAAACCTGTTCACATCTTTGCGCCATTTTCGGAGAGATTCTCCGGGTATAACATCTATTTCCTGTGCTCTGTTTCTTTTAATTCGTGTAATCTGTTTTATTACCTCCTCTTCTCTTATAAATCTATCTATGATTTAAACAAAATGGTTAATATTGCTGTTACAGTTTTAAGTATTTCAGTATATTTTATGCTATGTGCCTTGTATATTATTATCATTATGATTATTATTATCATTATCAATATCAGTATCAGTACCAGTATCATCATTATTAGTAGTATTACTAATCACTGAGGTAATAACATTACTTTCAGGTGACAACTGTGGAGTCGCCAACCTCTGATGAACGTTATGAAGGAGATGAACATATCAATCCTGAGCAACATGAAGTGCCAGATGTGAAACAACAGTTAACGAAGTTGCCAAAGATGGCATGTACTGAGAATCAAAGAAGTGATGGTGACAAGCACACCTATTCATCAAACAGTACACATGCCATGACAGAGAGAAAAGAACAGCCTTTAGATGATACGAATCAAATACTTGTTGCAATAGAAAATCTTTGTAGCAAGTTAGAAGGTATAACAAATGCTATGCATGTACTGGAAGAGAGAATCACTGCAGTAGAAGATGAACTGAAAATAGTACATGGTAACTATAGCCAGGTAATGGCATGTGAGTGTGGAACATACTGTATTTAAATTCATATTTGTTCTTGTATATTTCATCATTGCTTTCCGTTAGTTTGTGGCCATTTTCTTATTGCCCTTTTGTCATTTAGTTGCTTTCTAAGCCTTTGTGATATTATTTGCATTCTGTAGCTTAAAAATGTTTTTCTGCTCTTGAAGCTCGTTGATTATATCACTTGAATCATGTGATCTTTGTATAATAATTCGACACCCTTATGAAGCAATGTTATTTGTTTGCGGAGCATTCTGTAGAACACTTGCTCACTACGTCTATCTGTAATTTTTTTCATGGTTGGACTGTCTTCATTTGTATTTCTATTGGTCTACTCATTTTACTAATTTTTGTGACAGCTATGAAAATACATGGAAAAGGAAATGTATCCTTAAATGAAATACAGGAAAAACCCATTTTGGTTATACATATAATATGTTATAATTATTGGATAATATGAACATGAAACTAAAACAATAAAACTACAAGGAAAAAGATGACATGCCTTTTATTTACAAATGAGAAAATTTGAAAGTAACCGCCAAAAATACTTAAAATTAAGAGTAATCTGCAACCGGAAAGTTTTGTAAAGCGTTACAACGCAGACAGTGGAAGCATGTGCATTAATTCTGGTGGATACAGTGACAATGTTGACAAATATCGTCAGAAGTAATCACACATTGCGAGCACCGACATAATGATTTTGAAACATGAGCATATGGGTCAGGAACGTTATTTAACACACATATGTGTTTCTCTAAACTGCACACACGCTAGCGAACAGTTTGCTCTTTTAGAACATTGTAGTTGAAACGCTGAACAATTACACGCCTCATGTGATCATTCTAACGCAAATAAATGTTTGCGATAATAGCTAGGTTTTGCACAATACCAGAAAAAGCGATTATTTCAATAATTGAAGGAAAATTTTCTACAAAATGCAAGTATTGAGAATTATTGTTAAGTGCACCATAATATTTGCACTCTTCTATGATGGACACTAAAGAAAATGTTCACTATTAAATTTTACTGTGGGAAAATAACTCAGTAATTACAAGTTTTGTGATCAGTGCATTATAATATAAAACAAATTTACCGCAGTTCTCCAAGGAGTTACGATAATGCAGAGGGTAGGGTCACTACATTTTACCACCGGCAGGCCAGTACGAGAAATAACCCACTCTTCTGTGGTTCAGAAACAGCACCCCGCGAGAGCATAATTTGGAGATCCAGCAGCCGTCCTGCCGAAGGAGCTCCTCCTTACTCAGAGCATCCTGTCGTGCAGCGCTGAGACACCGCCGACAGTTCTTACCCTGAAAGAGACCACCAGATTAGAAATATTTGAAATGACCATAGAGACAAAATGGAGCGATAGGAAATTCGGGGATGTAATTACAGTAATGACGATAGTTCTGTGCCGGTGACCTACTTTCTTCGCGCACTGGAGAGAGTCTATGACCTAGCGTCACTTGCGCCTTCTGCTAGCGCTAGAAGATGAAAGCCAAAGCAGCACGGCCATATTTCACAGACTCGTCTTCATTAAAACTTACACCTTAAGATATATGGGCACTTGCTCATCTTAGCCACTGTGAAACAACAGATATTCTTTACTGTTTTACTTCTTTTCTTTACACAAATATTTTAATTTACAGGAAAATAAAAATCTGGCGATACCTTTGTGTGTTGTAGCGCATGGAAGTGATTTAGCCGATTCTCGTATGAAGATATGTTTCATCTTCATAGAAAACCGACCTTCCTTCGTCTCTAAGCCTTTTTATGACACGTAAATATGACGCGTGCCAAATTCTCATATAGCTTTCCTATAACAAGACCTTGTTGTTCCTTGTTTTCTTCCACTTGAAACCTATACCTCATAAGATAGCCTAAGCGTGCTAGGCCGAACTTGTTTATAACTTTGGTCAAAATTTACGAAGGCTTTGTGTTTTCATTTTGCATAAGTTTTAACAAAGGCCAAGTGAGGTAGAATGTAGTAATGGGATAAGGAATATAAACTACAGTAAATCAAATCTAATTGGAGCAAGAGCAGGCGCCTCCGTGGCTTATCTCTTGTAACATGTGGTGCCTCTAAGAGCGACGTTTCAATTGTACTATATGGCGGTAAAGTGTGTACAGTGTCAACCAAATATCTGTTGCACGTACAAGAATATCACAACTTTAGAAGCGTTGAATTCCATCAAAAAATTTTATGTCCCGAACTCGAACCTAAGTGTACTTAATAAATATTCTTTCCGAAGCTTCTCTTATCCTGTAAGAGGAATGTTTGGTTAACTCTAAGCTGTATAAACGCATTTCACTCCAATATCGTATGGGCAGATGCAATGGGGAAGAGTGCAATGAAGCGCTGGAGGGGTCGCTTTCCCAAAAATTTCAAGAGAAAAACAAGATAATTCATGCCAAACAATATATTTGCTCTCGATACATTTTCAAAATTTACTCGCGAACATCCGCGGTGCCTCGGACAATTTGACAGTTGCTTAGACTTGAGTGACCAGTTCCGCGAGCTCATTCATTACTGTATTTACGCATTCATAAATTTGAATACCATACTTCGAAAGTTTCCGGAATGAATCACGAGTCTTCGATAGTTAGGAAGCAGTGACAAATTTTTACACGCGAAAATTCTATAGTGTATGAAGAAAAGCTTATTTTTTGTTTTATGTGGCGCTTCTACGTACCACTAAGCATATTTGAATAACAATAAATATAGAATTCTAAGTAGACTGGTACTTAGTGTTGAACAAATAGGAAATTCTTGTGAAGTTTTAAGTTATTAGCAAAAGTGTGAGAATTGCCTACTTTAGGCTAACATTTTACGCCGTGTGGGCTAGCTGTAGAACAAATTAGAACGTCTGAGTGGAGAGGGGAAGGTTTTAGTGTGAACAGAAACTAAGTGTGACTGTACAATAGAAAGAGTACTAAAGAGTAGCCCTGGTTCTTTCAGTCATTATTCCCTTACTTTAATGAAGATTTTTATTTGGAGCTTCCCTCACTTTGAAAGTCACAACCCGACACTGGACTTACGTGTGACTGTACAATAGAAAGAGTACTAAAGAGTAGCCTTGGTTCTTTCAGTCATTATTCCCTTACTTTAATGAAGATATTTATTTGGAGCTTCCCTCACTTTGAAAGTCACAACCCGACACTGGACTTACGTGTGACTGTACAATAGAAAGAGTACTAAAGAGTAGCTTTAGTTCGTTGAGTCATTATTCCCTCTTATGTTAATGAACATTATTTGGAGCTTCCCTCGCTTTGAAAGTCACACCCCGACACTAGACCTACCTAGGACTGTACAATAGAAAGAGTACTATAAAGTAGCCTTATTTCTTTGGGTCATTATTCTCTCTTATTTCAATGAAAATTTTTTGGAGCTTCCCTCACTTTGAAAGTCACACCCCGATACTAGACCTACGTATGACTGTACAACAGAAAGAGTACTAAAAAGTGTTCTTAGTTCTTTGGGTCATTATTCTCTCTTATTTCGCTTTGAAAGTCACAACCCGACACTAGACCTACGTAGGACTGTATAATAGAAAGAGTACTATAAAGTAGCCTTATTTCTTTGGGTCATTATTCTCTCTTATTTCAATGAAAATTATTTGGAGCTTCCCTCACTTTGAAAGTCACACCCCGACACTAGACCTACGTATGACTGTACAATAGAAAGAGTACTAAAAGTAGTCTTAGTTCTTTGGGTCATTATTCTCTCTTATTTTAATGAAAATTATTATTTGGAGCTTCCCTCACTTTGAAAGTCACGCCTCTGGATACACAACAGGTGAAGAGCGACAATAAGCAAACACTCGAGTTATTTTGGTTCAGTACTTTTTTTTGTACGGAGCTGTACCTCTTATATGACTAACTGGAAGATCAAGTACATCAGTGAGTTGTTATATAAATCTAAGGAACTACCGTCTTTGCGAATAAGCAGATCGGGATGATCACACCAAATTTACACTTTGCACTGTTAAATACTTTGAAATACAGAGCAATTAGGCTATACCAAATTAAATCAAGTCATGTCCATCTGCAAGTATATTCTCCATGGCAGTGCACTTTGGCTGCCGATTTAAGAGACTTTTCATTTATTTTTAAATCATGCGACAAAAATGTCATTAAGCTAAAATTACGTGTATATATATTCTAAAACAAAGGGATTTAGTATATGATGTCAGTTTAATAATTAGTTATCGGACTTGCGGGGTAAGTTGAAGTTTATTAGCGAATGCAAAAATGTAACGTACGTGGCGTCAGCCCCGAGCGTGATAAACATCAAACCTAACTAGTCCAATACATAATTTTATCCGTTACATAAGAAAGTCATTTTTGTTTATAATTTATAAAAATAAATGATAAATTGTATGTCAAAATGAAGTATTCAGGCGGCGAAAGAAGAAATTCGAGAAGCAGTTGGGACTACTAACCTTAGATTCCTGTCACAAAATAGATCTGCAAATTATGACAAGGGTATTTATGTTTTAAGAAATGGTTCAATTCAAAAAAGTTTTACAAATATTTGCTAGGAAGTGATTTTAGCATATTACTAAAAATAATTGAACATCGGAATAGGGTAATCGGTAGTCAAATGTCTTTGACAGTACATTAGAGTAGGCGTTCCTGCTTTGTCTCGCAAATGTTAATTTTATTCTTTTGTTTGACCTGCTATACTGAATCTGGTAGACATAATTCGACTCTTTGCAGATTTTATTCGTGTCTAACCGAAAAAGTCCAACTTCTCAGTAACAAAAGCATCGCATAATGATGTGCTTTTTCGTTTGATGGTGTAACTTTAACGTAATTATTTAAATTATCCATCTGATGACATTTCTACAGTTCTTCTCAGTTCTGTTTCTTGTACTTAGGTATTTCGCTGAGTTAAACAATTGTTGGGGGTGACTGTACTTGGCCCATAAGTGGAAGTTTTCGTGTGAAGGAGTATATCTGGAGATCACACCAGCATCTGCTACTTATGAAGCCATTACGTGCAGTTAAGATGCGATGAGATATAGCAAACACTATGATAGATTCAAGAACGTCATTTTATAAAAATAGTGCAAGCATTGCAGGTCAAGAGCGGTAATTTTGTTGGGGCTTTGAACTGCTTTTGCTTTATCTCGTCAGAACATCAAAACCAATAATAAAACTCGGTTTGGACTTCATTACTACTTCTTCTATTATTATTATTATTATTATTATTATTATTATTATTATTATTATTATTATTATTATTATTATTATTATTATTATTATTATTATTATTATTATTATTATTATTATTATTATTATTATTATTATTATTATTATTATTATTATTATTATTATTATTATTATTATTATTATTATTATTATTATTATTATTATTATTATTATTATTATTATTATTATTATTATTATTATTATTATTATTATTATTATTATTATTATTATTATTATTATTATTATTATTATTATTATTATTATTATTATTATTATTATTATTATTATTATTATTATTATTATTATTATTATTATTATTATTATTATTATTATTATTATTATTATTATTATTATTATTATTATTATTATTATTATTATTATTATTATTATTATTATTATTATTATTATTATTATTATTATTATTATTATTATTATTATTATTATTATTTTTATTATTATTATTATTATTATTATTATTATTATTATTATTATTATTATTATTATTATTATTATTATTATTATTATTATTATTATTATTATTATTATTATTATTATTATTATTATTATTATTATTATTATTATTATTATTATTATTATTATTATTATTATTATTATTATTATTATTATTATTATTATTATTATTATTATTATTATTATTATTATTATTATTATTATTATTATTATTATTATTATTATTATTATTATTATTATTATTATTATTATTATTATTATTATTATTATTATTATTATTATTATTATTATTATTATTATTATTGTTATTATTATTATTGTTATTATTATTATTGTTATTATTATTATTATTATTATTATTATTATTATTATTATTATTATTGTTATTATTATTATTGTTATTATTATTGTTATTATTATTATTGTTATTGTTATTATTGTTATTGTTATTATTGTTGTTGTTATTATTGTTGTTATTATTATTGTTGTTATTATTATTATTGTTATTATTATTATTATTATTATTATTATTATTATTATTATTATTATTATTATTATTATTATTATTATTATTATTATTATTATTATTATTATTATTATTATTATTATTATTATTATTAATACTATTATTATTACTATTCTTATTAAATTGTTTGTATAAAACTCTCTATAATGTTAGGTTTGATAGAGCCCCGCCAGTGCAACGGACTTTCGTCTCGTAGGAGTTGCTTCACAGGTCAGTAAATCTGCCTATCTCCAGTTATTGAAGTTTTACTGCAAAAGTAAACGAGAACTTAATGCGAAAGACATGTGAATTTGAGGTGTCAGATGTGTTGGATATGCACGTGGGATGCATATTTTAAGAGAGCTTGGATGTGTGGGAAATGGGTACACACCCCGACATATCTTTTGCAGCTCATTACGCGCACAACACAAAGACAGAAATCGCATGCTCGGCGGGCTGTCGGCGGCCCCGCTATCTGACGGTAAATCTTCGTCCGCCGGTAACATGAGGTGAGGTTTTATATCTTCGTGTGCATCAACAACGGAGCAGCCTTCGATATTGTCCAGTAGAGCACGGCATCGATTTACAGGGCTTCACAAACGAATCTGGTTACGTGTCACTTCAGTAACTGAACTACTTCAAGACTTGACTTTCTCATCAGGAGTAGGCCATGATAGAAAAGTAATTGAAAGACACCATGGAATCTGGAAGAAGATACGTTACAGCCCACCTCTGTAGCGAGTCTGCTCACGTTCAAGAGGTCCAGAGTTTTAATCTCGGTCAGGGTGTTAAGAGATCTCTCCGTGGTTTTCCCTTATGCTGTAAGATCTACTATGTACCCTGTACACATTTGAACATCATTTCATTCATCGTTCGATCTGACTTAACGTTGGAGGTTTTCCTTTACCCTGAAAGATGAATGTCTGATAAATCTAAGCTCTATGTACCCTGTACACATTTGAACATCATTTCATTCATCGTCCGATCTGACTTAACGTTGGAGGTTTTCTCTTATCCTGAAAGATGAATGTCTGGTAACTCTAAGCTCTATGCACCCTGTACTCATTTGAACACTTCATTCATCGTCCGATATGAGTTAACGTTGGAGGTTTACCCTTATCCTGAAAGATGAATGTCTGGTAACTCTATGTATCATGTACTCATTTGAACAGCATTTCATTCATCGTCCGATATCACTTAATGTTGGAGGTTTTCCTTGATACAGGAAAGCGTATATATCGCCGAAAGGAAGCGGAACAAAGGAAATGTGCTGTGGCGCCACTTAGGAATCCTTGCAAATTAGTGCGGGGCTACAACCATCAAAGGTAATGCAGGGTTGGTATGACAGCCCGCAGCAGGGGCAAGCCGCTCACTTCCTAGGGGACGATGTCGACTTTACCCGCAAATATTAAGCGACTGACCTCCAGAACACCATCGTAAGGAAAACAAAATGATAGGTGGAGTGTCAGGCACTTGATGGATAATTTCGTCTTGCGTAAACATTCATAGAATTAGTATAGAAATGACTTTTTCGAAAATCAACATTCTTCGTAATATAGGTGAAGTTAAAGCACAGGTTTGAGCCCAGTCGCCACAAGTACCACTCTCATAAAATACGAGACACATACAATTAAGTGAACGTGGTGGAAAATAATTATTACTGCTTCTCCTAGGAAAGAAATAGCAGGAGAAAAATGACAGTCGCTTTCGATATTGTTGTTCAGTTTACCCCTCAAAAGTAACAAATGAGGTGTATGTTACAATAAAATTGTCCATAAGAAAAAAGAACACCATTGCGCGCTGCTATCGTTGCTGAAAAATAGGCATTTTATTATTAGACATAAATAATCTCTGCAAATAGTCGAATTATCTCTACCAGAGTCAATATAACAGGTCAAGTAGAAGAATAAAGTTAAAATTTGCGAGACAAAACAAGAACGCCTACTCCAATATAGTGTCAGACATTTAACTATCGATTACCACGTACATAGCTTAGCCCGATGTTCAATTTTTCTTTAGTGTTATGCTAAAATTACTGTCTCGCAAATATTCGTAGCACTTTGGACTGCATCATTTCTTAAAACATAAATATTCTTTGTCATAAATTGCAGATGACTTCTGTGTCAGCAAACTAAGAATAAGCACAACACAGCAGTGCAGTACAGTGCGGAAATAAACTACAGAGGCTATAGGAGGTGTATATATAGAAGTGAATTGCCAGATTTTATTTTGTTTCTCTTTATTTTACCATCTTGTTACTTTACATGAACGTTAAATCTACATGTTTGTGTTTGTATTCTATATCATCACTTTTACTTAACAAAGTAGTTGGCTGCAAACCTTATATTTCAACCTACTATCCAAAAGCTTGACATAAACAGTAAAAGTTCGTTAACCCGGTTCTATTTAACTCGGTCATCCGCATAACCCAGACCAGTTTTGAGCAACGATTTCTGTTTAACGTAGAAAATAAAAACTTTTTTACAGATAATAAGTAGCTGTTCTCATTAGGTACATTATTCGAATTCGGCTCACCTGCTTGGGACCAGGTTGTGGTCTGGTGTGTGTGACTTCACAGAAAACAAGATTGAAGATGAAAAAATATGTTTGTAAGAAAATTTTATAGACCATTTTAAAAATATCGATGGTTGTTCCTATGTTGTTGAGGACCTTGACAATGACGGAGATTATAAATCTTTTACAGAGGAAGGCATTATTGCATCATACAGTGTTACAGAAAATGAAAATGAAACGTACTCAGATACAGACAGTGTTGACGAACCAGCTGTGGTTATGACACACACAAGCAGGAACAAACATAGAGCAATTGATGCTTTATTTCGAGAGTCAAGACAAATGAACTTCTAATGTTAAAGCGGATGTGAGATAAGTGATAAACTAAACTGAGACAGCAGAGTCTCACTGCTGTTATGACCCACGAACAAGCAGTAACAAACATAGAGAAACTGATGCTTTATTTCGCGAGTCAAGGCAAATGAACTTCTAATGTTAAAGCGTATGTGATATAAGCGATACACCAAACTAAGACAGCAGAAGCTCGCTGCTGTTATGATCCACGTACAAACATTAGCATAGAGAAATTGATGCTTTATTTCGAGAATCAAGACAAATGAACTTCTAATGTTAAAGCGGATGTGAGATAAGCGATACACTAAACTAAGACAGCAGAAGCTCGCTGCCGTTATGACCCACGTACAAGCAGTAACAAACTTAGAGGAATTGATGCTTTATTTCGAGAGTCAAGACTAATGAACTTCTAATGTTAAAGTGTAGGTATGTGAGATAAGCGATACACCAAACTGAGACAGCAGAAGCCCACTGCTGTTATGACCCACGTACAAGCAGTAACAAACATAGAGGAATTGATGCTTTATTTCGAGAGTCAAGACAAATGAACTTCTAATGTTAATGCAGATCTGAGATAAGTGATACACTAAACTTAGACATTAGAAGCTTGCTGCCTTTTTTACTACCAACTAGTTTGTATTACAGTACATACAGTGTATGTGTTCTTAGGGGAAATTGTACCGATAGTAATTTCTAAACCCCAGCAAACGTATTTCGGTTACGTTATACATATTTTTACTCTAGTTAGCCTGATTTTCGTTAACTCGTAACGGCTCTGGTCCCAGATGAACCTGGTGAACGAACTTCTAGTCTATTTATTAAAATTTTGACCGTTTTTGTTGATAATTCTCTGCCCTTCAAATGTTGGACACGATAATAATCGATCAAGGTTCGATGTATCGAGCTACGCAGGATGGTGGATATGCAGGTTTTTGCATTTGAAAGTGGGCGGAGTTGGGAGCATTGCGACTGCAAGGTATCGATCACTTTAAAGGCAGCTCTCTCTCACGGTTTGCATGCGCAATGAGATGCTGTCATGCCCGCCCGCAGACTTTGCATATCACGTGACTTCATTGCGCCGCACCATTGGCGGAGCCCCCGCCGAGGAAGCCCAACCCCCGCGGATGCTGTGTAAAGATTTCACATTCGTTGCTCGTTTTTTAGTTGCCTGGGAATATTTATGCTTCGTTCGCGAGAGTCACTTAAAGCAAATGACATTGTCTCTGGAATACTAAATAACCGCGCACCATGTACAGAGACATTTTTAATTTGAATTTATGATGATGAGTTGAAGTTTAACAAAGCGGCTTTTCTAAGAAGTTGCCGGAACAGAAATATTAGCGTGTTCGATATGGTCTAGCCATATATCGAAGTCAACGTCGTCCTATCGATGGACAATCGATTAATATCGCTTCCAAATTGGCGAGTATGCAGAGATGGGGCAGAATGATGAGTTTACAGCCTTAAAAACCGACCTATAAAAAGGAATGTCTTGAAACCTACCTTCGTTTGTTTATCTCCTAGCAGGTTATCACTGCACACTGAACAAACAATACCCTACAAACATCTTTTGTAAATTAATTGTCATCTGCAAATAGAGAAAGTTCCTTTTATGTACATCTACAGAACATTCTGGGGCATACCTAAAGCAACAAATATTGCAGGACCCGTTCATCGAAGAAACACTTCACATTTGAGAGTACATCAACACTCTTACAATGTTACTAAACATATTTTCCATTTTAACAAAAATGACTTAGACCTGCTTTTAAAATTTGCACAAATACTTGTCTTCTACTATGGACACACAAATATCACCTCAACCTCTGCGTAGACTGCACTGTAGCATGGTACAACCCTTAAAAGTGGCAGCTTGATTGACTCCAAATTGAGTCAAGTCTGTCTTGCAGCAAACATAAACTGTGTAATTGGATACATCCGAGTGCAAACGTTTAGATTTTAAAGTTCAGGAATTTGATTCTTCCAATATAAGAACATCTACGGTGTTATCTTGTAAAAAATCTTGTGTCTCTATCTACTTCAAGGTAAATATTATCTTATTGCAGTTACAAGGGAATGCAGTAGACTTTAAGTGACAGTCAAATGTTTTATAATTGGTTGTCTAGTTGACGTCTTTGTAATTCCGTTCTCTTTGTATGTCCAAGGGAAAAAAAATGAAGGTTCAAGGGAATATGAGAATACAGTATACTTGAAGTGATAGTCAAATGTTTTAAAATTGGTTGTCTAGGTGATGTCTTTGTAATTTCGTCCTCTGTATGTCCAAGAGATAAAAAATGAAGGTACAAGGGGATATGGGAATACAGTAGACTTTATAAGTGATAGTCAAATGTTTTAAAACTGGTTTCCAGGTGACGTCTTTGTAATTCAGTTCTCTTTGTATGTATAAGAGATAAAAATATTAATAAAAAATTGGTATTTGAAAAAAAGCTGCAAATAATGATGGGGCCCAAATGACCTTGTTGTCGACGGGCCCTTAAACACCACACTCACTCACTCACTCACTCACTCACTCACTCACTTTTCATTAAAATAAGAGAGAATACTGACTCAAAGAACTAAGGCTATTCTTTAGTACTCTTTCTGTTGTACAGTCACTCGTAGGTTCAGTGGCGAGGCGTGACTTTCAAGGCGAGAGAAGCTCTAAATACTAATTTTCATTAAAATAAGAGAGAATAATGACTCAAAGAACTAAGACTGCTCTTCAGCACTCTTTCTGTTGTACAGTCACACGTAGGTTCAGTGGCGAGGCGTGACTTTCCAAGCGAGGGAAGCTCCAAATTATAATTTTCATTTAAATAGGAGAGAATAATGACTCAAAGAACTAAGGCTACTCTTTAGTATTCTTTCTGTTGTACAGTCACACGTAGATCCAGTGGCGAGGCGTGACTTTCCAAGCGAGGACAGCTCCAAATAATAATTTTTATTAAAATAAGAGAGAATAATGACTCATGGAACTAAGACTAATCTTTAGTAATCTTTCTGTTGTACAGTCACTCGTAGGTCCAGTGACGAGGCGTGACTTTCAAAGCGAGGGAAGCTCCAAATAATAATTTTCATTAAAATAAGAGAGAATAATGAGTCAAAGAACTAAGGCTACTCTTTAGTACTCTTTCTATTGTACAGTCACACGTAGGTCCAGTGTCGAGGCGTGACTTTCAAAGCGAGAGAAGCTCCAAATGATAATTTTCATTAAAATAATTGAGAATACTGACTCAAAGAACTAAGGCTACTCTTCAGTGTTCTTTCTATTGTACAGTCGCACGTATGTCCTGCTCACACTACAAGCTTCTCCTCTCCATTCAGACGTTCCAGTTTTTCTACAGGTGGCCATACCGCGTGAAGTTTATTAGAAAGTATGCAATTCACATAGTTTTGCTAACAACTTTGAACATCACAAGAATTTCCTATTTTTCATCACTGAACACCAATATAAGTAAAATACTACTGCTAATGCTATTGAAATATACTTACAGTTGTATTTAAAAGCTCCACATAACACAAAACAGAGCTACAGAGGCTTCACTTGACAAAATCTGACAGTGCTTCCTAACTATCGAAGATTCGCAATTGTTTCCCGAACCTTACGAAGCATGGCATTCTAATTGTCAAAACGTCCGCAGCAACAGAGAAGTTCGCAAATACATTTTGAAGTGGTATCCAGAACAAATAAAATATTGATTGGTATGACATTTCTTGGTTTTTGTCTTTTTTCCATAAATAATTGTATATCTAAAGGACATTTTGATGTTAAATTGTTTTTCAGGTATTTTAGTATATTTTTCATAATGAAATAACACATACGTTAAGTCGTATTTTCAGTCCAAATTGGCGTTATTTCGAAGTGAAGGGAAGGAAGGTGGGTTTAAAACAGATGCGGTTTCATTAGCGTGTACACAAAATTGCCTTCTCACGTTCATCCGAGACATTTTCTTGTCGAACCGCTGATATGTGGTTTGTGCGGTTTCATTAGCGTGTACACAAAATTGCCTTCTCACGTTCATCCGAGATATTTTCTTATCGAACCGATGATATGTGGTTTGTGCGGTTTCCGCTCCGTAAAAGTTTTAAACAAGGGAGATAAGAATGTTTGAGCATCGCAAACGGTTTGTTTCGGCGTCTTCTTTTGTTCCTGTCTTCAACTGCTCCCTCGTTAATTTTTACCGGCTCCATTCCCAATGAAAACTTAATGCTCCGTAAAGTTTGCATGATTTTTGTCCAGATGAGAGATCGTTGTGCTGCCCTATCTTCTCCTCGCGAAACATGCAATTACTTAATTGGCTCTAAAAAAAGAAAAATCAGACACGCCATCTCTGAATAAAGTAACACTCAAATTCATTTCTGAAAATTTTACACCAATATTCCACTGTAAATAGTGTTATAAAAAGATATCTCGGAATTGGCTAATTTTAAACAAAATATGCAGAGCACTTCTAAGGATATTTACAGAAAATTAAATATACTAACTTCATCTGACACGAACATATCTTTAAAACTGTTAGTCATTTTGGGAATAAAATATTATACGTAAAAATTTCCTTGCATTCGATATCTTTAGGAAGGAGATTTTCATCGAAACCTTGTCGTATTCACGGAACCTAACACAAAAACCAAAATTTCCCTCCATTACAATATTTGAATTTAACGTCAAACTACGGGGGCTGTTCAATAAAGAATGATCATACACCTTTTACGGTCATAATCTTTCGCAGTGAAATTCAATCTCATTATATTCCGTTAGCTTAATGTGACTAAAACAGCTGTAGTAGCTTAATTGTTGGTATTATTGATTCCCGCCTGTGAGAACCGGGAAAGTTCAGACATGTTCAGTATCGCCTACCGCTGCAATGGAGGTAACATGCAGTTAAAGTTGATTTTAGATGAAGATCCGGAGTTTCTTTCAAACGTAATCAGTGCTGATCAAACTTGGCTACATCATTTTGATCCTGAAAGGATACAGCAAAGCTCAGTGTGGAAATCTCCTTCATCACCAACCGCCAAAAAGCAAGAGTGGTTGCTTCTGCTGGGAAAGTTATGGTCATCTCATTCTTTGATATTCATGGAATGGTCTATCAGCATGTTGTACCTGCACACACATCAGTAACTGGAAAGTAGTAGAGGGATGTCCTGAAAACATTACAAGTCCATATCAGGCACAAAAGACCACATTCCCGTGAAGCAGGCTGGATGCTGCACCACGATAATGCGCGGCCGCATATTACCAATGTTGTTGCTGAATATCTTGCAAATATCAACGTGATGTGCATCCCTCACCCTCCCTATAATCTGGATTTGTCTCCATGTGACTTTTCCATTCCCTAACTTGAAGAAACACCTTCGCGCGAGGCATTATCAATCATCGGAAGCAGTGGTGAAAACTGCGGAGGCAATGTTGAAGGATCTCTCAAAAATGGTTTCCAGGATGTCTTTGAAGTCTGGCAGAAACACTAAGATAAGTGTATCCAATTCAGGGGAGACTATTTTGACAAAGAACCATCAAAATTATGAGGATGATTAAGGATACGCTGTCAAAATGTGTGATAATTCTTTATTGAACGGCCCTTGCATTTAAAACATATCTACAACTTACACACTAATAGAATAGATTTTTGTGTACAGTTCACAAATTCTGAGAAACTCCTTGTTATTTCTTCGAATTTTCCAATAATTACACCTTTCCAAATGGCAAGACGTTATTCATTTCTTATCTCTTGGACATACATAGAGAACGGAATTACAAAGACGTCACCTAGACAACCAGTTTTAAAACATTTGTCTATAACTCAGTCTGCTGTATTCCCATATTTCCTTGTATCTTCATTTTTTATCTCTTGGACATACAAGGAGAACAGAATTACAAAGACAGTACCTAGAGAACCAGTTTTAAAACATGTAACTATCACTTAGTCTACTGTATTCCCTTCTAAATACAATAAGATAATGTTTATCTTGAAGCAGATAGAGCAATAAGTGTTTGTACAAGGGTAGAGAATGTCCTGAGTGCGTTCAAATGACTATTACTCTTTTTGAGAGCAGGAAAAGAAAAACATTGCTTAGTGAATGTGTTTTTATATGAAATATTCTATATTTCTTGTACACAGATATACCTAAGTAATAATGCAAAACCAAAATTTTATGTTATGTCTTTGTCTTTCTCCGGCAGTTTTTTTTTAAAAAACGATTTTTAAAAAGATTACTTTTGCATTTACTTCATTCTATTCGAGATGGATTTCGTATTAGGTTATAGGTACAAAGTCTGTGCTGCAACACAGTAAACTTTTAAGCAATATACAGATTTTGTAAGGGCACAGCTTGGTCCGTATGTGAAGGTAGTGGCATGGTGTTTGTGACCGGGTAAATCGAGTTTCTGTCTTCCCAGAAAATCCCGGCTTTTCGTTTTATAATATTTTATTCAAAACTTCACGGCTACGAGGGCTGTTCAATAAAGAATGATCACAATTTATTTTTGACAACGTACTTTTACTCATACTGATAATTTTGAAAATCCTTCTCAAAATGGTCTTCTCTGAATGTGATTAACTTGTTCCGACGTTTCTGCCATTCCTTAAAGACATGCTGGACACCATTTCTTGAAAGATCCTTCAAAATCGCCTCCGCAGCCTTCAACACTGCTTCTGATGATAGATAATGCCTCCCACAAAGACGTTTCTTCAAGTTAGGGAATAGAAAAAAGTCTCATGTGGCTAAATCAGGGCTATTGGGAGGGTGAGTGATGCACTTCACGTTGATTTTTGCAAGATATTCAGCAACAACATTGGCAATATGCGACCGCGCATTATAGTGATGCAGCATCCGGCCTGCTTCACGGAAATGTGGTATTTTGCACCTGATATGGACTTGCAATGTTCTCAGGACATCCTTGTAGTATTGTCCAGTTACTGATGAATGTGCAGGTACAACATACTGATAACCATTCCTTGAATATCAAAGAATGAGATGGCCATAACTTTCCCAGCAGAAGCAACCACTTTTGCTTTTTGGGGGGTTGGTAATGAAGGAGATTTCTACATTGAGCTTTGCTGTTTGCTCTCAGGATCAAAATGATATAGCCAAGTTACATCAGCAGTGATTGCGTTTGAATGAAACTCCGGATTTTCCACTAACATCAACTTTAACTGCATGCAGACCTACATGCGAATGTCATTTTGTTCGGGAATCAACATTCTTGAAACCCATCGCGGACAAACACGTCTATTGTGTAATGTTGCTGTAACCAACGTGTGGGTGGCAACCAATTAAATGTCAAGTCTTTTAGAAAGTTATCTTAAGGCAATTGGTCGATCCTCTCTCACGGGTTGGTAATGAAGGAGATTTCTACATTGAGCTTTGCTGTTTGCTCTCAGGATCAAAATGATATAGCCAAGTTTCATCAGCAGTGATTACGTTTGAAAAAAACTACGGATCTTCCGCTAACATCAACTTTATCTGCATGCAGACCTACATGCGAATGTCATTTTGTTCGGAAATCAACAGTCTTGGAGACCATCGCGGACAAACACGCCTATTGTGTAATGTTTCTGTAACCAACGGTTGGGTGGCATCCAATGAAACGTTTCAGTATAGCAGAAAGTTATCTTAAGGTAATTGGTCGATCCTCTCTCACAATGGCAGCAACAGTGTTGTTTTCTTCCGTAAGAGCAGTAAGTGGAGCACCGGGTGCAGCTTCCTTTGAAATTGTCTCCCCTCTTTAAAGATTTTGAACCACCTTCGAGCTGTTCTGTAGGGAAGAACAGACTCTCGATAGGCCTTCTGTAACATTGTATAAGCCTCAATTGTGGATTTGTTGAGTCGAAAGCAGAATTTAGAAGCCGCATATTGTTTCTCGCGTGTTACCTCCATTGCCGCGATACTGAACATGTCTGAACTTGTTTGATTCTCACAGGCTGGAGCCAGGAGTACCAGCAATGAAACTACTACGGCGTGTTTGTTTCACATTAAGGTAACAGAGTGTAGTAAGATTAAATATTATTGCGAAAAACTATGACCGTAAAAAATTATGATCATTCTTTATTGGACAGCCCTCGTATTTTGAGGAAATGGAGTAATTTAGAAAAATTCTCCATATTTGAGGTAGAGAATGTTTTTTAAAGTTTCAGAAGATACTGGTATTAAATGCCAAGTGACAAATATTTGAGTTTTGGCACATTGATTTAAGAAAAAACACACAACAAATGCATTTCTTTGGGATTTAGTAAGTCTCGTCGAGTATTTCCGATGAAATTGAAGTACAGAAGTTTTTGGTAGAATGCAATATTCTCTAACCAACATAGAGTCGATCTAAGTTCTAAAACTCTTGTTCACGTAACCCAAATTTTGAGAAAAACAACTTAAAGATGGACATTCTGCTGCGGTTATTCCTGGAAACACATCTTCGTTTCTTGCGAATTTGGTATCTCTCATTTGTCACACAATTGTCTACAATAGTCACTTGTTTTTAGTGCGGCCTGCTGCGTATTTCTTGCTAACAAACATGTGTAATTTCGCGCAGTTATTTCGTGGACGGCATAAAAAGTAGAAGAACGCTCAGTCTTAACAAGTCATCGAGTGTCCATGGCGCCCACAAAAGCAAAACACATACAGGCAAGTGTTAAGATTTATTCAAGTGAGACGCTACACATAAATAATTCGATGTAACATGCAGGAAGAAAAGGATTTAACTGCGATAATCGCATCAGTGGCGTAATTAGGTACACGAGAAATGTGCAGAATTTACGTCGTAGAAAAGGGATGGGTCCTCGATAATCGCGATATCTTGATACTTCCGTGGTATCGACATGATCTTCAGAAAATTCGCTCGATCTTTTTTGATACTTTGGTGGTAAACCTGTTTTTTTTTCAATTTAACGTCCTCCAACGTGAAGTCATATCGGACAATGAATGAAATGGGTGAAATATTGCTCAGATGAGTCCGGGGTCCATGGAGCTTGGTTACCCGACATTTCTCTAACAGGATAAGGAAAACAACCGAAAAAAATCTTGCCCAGGTAACTCGCCCTAACCGAGATTCGAACTCGGAACCTCTTGAACGTCTGGCGGACACGCTACCTTCTACGCTACCCAGGCGGGCTCTGTATTGTTTATTTTATTTTAAAATCACAAAATATTATTGCTGCTAGTAGGAAAATGCGCGCGAGAAATTGCCAGGAATGTGGTACCTGTACAGTAACATTATACAAGAAAATAATCGTGTGTCAACTGTCAGTTAACAGTTCCCAACAAGAAATCCCTACATATCTCAACGAAGACTTGTCACCTCCTATTTCTAGTGTACTGGATTATTGGAAAACAAATTCAAATGGGTACCTCACCTGCAAAAGTTTTCTCTAAAAGAATATTTAGCACAGCAGTTCTCATATGTGACAGTAAAAGTAGACGTGACCTCAACAGTGAAAATGCTAGTATTTTTAAGAAAAACTTATAAAAGTGGACTGTCAACATTTTACAAGCAACATTTAATGCTAATTAATTAAAAATTACCGTTACTTTATAATCAGACCTCGTATGTAATTTGCTATACTTCTCTTCCATTCACATTCATTTATTACAAAGTTCGTCATACTTTTTTATCGCTCTTAGAATGAAATAGTCGCGAGTGATGTTTGAGAAATTAGCCTTTACTTGCCTCGTTGTGCTTTGGCTCATCGTGTCTAGAATACAATTGGGATTTGAAACAAAATGTGCCACGACATGATGTCCTTGCGGGTTATCTCTACCACTGCGCATGCGTCTAACGGTTTTATTCTTCTGACATGAAAGATAAAATATATTACTGAAATTGCTGTAATGGCAATTAATGGTAACCGTATTATTGAATAGTAACTGTTAAAACCAACCTCTGATATCTCTAGTTAAATAATTTAGGCTTAGGCTTTTTATTTTTGTTTGATATACCTGGTGCCGGGACAACTGACCCGGCTTAAAGGCTCTACATTTGCATGATATTACAGTTTTCAGTTTTTGTTCGTTTTGACGTAATGGCTTTACATAAAGCGCATACGGCGTTCCTTTATGGGCGTACGGAAATCAGGTTTAGTTAGTTCATTTTCTTTTAGGTGCTCCAGTTTTTCCTTGAATTTTATGTTTTTTTTGTGATTTTATTTACATATATAGCACACACACAGTGACACACGCACTCATGGGCACACGTAGTACGTCCCTCGCACTCACACACTCATTCACGCACACTTCACTTCACTTTGTACACTATTTACACTCAGTTGTCCTGCTGTGCGGCAGCATCTCGCTCAGTTCCTTGGACAGCCCGGGAGTGGCGACCCCTGCCGGCGGTTTGTGAGGCCTTAGACCGAGAATTTTGAGTGCGCAATGGGTGGTGAGCCGTCCTTATTTAATGTATTTTCACCCGTTTACGTTTGCGGTGTTTTGGCTCACCTTTCCCGATGTTATGTATTAAAGGGTTTGTATGGCGACGAATGCGCGCCCAAATGTAAGAGGCTCTTTTTTCCAATGCCTCGGGGATTGGCGAGATGTGGACTTCTTGATGGAGGGAGTCGTTTGTGGTGCGAATTGGAGCGGATAGGATTTTCCTAAGGGAGAGGTTTTGTAGGGTTTGAAGGTATTTGATGGTTGTTTTGGATGCGTTTGCTCAGGCTACACATGCGTATAGAACCACTTACAAAATGAACGACTTGTACAAGATAGCCTTTGAGCGGAGTTTCAGTTGTTTACTCCTAAATATGGGGGCGCACATCTTTAATCGCTGCCGCCCTTTGTTGGCAATATCTTTTATGTGGGTGGACCAGTTCATTGTGCGTGTAAAATTCACGCCGAGGTATTTGAATTGCTCGCGACAGTGCAATATTTGACCACCGTCGGTTAGGTCCATGGCCAAAGGCCGCCGCTTTGAAAAATGGATAAGCTGGCATTTATTTGCATTAATTTTAATTTACCAGCCATGGAGACATGAAAGGAAGCGGTCAATATACCGCTGCATCTCTAATAGGCCGAAACGAGGATTTTTATGGTGGTTGTATATTGCAGTGTCGTCAGCGTACATGGCCACTTTGCATCTGGCTTTCACGGAGAAGTCGTTGGTAAACAGTATGTACAATAGCGGGGACATGATGGCCCATTGCGGTTCGCCAGCATGCATGACTCTCTCCTCAGAGGAGGAGCTGCCCACTTGGACGTAGAAGCGTCTGTTTTCTAAAAAGCTGTGCAGAAGTTCTAAGGAATTTTGGAGTTCGGGAAACCTTTGGTGCAGTTTGTAAATCAGGCCGTTGTGCCAGCACCGATCAAATGCAGATTCTACGTCCAGAAATAGTGCCAACGTTGAAGCCCCATTGTTAAATAGTTATGTCACGTCAACAGTTAGTCTTAAAAGTTGTAGATCTGTTGAATGTTATTTTCGAAACCCGAATTGGGAGTTGGTAATGTCATCCAGTGACGAAAGTTGATTTTGGAGTCGAAACAGTAGCACCTTTTGGAGCGAATTACCAAAAGTAGACAGGAGACTAATGGGGCGGCAGTTTTGAGACTGCCTGTTGCTTTTCCCTTGCTTCGGGAGCATTATGATCTCGGCTGATTTCCAAGTGTCAGGGAAGTATTTGTGCTGGAAACAAGAGTTGAAAACTTTTGTGAGGTACACCAGGGCTTTTCTCGTGAGACGCTTGGGTTCCTCATTAATCACCCTGTCCGGGCCGTCGGCTTTCCCATTAGGTAGCTTCCTAATGAGCTTGTAGACTTCCTGCGGTGTTGTGAGGGGCAAGTGTTGCTCATGCCTCTGTGCCACCCAGGTTTGTACACATGTCTGGACTTCCCGTTCTAACTCGGGGTTCGTCGCAGGGTTCTCTGTGAATTTTTCTGCCACACAGTCTGCAAAACCCTCAGCTTTCTCCTCGGAGTAGAGGTGCAGGCCGAGGCAAGTGTGCAGCGCCTCAGTGCCTGAGTTGGCGCTCGAGGAGACTTTAAATGCCCTTACTAAATTTCCACAAAGAATGGTAGGAATGTGTGGTTTTTAACATTTTTGCTCCCACTGTTAAATTTTGTTGAGTTAGTTTGTTGCCGAATGATGTTGCTTAGCCATTTTGCTAGCACTTCATGCTCGGGCTCGCGGGTAATCCGCGACAGTCTCGTCAGGCACCGCCTTCTGGCAATGAGCAGCTCCACCTCAGGGTACGTGTAAAAACTGGGTGGGCTGGTATAGCTGGTAGAATTTCTTTTGGCCGTGTGCAGCGAGGTGGTGTAATTTTCAACGGCGGCCTCAATGTCTGCCTCGCTGTAGTATGATAGCCCAGGCTGCGCCATCCTGTGCATTTCAAGCGTAAATTTATTCCATTTATATTTGCGCTCCTCTGAGGGCCGGTCAAACCAGTCGTGATGGCGCCGCAAATGTCGAAATGCACTGGAAGATGGTCGGAGTCCAGGCTGTGATACACAATGTAGTTGTTTCCTAGTGCCGCATTTTTTGTGAGTGCGAAGTCCAAAATTTCAGTGCCCTGTTTTGTGCCAAAATGTGGGTTCTGGAGGAAGATTAACCTCGAGGTCTTTATTTTCTGTTATAAGTTTTACCAGTAGATTTCCAGCCGCGTTCGCTCGGCGGGAGTACCACCAGGGGTGCCGGGCGTTGAAATCTCCTGCAATTATAACGTGCTCCTTCATTGCGAGGATTTGTTCGAGGTCTTGTCGGAAATCGGTAGAGTGGGTGTTCGTGTCGTACCTAATTTAATGCGGAGGACCACCTTGATTTTAGCTGCAAACAAGGAAACTGATTTTGTGGACTGTACTCGATAGAGCTGTATTCATATCACTAGATAAATTTATTGCACACGCTACATTTCTTATGTGACTAATCATGAAGAAGACAATACATTTAAAATTTGAGATAAACTAAACCGGTTCTTTCATTGCAACAACAGCTGCACGCAGCCACACAACGAAGCACATCACATGTCTCAACATGTCTGTAATTAAAAAAGGAAGAAGAAGCCTCTTTTCTTGCGAGCTGGCGAGTCACATGATGAGCTGGCCGCGTAAGCGGCGCCAAGTGACATATTCATGCACCCGCCGGAACAAATGACGATAATGGAGCAAACTTACTGGGGCCCAAAAAACTGAACAGTTTTTTATTTAACATAGACACACTTTGAAAAATATCACTGTTGTTCTTGAACTGGCAGAGGACACAGTTTCACAATGGGACGCCTATATTCACCCTTAGAATTCGCACTGTAGCTACCCGCACTAAACCATCACCACCAGGATGAGTCTCAGTGATGATTCCAAGTTCCCAATGGACAGGAGATGAATTGTCCTCCATTAGCAGGACCATGGTGTCTGTCTTACGATTTTCACTGGAACTGGACCACTTTTGCCTCTGCTGGAGTGAATGTAGATAGTCGGTTAACCACCGCTGCCACAGATGTTGTAGACGATCTTGGAGCTGTTGCCATTTCTGTAACTGATTCAGATTATCAGAACAAGGTGATGGTATGAAAGTCAATGGTTCTCCAATGCGGAAATGACCTGGAGAAAGGTAGGAAGTATCAAAAGGATAATCAGTAAGGCGTAGCAATGGACGGGAGTTCAAGCAAGCCTCAATTTGAATTAGTAATGTGGTTAATTGTTCATAGGTCAGTACTTGTGTACCCATTACTCTGCCAAGATGATATTTCATAGATTTCACTGCAGCCTCATGTAATCCTCCAAAGTGGGGTGAGCTGGGTGGTATAAAAGTCCATGTGCATTCATTAGATGAAGCGTAGTCTTGTACAATCTCTTGGTGCTAGCGAGATTGCAAAAGTAGTCTAAGTTCTCTAAGTTTGCTGTTAGCACCTACAAAATTTGTGCCATTGTCACTTAGGATCTCTTTACACAATCCTCGTCTAGCTCTAAACCTTCGTAAGGCAGCAACAAAAGCATCAGGAGTCATGTCTGAAACCAACTCAATGTGAATTACCTTTGTGGATAAACAAAGATAGCTATGTAGGCCTTCACATGACACTTGCTGCGAGGTGAGCCATAACGTAGGAAGAATGGACCAGCGGAGTCAACTGCAACTCGTAGCAAAGGTCTCGCTGGAATCACTCTGTAGGTAGGTAGATTGCCCATTAATTGTTTAGCTCCCTTGGCGTTGATTTTGAAGCACGGCAGGCACTTGTGTAGGACTGACCTAACAGTTTCTCCTATTCTTGGTATCCAATACCGTTGTCGAAGAGAAGAGGTAAGTAGCTGATTGGAAGCATGCAAAAGTTAAACATTTTCACTTTCAATAATTAGCTTGGTAAGATGATGCTTAGGAGGTAAGATGAGCTGACGTCTTGACTGGAAGGAAATTCCAGCCTTCTCAATTCTTCCCCCTAATCGGAATAAACCTTCATTGTCGACAAGTGGATGCAAAGGTTTCAATGAGCTTTTAATAGGAACGTGTCCTTTATCATTAAGTTCTGTTAACTAGGTGATATAAGCTGATTGTTTAGCAAGTTTAATGCAGCAGTGCAATGACTGTTGAAGCTCAAGTGCTGAGAGAGGACCTTGCCCTATCGTGTTGCTGTTTCTACAGTTGAATGCAAATCTCAGCATGTAAGCTGTCACTCTCTGCAGGCGTAACAATTGTGAAATACGAGAAATGATACCATCACTTTCTGTAGTGACCATCAAGCATGCAGTAGTGCGTTGCTCAGTGGCATCTTGAATATCTAATCGTTTGGGTTGTTCTGGCCAAGATGCAACGGGTTGTGAGATCCAATCAGGACCTTTCCATCACAAGTCATTTGAGGCAAGAGGTTTAGTCGAAACTGCTCTCGAAATGAAGCTGGATTATTTTGAGTAGCTACATATCGCCAAGCAGCAGTTTCTGATATCTCTTGTATTTGTGAAACTCTGTTGACAATAAAAGTTTTCCATTTGTGTAGTTTCGATTAAATCCATGCTAGAACAATCATAGAGTCCGTCCATAGATAGTTCTGTGAAGTCTGCAGCTTAAGGTTAGCTACCCCAAGTAAAGTTTAGCGAGTAGTAAAGCACCACAAAAATAGAGCCGAAGAATGGCTTGTTTCTTTAATGGTGCAACCTGGGATTTGGAGAAAAGAAGTCTGGTTTTCACCTCATTGCAGCTGTTCATAGAACGAAGATAAATGCAGGCACCATAAGGATTTTCTGAGGCATCGCAAAACCCATGAATTTGTATGTCCCTTAACGTTCATGTTATTAGGACGTGTCTTGGAATACGTATAGCATGAATGATGGACAATGTCTCGCAGAAATTTAGCCATTGCTGGATGAGGTGAGATGGTATCAATTCATCCCAACCGAGTTTTTCCAACCAAAGAGATTGTGGAAACATCTTGGCATTTATGACAATAGGACTCACTAGGCCTAAAGGATCAAACATGGATGATATGACAGAAAGAATGCTTCGTTTGGTGTAGCTAGAATTTAAATTATCCTGAAGAGATGGATTGTCTTGAGTCTGGAATTGATCTGTTCCAGGATGCCAGAGGAGACCAACAGCATGCGCATTTTCACTGCTATCCAATGAAAGTGGAAGTTGTGTCTCTCTGTGTTCCGGTGGAATGGATTTTAAAATATCTTCATGATTAGAAGATCATTTCCTAAGTAGGAATCCGCCACTGTCTAACATCTGAAGTAGCTGCCTCTGAATATGTTAAGCTTGCTGTAGATCATTATGACCACATAAGCGGTCATCTATGTAGAAGGATTCACGGATAGCATGAGAAGCTAGTGGATATTTAGCCTCTTCCTCTGAAGCTAGTTGATGCAAAGTCCTTATGGCCAAAAAGGATGCAGGTTTGGT
Source organism: Mantis religiosa (assembly GCA_030765055.1). NCBI lineage: Eukaryota > Metazoa > Arthropoda > Insecta > Mantodea > Mantidae > Mantis > Mantis religiosa. The sequence continues at coordinate 1,707,234 of JAUKNK010000166.1, forward strand.
ACCATATGTGACTGTAGTAAGAGCGTAGTCCTTGATAGGTTCATCTTTGTTTTCTCGCTATACTATTCTTTGGTCTTGATCATCAGGACGCATTTTCACTCGCCTGTACATCTTAGAAATGTCAGCTGAGAATGCATAGCGATAAGTTCTGAGGCGTTAAATTATGGAGGTAAGGTCATCCTGAATAGAAGAACCCAACTTCAGCACATCATTCAAGGATAGTCCTGAAGATGACTGCGCAGATGCATCAAATACAACTCTGGTGCGAATAGTAGTAGACAAAGGTTTGAAAACTGCATGATGCGGAAGATAGTAACAAGTTTCGCCTTCCTTTGGTGCTGACACTTGCACCATGTGCCCCATGGATTCATATTCAGAGAGAAATTGAGTGTAATCTTCTTTAAGTGTGATGTCGTTTTGAAGACGTCGCTCTAAGTGCTTAAAACGATTGATGGCTTGCTGTCTAGATTCACCTTAGCGATTTTTGTCCTCCTTGACGGGTAGAAGAACTGTAAAGGTACCATCGGCATTACGAGTGGTTGTTTTTACATAGTATTCTTCACACTTCTTTTCCTCCATAGTAAGAACATGCTGAGGAAATTCTTCCAAATCCCAGAAACGTCTTAACTGTTTGTCACGGTTATCAATGTTGATGAAGAAATTTTGCTGAAGCAAAGACTTAGCCTTGTGCTTGTATGATGACCTGGGAATAGGGCCTGATATTATCCAACCGAGGGCTGTGCTGGCTAGTATAGGATGTCCTTGTTTCTTTAAGGTTTTCCCATGCAATAACTCGAAGAATAAGGAATTTCCGATTAGGATTTCAACTTCATCAGGAATGTTGAACCTAGGATCTGCTAATGGAATGCTAGAAGGAGTATTCCAGTTGTACAAATTGATATGTGTGGAAGGTAGTTTTCCTGATGTACGAGAAAGTGCTAGACATTCAATTTTAGTCTTAAAATCATGTACCATAAATTTTCAGATTGACCTGAACATGGTGAGTGGCCGTAGAAATGGTGCCATTTATACCATTGATAGGCGTATCAGCTGTCACCTTGTTAAGCTGTAAGCGCTTCGCAAAATCTGCAGTTGTGAAATTGGATTGACTGGCAGAGTCGAGGAGTGCTTTACATTGTATGAAATTGCCATATCTGTCTTCCACTTGTACTAGTGCGGTGGCAAGCAAAACCTGCTGTGTGGATTTTGATTTAAAAGAACATTAGCTAGATGGCGCGTTAATCGTTCTAGTAGAGCCATTTACAGGACTAGATGAAGTTGCACGTGAAGCATCTTCTCTGTTACTATCCTGAAGCAACTTGCTGTGAGTGGATGAGCTACAATTGCAGTATGAGGCACGATTACATTTACTTGATATGTGATTAGGAACAAAGCAATTGGCACAAAGGCACTTGGATTTAATGAAAGTCCAACGCTTATGCACATTAAGGTTTTTGAAGTTATCACAAATATTTACCATGTGCTTGCACTGACAAAATGGACATACGCGATCACTCGTGGATAAGTAAGAATGTTTACTGTCTCTGCTGTTGGGCTTAGCAGAGTGTAAATCAGTCTTAGGCTTAACTACCGTCTTGTTACATGCAGTGTTAGCAAGCAATTCAAAAGAGTGTGCTCTTGCTTCTAAAAATTGCATAAGACCCTTCAAAGAAGGGAAGTTTTGAGAATCTATTTTACTCTCCCATTCTCTGCGAGTGATGTCAGACAAATGTTCTAGAAGTTGCATTAAAATGATTTCATGCAAAGGCACTTCAAGTTTTAATGCTTCAATGGCTTTCAAGTTATTTTGAAAATGGTTGAGCAAGGTACGTGGTTCATTTACTGTTTACTCATGCATTAGTGGTAGTGCTAATAAAATTGTTATACGAGCTGTAGCTATTAATCTTGTATTGTTATAGCGTGCGCATATGAGCTCCAATGCTACATCAAAATTTTCACTAGTGACAGGTATGTTCTGTATTAGTGAATGAGCTTGTCCCTTGAGAGAGGAAAGTAAGTAATGATATTCCTGAATAGTATCTAAAGCTTGGTTGTTTACCACTAAGCTTGTAAATGTGTCATAGAAATGTTTGAAATGAGTGATATCACCCTCAAATTTAGGTAATTGTATCACAGGCAGTTTGATAGCTTTAGCTGCTTGTGACGATTGCGACTGCACTGTGTGCTGCGAAAGTCCAGAACCATTTTCTTGCTGTTCATGTTCCTGTATTAATTCAGCTAACCTAGCCTTGAATTCGATGTAACTGTTTCTTGCTTCCTCCTTGTGTTCTGCATGCATATCTAATTCAGTTTCCGCTTCCACAAGAGATTCAATTTGGGTCTGAATAGCTTGATATTTCTCCCAAATTTCACTTAAGTTATCGAAATTAGCTCTCAATATGAAACTGTTGACCTGTTCTGGTAATTTATTAAGAAATTTTCGAACAAAGGTAAATTCCCTTATGATTATAACCCTTCTTTGACAAGAGCTTTCAAATCCTGCTACATATTGAATGGCTATGAGACTTGCTTAAAGGAGAGAAAGAAAGAAAAGGAATGTTCTGAGCTGAAGTGTGTTGCGATGCGGGCTTCTGCGTCGTTGCGAATGAAATGCTGATCATCTGCTGCGTAGATCCCGATGCCTGGCGTCCTGGGGCCCATTGATATACATCCATGCAAAAGAAACTGTTGCGTTGCACAATAAATATCCGCCCGTGAAGGACCAATGTTCGTGTCGTGCTTAATTTAATGCGGAGGACCACCTTGATTTTAGCTGTAACCAAGGAAACTGATTTTGTGGACTGTACTCGATAGAGCTGTATTCATATCGCTAGATAAATTTGTTGCACACGCTACATTTCTTATGTGACTAATCATGAAGAAGACAACAATACTTTTAATATTTGAGATCAACTAAACGGTTATTTCATTGCAACAACAACAACTGCACGCAGCCACACAACTAAGCACATCACATGTCTCAACATGTCTGTAACTAAGAAAGGAAGAAGAACCTTTTTTCTTGCGCGCTGGCGAGTCACATGGTCAGCTGGCCGCACAACCGGCACCAAGTGAAATATTCACGCGCCCACCGGAACAAATGACGATAATGGCACAAACAGTGGGGGGGGGGGGGCGATAGAGGGCTACCTGCATCACTGTTGTCCTGTTAATGCGTGTTTTAAGAGCCGTGTACTCTAACGCTGTTAATGGTGTGAGTGTGACAGGAGCATGCGCCAATTTGTTTTTGAGTAAAATGGCGGTTTCACAACCTTGTCTGCCAATTCTGTCATTCCGAAAAGTCTGGTCACCCCTGAGTACTCTTGATAAAATTTGGTTTCGCAAATAAATGCAACATCAGCTTTGTTACGCCGCAGGTAGTTCTCAAGTATGTGCTGCTGCCTGTAGATGCCGTCGGCATTCCAAAGGAGCGCGCGAGTTTAAGTTGTACCTCCCCTTGGTTGAGCCATTTACTCGAAGGCTTCTGAGAGGAACCATATTACAGCTTCTAATCTTCCCAAAGTGCTGCTGTAGCTTTTGAAATTCGTAACGAAGGGCTGTAGCTTTGGTAAGATTGCTTGGGTATTCAGTTCCTTAAGGAGACTGAATACCTCTTTAATGGCACCTAGGTCACCAGAAGGCGCCTGGGTGGGGGGATATGTTGGAGGTTGGCCAGTTTGTGGCGGCACGGGTGCCGTTTGTCCTATCATGGCGCCTGCAAATGAGACGCCTTTTCTGACCAGGGCCGGGTTGGCAATAGGTCTTGGCCCTGGTTGATAACTTTGGGGTGCCCTGGCTATGGCTGCTAGTTGGCGACGGTGGCGTTCGTTGTGGAACGTCTCGCAACCTCAATAGCTAGCAGGGTGCGTCTCCCCACAGTTCACACAGTGGGGTGTAACGTCCTGCTTGGCCTTCTTCGGGCAGTCAGCTAAGCGGTGGAGGCCACCGCAGAGGACACACCGGGAGGTCATCTGGCACATTTTAAATGTGTGCTCTAAATGCTGGCAGTTAAAGCATTAAATAATATTACGGTGACCATGATATGGCAAACCTCTCGCTCTTGCAGCAAGTTCTGATTTTTTTGTGGTTCTGTCCAGTGTAACTTGGAATTTGGCAGGGGCCTGCCATGGGATTTAAGCTGGCGTGCCTGGAAGCCGGTGTAAGCTTTCTCCTGCAGATCTTCTTTGATGAAGTCCTCCTCGGGGTCCTCGGGGAGCCGCTTCACGATGTAGCGGGGAGCTCTTCTCTTCTGGGGGTGAAGCTGAAATTTTCAATGCGGGCGCTCTTCAGGAGCGTCATGGTCGGCACTGAATCCTGCTTCCGTTGAAGAAAGAGCTTCAGGCACGTGCGTGTCGTCTGCAGCTGGTATTGATCGGCGGGAAGAGAGCTCCGGAGGACGCGGAGAACGTTTGTCGTCTGGCGACCGTCGGGAATGACGATACCCGGCGGCTTTTGGGCCTCAGTTGAAGGAGTAATTGTAGCGGCGGTAGTCGGGATGGGGGTATTCATGGAGGTGGATGGTTGTGAGTGCTGCATTATGAGGGATGGTCAGGTAGGTCTTTGTGGTTTTTGGGAGCGTGGGTGTGGGATTTGAACGTGGTGGTAAATTGGCGCCGGTTTTTTGCTGGCGTCGATCGGTCAATGTCCTCAGCCTCCTCATGAAGACAGCGCCGCGTATCTATTCGCCTTGTTGAGTGGCAGATTGAGCTGCTCTGTCTTATATTTTTTCCGGTATGGGGTCCCGGGCAATCACTGTCGGTATCCAATTCCCGGCCACTGCTCCGGTGTAAGAGGCGCTTTCTTTGTGGGGCGACTTGCCACCCTTCGCCGAACTGCACTAGATGGCGCTTTATAATAGCGTGCTCTTGGTAGCAGCGCACCAGGTGTCTAGCCATTTTTGGAAATCCCGGGAGTCCGGGGCCATGGCTTCCAGGATTTTTGGAAGTGATAGATCTCCTTCTGGAGCTCTTTAACTTCCTGAGACAGTTTTGGGAATTTTCGGGTCATCTCCTCGTCCTCCGCGCAGCTCTGGTCCATGGAGACGTCACCGAAGGTGGATGGTGCAGCCAATGGTGCTCTGAGAGGAGGAACGTGGCTGCTAGTGGCATGTTATGCACCTATAAAGGCAGCCGGCTGACTGCCTCGATAGCTCGTCTCTCGAGAGCCAGCGAGGAGGATTCGTAGAGCCAGGACGTCCTGATCCGTGGTTTGCTTGCAGACGTCGACTCACCCACGTGGACTGTACAACTCGTGTGGTAGTTTAGGCGCGCAGCAACCAGCCGCGTCGTGCAGTAGCCAGCCCGCCCAGAAGCAGCGCCTAATGGCCTTCCTCCAGGCGCAGCAAGCAACAACAGCAGCGGCAGCAGCATAAGCACCCTGCCTTGCCAGCAACTCGCCTGCCGGCCAGCAAAGCAGCCTTCCACTGCTTTAGGCGGTTTGATCCATAAGAGCGGGAGCCTTAACAAGAGCTAGAACACCCCTTTCATACTACTCTCACCTCAGTCATCTTTCTTTCCTACTGCGACAGACTGACTGACAGACAACGAAACAGCGGGCTAGCAAGACCAGAGCCAAGGGTAAGGGCCATTGGCCCTAAACCTCGAGCCGATATGGCTCGCACAGGCGCCTCCTAACGGAGTGTCCGGTCCGCTGCTAGCAGCCGGATGGCAACCGCCGCAACTGAGACTGACGGACCAGGACCCAGTGCACCTTCCAGCTCCCAACAGTGTGCTGAATCTGTACCAGCGTATAACACGCGCACTGGGCAGAAGCGTCTAGCTTCTGCACCCAGCTCACCTCCTTCCATGGACCTGCCTCCATGCCTTACACCTCTGCCCCAGTCTGACGACTCTGATGCGGACGATTTTGTCGTGGTCGAGGGACGCAGGCGGAAGCGAGCGTTAGCCGATCAGCATAACCACCACCACCAGCACCACAGGGCCAAAACCAACCCTCAGCCAAAGAGGGGCCAAAAGTGCCACCTATTGTGGCAGACACGTTTAAGACCCACGTGTCAATCATGCGCCTTCTGGCCTCTCGCCTGTAGCACCGCTTCGAGGCAAAGAGAAAGCCTAGAAAGCTTCAGATATGCACAGGCTCTCTGGAAGACCTGGAGACGGCGAAAACCGTACTGAGGGAGCAGAACATAGATTTCTATAGCTAGTCCGCTCAGCGCCCACATGTTGAGCGCAGAATTATAAGAGGGCTAGACTCCGACTGCACCCCTGACGAGGTCAGGGCAGCTTTAAAGGAGGAGTGTGACATCGAAGCCCTCTCGGTCGCGCAGCTGCGCAAGACTGTCCGGTCGGACAATAGGCCGGCCAAAGTGCCTATGCCGCTTTTCATAGTCCTTGTGAACAAAGTGCGTGACGCTGAAACTCAGCCGATCGATACCGTTCGCAGGCTTATTTTCACCGTCGTGAAAGTTGAGCGCTTTCACGGCAAAGAGGGACTGGTGCAGTGCCATTGATGTATGGGCTTACACTACTCCAGCGCAATGTGCGAGCGCAAGCTTCCGTGCTTGGTGTGCGCAGCCGCATATGTTGAGGAACTTCCCCAAGCCTTCTGAAGAACGTCAGTTTGCGAACTGTAAAGAGGTGCACGCCAGCGTTTACAAGGGCTGCCAATCGTGGCAGCGCATCATCGAGAGCCGCCGCCAGGGGCATCCAGAGCCGGCCACTGTCCACCCGGGGGCGTATTTCGCGGCCGCCCTCAGGAAGGCCGAGACCACGCTGCAGCAAGCGGAAGCGACTGCTGTCCAACCTGCAGCCCCTACAGCACCGCCTCCGACCGAGGAAAGCAAACCTGCACCCTCACAAAACAGGGAAAAAAGAGCGGAATTCCAGATCCAAAAAGAGCGGGAAAGCCGCTATTCCGCCTCCTGCACAAACAACCAATGATCAGGGCCAGCCTGAGGCCCCGGGCTCAGCTGCCCCTACACCGCAGCCTGTGCCACCGGTGGTACCTGAACCAGCAGCACCCCCCTCGGCGGCACCAATCAGTCCAGCACCTCAGTCTGCTGCCTTTGGGGACACGATATCCCAGGCAGACCTGGACGAGTTCTAGGCCCTCTCCCTGTGGTTCGGTGACCTAACTCAGAGAACCCTCCCGGCCCTACGCAACAGCAAGCTGCAGTTCGAGAACCCTGCATTGACGCCGATGCAGAAGCACGCCATTGTGCTCAAAACGCTGGAAGAGTTATTCCCGGGGTCCGCTAAGTAATGACGTCCGGAGTCGTCCGGAGGCCATTACGAGCCACGTTCTGGGACGCGAATGGATCCGGGGTCATCATCCTAGCGTGCTTGAGTTTGTACAGTCCTTCAGTATTGACATTCTCATGGTCAGCGAAACCCATCTGTATGCTGCAACCAACTTCTCGCTGCCAAGCTTTGTCACCCTCCGGTCCGATCGGGTCGGCCGACGAGGTGGCGGCTCCGCCATCTTTATCAGGAACCATATCACGCACTCACCTTTCCCACACCCCCCACTCCAGCACTTGGAAGCCTGTGCCATTCGGCTTTCCATTGGCGGGCTAGACAGGCTGCTGGTAGTGGCCTATGATCCTCCCAATGCTCGCTTCTATGAGGCGGACTTCAACCTCCTGTTCAACCTTCATCCAGTGGTATGCATCGCCGGCGACCTCAACGCGAAACATGCCCACTGGCATAGCCGCACAGCTAACACCAAAGGGCGTGGGCTCTATCGCCTCATCAGCGGAAACCCAAGCCTTGTCACGCACGGCCCGGGAGGTCCATCCAGCCCACGGCAGGCCGGATGTGCTCGACATCATGCTCACCAAAAATTTTCCATATCACCTAGACCTCTCGGCAGTCAATGAACTGGACTCCGACAATGACCCAGTCCTGGTGGACTCTAGCGTTAACATGCCAGCTCTGTTAAACCCAGACTGGATATAAGAGGTCGACTGGAATGCAGCCGGCCTAAACCTGAACCAGTCAGTAGACCCGCGACCACGTATCGACTCTATCGATGCGCTGGAAGCGGCAGCCTCTGACTTCTCACAACACATCGTAAATGTGGCACGTTCCCACACATACCGCATTCCCTCAAACCACCACAACCCCATGACCATTCCAAATGAGCTCCGTTAGCTGCTTAAGGCTAAAGAAACTGGCCGGAAGCTATGGTAGCGCTTCCGCCATCCTAGAATACAGGCAATCTAAAAGAGGTTCAAATCCCTGGCCAGATGGCTGCTTCGTGCCCACCGTTCTTTGGCCTGGGAGGCAACAATGAAACGGCTGGACCTCACTGAGAAGCATACGTGGCGGATTATCCGTTCCTTACGGAAGAAAAAAGGTCAATACCAGCATCCTCCCCATGGCACTCGAGGGCGCCTCGCCTTTGAGCCCCAAGAGAAGGCCACAAGCTTCGCCGACTATCTAGAGTCTCAGTTCGAGCCACTGGAAAACCCGCAAGACGACGAGTTCACCGAACTCGTGGAGGAGGTGGTGGAATACCTCTAGGAGGACCCCCCTCCCCCACGCGACATGATCCACATTCTAATTGCCACCCCCAAACAGGTGGCAGCCCAAATCCGTAGCCTCAAACCAAACAAACAAATCCCCAAAATAGCTGTGATCCACTTGACGCGGATTTACAATGAATGCCTTCACCTCCGCCACTTCGCAACATGTTGGAAGCAGGCGAGGGTGGTCTGCATTCTGAAGCCTGGCAAGGATCCAATCCTCCCTTCCAGCTACCGGTCCATAAGTCTTCTCTCAATCGTCTCAAAGGTCTTTGAGCGATTGCTCCTGGCCCGCCTGACTCCTCTCTTCGAGGAAAGGCACCTCCTACCGGATCACCAATTCGGTTTCCGTCGGGGCCACTCCACGACTCTGCAGCTACTGCAATTGGTAGAAAAGGCTGCCCTGGGCTTCCAGGACAACCTCAAATCCGTCGCGGTGCTTCTGCATGTGGACAAGGCCTTCGCCACAACGTGGCACCAGGGACTGTTATACAAGCTCAAGGAAGCAGAACTCCCCACCATACCTCACCCTGATCAGTAGTTTCCTCCGGGATCGAACCTTCAGGGTGCGGGTCGAAGGCAAACTCTCCTCCGTCAGACCCATAACGGCGGGAGTCCCGGAAGGCAGTGTACTGTCGCCGTTACTCTTTGCTGCCTACATGCCTGACTTCCCCACAGAGCCTCGCACTGTTCTGTGCCAATATGCTGACGACGTCCTCATCTTGGCCCAGAACAAAAACGTCCGCTACTGCTTCCCTCCGCTGCGACGATCACTCCGAGCCACTGGCACGTGGAGTGAAAGGTGGAGGAAGGCCATCAGCCCACAGAAGAGCTCTGCCCTTCTGCTGGGGAAGGTCCTCCGCTGGCGCCCGAAAGGAGACCTGCGGTTGAGGTAGAGAAGGATCCCTTGGGTCCGGACTGCCAAATACCTGGGTGTCCGACTGGACCGCGGCCTCAAATTCTCCCTACATGCCCGTGAAAAGATGGGCCTCGGCCATACCGCGCTTAGGCAGTAGCACTCTATATTCCGTTCGACCATGCCCACCCGCCTGAAACTACGGGTGTATCGTGGGATCATCCCGCCCCTCATCCTGTATGGATGCGAGGTCTGGGGATCGGTGGCTCGTACCACCATCCGCAGAATGCAAGCCATGCAGAACAGGGCGCATAGGATGATCTACGGTACCGAACGTATGTTTGCTTCATACATTCTGCACACCCATTCTGGCATACCTTACGTTGAAGACGTGCGCGAAAGCTCGCGCACATTAAATGCCAGGATTACATCCCATCCCAACCACCTAGTGTACACACTAGGGTAGTATGACCATCGTGTACCCAGGAGGAGAAAGAGCTACCGCCTCCCCAAGGATGCCCTTGGGTGGTGAGACCAGCCTCTCATTCCCTCAATTCTACACTCTATCCCGGCCACACTGGGGCTGGATCTGGCCCGCCGGGTCCACCGGTGTGACCTCGTGGAGATCCATAACCTAAACGGTCCCCAACATCCCGACCTCTCGTTCCTGGCCTCGTCACGCTGGATGGACACTGCAACGCAGGCCGCCAATAGCGTTTCGGTTCAAGGCACTGGCCTCCACGGAAGCTAACCCCTCCGCCAGGAGCACTAGCAGAGGTCGAATCAGGTCCTTCAGTCAACAACGACATCCAAGCTTTGGAGAAATGACAAACCCTTTAAGACCGCACGGGTAAATCCGCTCAGCGGATAGGTACTGTGGGAGCACCCGGACGACTTGCTCTCGCTCTTGGCTTTCTCGCTCGATGGCTGGGAGGTGGTTGTAGGACTGCAGCTGCTGCTACGGCCGGCGGAACGACTAGAAGCATAGTGAGCCAGCCGCTTGGCTGGCACATCGTGGTAGGGCTGCTGTTGCTTCAGCTGCGGCCGCCATTTTGGAGAAACGCAAGTGCTGCTGGCAGCGGCTTGGTTTGCGGTCGCTACTTGTTGCGTGCAACAAGGGCACATAGCCGCGCGTCCCACGCTTCTTTCGGCGCGGTTTAGGCGCCTTGGTCGTGGTCAATGGCACTTTGATATCTCACTGTTATTAAAACACACGCACGCACACATACTGTTATTGCACTGTTTCCACTACCTATCTATTTGAATTACCAATGCAATTTGCGCATTTCCACTACTTCACAAACACACGCACACGTTTTCTAAGATAAGTATATTCGTACACACAGTGCTTCGGAACTACACGGAAAAACTATGAAGTAACACCTTAACACACTGGTTCAGCTGGGCTCGATATAAAATTCACAACTATATGCTCAGGAACTAACTTCACAGACCATATCCGATGTTCCTACAATAATCCATAGCACACAACATTGGGGATCGTTAACGTTCCAGTTAAATAATCCATGCCATGCCATGTGGTGCTGACTGGCTGTATATAGCCAAAAGGTTTTTGCTGCGTGCCCACCCGTTAAGGGTTTTACCGCAGGTAAGATATAGATTACGAGATGTTGTAGGGTGAAATGTGGGGTTTTTAGCTTGATGTTGGCTATGAGGTTACAAGTTTGTACCTAGGGGTTGAAGGACAGGATGCAATGCTTTGCACTATGGTGTATTTTTTTATTTTGGGGAAGAGTTTTGATGCCGAGCAGCTTGGAAGTATTAGGTGGAGCTCAGCTTTAGCTGCTGTTCGGATTAGCTCCTGGGTTATCTCGGATGCCCGCAAGCCATGCGGGGTAACCGTTGCTGTCTAGAACGACGTCTAGTGGGGTCATAATCTCCCAAGGACCGGACAAAGGCGCTTCTGTGGTTGGGTAAACTTGCGTATAATTTTGAAGCCCGGCGCCTAATTTCATGCTGCACGTATGGAAGACATTCTTTAAGCACATCATGTTTGCACAATGTTTACAATTTTGAACCTCTGTACCCATATTGATAAATTTGTAACCCAAAACGTTGTCAAGTACAGATCTAAATCTTTCAGTAACAAAGGCTGCACGACATCCCATTTGGAGAGATCTGAGTTGTTTCATAAATGTCTGTTCGGTTTCACATCACAACTATGCTCATATTGTAAAACTACAGTTCTTCACAAAATTGCAATCAACAGATCAAATGATCAACTGAAGATATTAGTATATCTGGAAGAAGTGAAAATGTATATTCAATTTAGGGGGCCACCTTTCCCAAATTGAAGCATTTGTAGGTCCAGTGCTTTGTTAATTCCCACAACTTCAACTATTTATTGGTATTATATAAATTAAAAGTGGAGCCTAAACTGCACTCCAAAAGTGCAGTATAAATGTTATACACAGAGAGAAATGCAAATTACAATCCTCTCCCACTGTATAACATATTACAGGTTGTGCCATCTATGGAGAGCAGTAAACAGCCGGTGAGCGGTTGTATCTCCTAGCGGGCAGGAATACAGTTACGGAACTTTTGCTATATCATATGTCCTTATGTCGGTCAATTAATTTATTAACGTCACTCCATTTTCTTAAACAACTCAACTACAGAAGATAGTTTCTATCTCTACACCGCTTTTAAGATAACTATTTCAACGTTTGTGGTTTCCTTAAACTTTTGTTTAATATACTTAAGTACAAATCAAGAGAGCTGAAGGTACAGACCAAAACCTCTAGAAGTTTTATCATTTGACACAACACTTGGAGATTTTAATATATTAAAGTTTAGGAATCCAAGCATTATCATTATACATCAACTGTGACCTCAATATTTCCTGTTATGTTTTAATTGCTGAAACTGAGGGTTTCGTCATACACATTGAAGATACGTGATCACGCTTTTGGTGTGCTTTCTCTAATGACTTTATAACTGTGTACAAGGACTATATCGTCTAGTTTAACCCAAGTTTACGTCGTCATATAAATAGCTATCTTTTATTTGTTTCCTAATGCTTTAATTTTATTTCTTTTCAATATTTCAGTTTCGTGCGTTCCAACAAAATATTTAAAAATCTGTAGTTATGCTATTTTGAAGTTTCTGTGTAGAACCCTTGTCAGATATTATTAACAGTTTAATTATTCTGCCTTAGTGCTATGTTGTAATTAGAAACTACCGGGTTAATCCTAATAAAGCCGACTTGCTACTGTAATTTTATGACACACATTTCCCTTGATATTCCTATAGCGCCGTGAAGTGTTTATCCTGCAGAGATCGATTTGCTCGTTCTGTAAATGTCTTCCAGGTTGGCCTGATTTTGTTCACATTTTCAGTCCTTCTTCTCCGAAAATTTTATATTATCTTATCCAGTACATAGGACATACCAGTGTAGCCCTCAAA